>CM057845.1:216215029-216255617 GCA_030068395.1 Apalone spinifera
GCGGAAAAGCGGCTGATTTTCCGCAAAAACTGGCCAGTCTAGACACAGCCGTCAGTTATAATGTTACCAGTTTTTGAGCAACCTGGTTGTTCCAGGCAATATCTGACTCTGACTCCACACTCACAGTGACTTAAACGATAGTAAAATTAGTCAGACTGAACTGTGCAAGGAGAGACAGAGTTCTGGGAGGTGGGACAGACATTTGTAGGTCTGTGTGGAGTGAGGGTAAAAATATTCTGCTAAGGCTGTGAGCAGAGACAGAGAGAGAATTATTATGATCCCGGTTGAGCAAATAACTTAGGCACACTAAGGAAAGCAAGCTGGGATTTAAGCAAGTGTCTCTGGGGTGGACTTAAGCATGTGCTTTGCTGCATCAAAGCGTATATCTGTAACAGCTGTCTTTCTGTTAACATATTTGTGTTTATCAATTTGTAACATTTTGAAGTTGCATGGAAGTAGAGTGTATATATGTCTATAGCTGTGTAATCTAGTCTGCTTTCACAGAACGTAAACACCTAGTGTAAATTGATTTAGCCAAGCAGACGGTGCCATATAACTTTCGGAAATAAGTATAACTTTCAGCATACATATTCTTTCACTGCAACAAAAAAAAAGTTATACATATCCTCAGTGTTTCACAGGCAGTATTCACCGCTATGTCTGAATGCTAAAGCAAACAGAAACAGCTTTTATCACAGCAGATGTCATGATCTGCACTTAGGGTTCAATCATGCCATCCGCTATGTGGGCATGAATTGATGTGCCTCAGAGAACACGACTGAGCTTTCCACTTATTTTAGAAAGTGTTCTAAAAATACATCCCATATGAAGGATTATTAGAAAAAAATCCTTTTTTACTTGCAAAGGAGAACTATGCATAAATGCTGGCTTTATATTGCTCTGCTACTTGTGAATTATGGGATCCATGCTATCAGCTGAAAATAACTTGCTTAACACTATTGCTATGCGGGGTGTCTGTGTGTGTCTGTGTGTGTCTATATAAAGTCCTCTGTGCCCACAAAAGTTCATGATACCATCTACATGTTTTGTTAGTCTTTAAAGTGCTACCAGACTATTTGTTGTTTTTTAAGTTTATCTGTATAATAAGAGAGCCACCTCTCTCTTTCTCACTGACATGTGGACATGCATTCACACACAAAGAACCTTGCACTGAGAACACATGCGATAGGCAATCCCAAATTTAAAGAACCCCCAAGGTTACCAGTGCTGTTTTCTTCATTCTTTATTTAAGATCTCCTATATCTGCAAGCTACGTGATTTTGGTTGATCTGTTGGATGGTCACTTGAGAGATTTTAATTTGCCTGTCTTTGTTTCTGTCTCTCTGTCTAAGTTTACTCTATGTTTTATAAATGGTGAATTATTTTGAGAAGAAAATGATCAAAAACTAGTTTGTAAGCTCTGTGATGCAGGGACTGTCTTTTGTTGTTGTTTGTTGTTATCTAAATCAGCTAGGGTACGTCTACATAGCAGCGCTTAACTCAAAATAAGCTATGCAAATTGAGCTACATCAATTGGGTAGCTTATTTCAAAATAGCTTATTTAGAAATTGGGAGCATCTACACAGCACTTATTTCAAAATAGAGCACTCTTCTTCCGACCTCCCTTACTCCTCATACACCCATTACAAAGATAGCTTCCCTAATTATCACCCCTAATATCATTATCTGATAGACACTAACCTCCCCCCCTCAGCCTTCCTCTGTTCTAAACTCTGATTTGTCAATTTTATATGTGTTCACTTTTTTTTGATTGTATTCCTTTGGTATATGTGGTCATGCCAATTTTCTTCCACAACTTGATCTGAGGAAGTGGGTCTGGCCCACGAAAGCTCATCACCGAATAAACCATCTTGTTAGTCTTTAAAGTGCTGCATAGTCCTGTCTTTTGTTTCAGCAAGACCAGACTAACACTACATCTCTATTACTATTCCTCATACAATGAGAGTTACAGAAGTCGGAGTAAAAAGTCCTCCATCTTGACAGTATTTCGACATTATTTTGAAATAACTGCCTGCTGTGTACACATGGACTAAGTTATTTTGAAATAATATTGCTGTGTAGATGTACCCCTAGTTATTATAACAGAGTTACTTATCCTAATTAACATCAAGATACACAGGTTATTCATATTTGGACCAGATTCCACAGCCCTTCTGCCAAAAAGTTCCCATTGATATCTTCTGGAATTTATTTGAAGAATAACTGAATGATAATCCAATTGTAACATAAGGGCAAATCTTCTGTCCAGTACAAACCTAAAACATGAGTTCAGCGGGATGACTGAGGATTGAAAAACAGTCCCGAATGTACAGCCCTTACACTGTCCCCTGACATGCTTGCATTTTGATAGTCTTTAATTATATGATCACTAGAGCAAGGTGAATTTTTAATCATCAAAAAGCATAGACTTAGTGACACCAAAATGTTTCACATATATGTTTTGTTTTCAACAATTAATTCTGGCAGAAGAAAAAATTCTGAACAAGTCTAAATGTTTTGTTTTGAAATTTTTGACTGCTTTGATAGAAAGTTTCTACTTTTCAGGTCCAAGTGACTTTTCATTTCAAAATGTCCTTCAATTTAATTTATTTTTAAAAAATGTAAAGCCACAAAAAAGCTTGAACTCAAAATAAAGCATTGTTTCTGGTCAAATTAAATGTGTTGTATAACCTGAAACAATGTTCTTTTACATTTTCAATTAATGAGAAATTCTGGATAATCTTAGTCTTGGGTTGACAGGATACAATTTTTTTTCACTGTTCAAAACTATCAGACAGCAAAATAACAGTTATTTACACAGCTCTAATGATCACATCAAGTTTCTCAAATAACACAATACAGAATCATACATTTTTTTCTACAGCCTTAGATTCACATTAAAACATCTTGTAACCTTCTTTTCAATCCAGTACAACTACGTTAACTTCATTGTCATAATCTTTATTGACGTAGTTGTTGCTATGAGAAAAGCTCTCCTCTCTAAGATAGGTATTTTCATAAATTTCTCTAGTAATATTATACACATATGTAACAGGACAGGTTCTTTTTGCGACAGTAATTTATTACCATTGTATCTCTCAAGCAGTTGCTAAAGGAAAATAGACATACACAATTTAATATATTTTTATGACTAAGTCTTTTTTATGAATAAGTGTATCTAATTTTGATTTTTCATGTGACCTGTCCTCACACTGTCTTAATATGAATCTGATTAGTCTGATATTCATGCCTCTTTCTAAATATTGGATGTGTTTTCTTTAAAACGTTCTTAAGCATTTTCTTTTATCTGATGTAAGAATTTGTACTGAGAATGAATGCTTATTTGCTATTGATTAGACAGCTAGCAATATATTTCTGATGCATACCTACAAATACATTGGAGAATGATTTTTCCTCATAAACAGCTATCAAATCTGTATGCATCTCGTAATGCTAAATGTGTAATTGTATTACACTTGGCTTGCCTGGATCCAGCCTCCACAGCTCAGGGTCCCCCTTGCATTGGGGAGCCCAAGATGATGCTCCAGACCTCCTGCTGCCCCACAATACCTACTAGGGTGAGCTCCCTTAGGCTCTGGTGTGCAAGGGGAATGTGGGGAGTGTCTTTCTCCTTCTCAGTTGGGGGGGGGCATGTAAATTTTTTAATTTTTGTGTCTGTTTGGCTTTTTTTTGTTGTTGTTGTTGTTTTTGTTTGGGGTTTCGCACTTGTGTGTGGTCCCCAGTTGATTTTTCTGTGGGTTAATGACATCACTCCAGTAGTAATGGCACAATTATTAGTTGATTGCGGTGTTGCAGCTGTGTTGGTCCCAGGCTATGAGAGAGACAAGATGGTGAGGTAATATCTTCTGTTGGACCTTTTCTGTGTAGTTCAAAAAGCTCATATCACCCCCAACACAAGTTGTTCCAATAAAAAATACTATCTTATCTATCTTGTCTCTCAGATGGTGCGTCTACACAGCAACCTAAAGTCAAAATAAGATGTGCAATTTGCGCTATGCAAATTGCATATCTTATTTCGATTCTATTTAGAAATAGCTTATTTTGAATTTTGGCTCATCTATACAGCTCCAAATTTCAAAATAATGCCCCATTTCAAGACATCCCTTAACCCTGATGGAATGAAGGTTACAGGGATGCCAAATAGCGCACCCATTATTTCAAAAAATATTTTGAAATAACGAGCGGCTTGTTAAGACATGGGGTAACTATTTCAGGATACCTCTAGTATCCCAAAATAGCTACACAGTGTAGACATACACTCAGTTATTAGTGAAAAAGTTCCTGTTATCATTTGAAGTGTTACTTATGGTGACTGTTTTTTGGACAAGATCCTGGTCACCACTTTGCTAGTGCAAAGGAAACAAAGATGTGGCTTAAACAGTCACGTGGAAATTTACAACTGGAGTAGCTGGTTCTGTGCCATTGGCTGTTGTCCCCCCACTCCCACAGAGTGGGTATCCTGGGGTGGGATGGAATCCAGCCAAGTAGCCCCAAGAAAGCTGTTCCCCACACCCACCCTGAGACTTCTCTAACTTTCGCAAGGAGCCAGACTAACCTCTGCCCAGCCCAAGATGGAGTGGCAGGAAGCTGATGGAAAGCACAGCTCAGTCACACCTGAGTGTTTGTCCCTGATTAGAATATGTTGATTAAGAATGTTTTACTGTTTGCATTCCATAAAACTGACTTTCATGGGTTCTGCCTGGCACATATAAAGCAGCCAACAGCACAACAAGACGCTACACCAATGGCTCTAAAGTGGTAGGGGGAAAGTAGGGAGCTATTCATGTTATTTGAGAAATAATAGGTGATTAAGTAATTCACAATGGAATGGAATGAGTGCATGTATAATAGCTGCTACACTTCAGCATTTGTTCTGTATCAGCAGAATGGCTAGTAAATGTATTGAAGTCTAGTTGTGACTTTCCCATCCTGATCCTTTCCTCTGCCAAATGTGGTCACTTATTCTGTAATACAGAACCCAATAGCTACATTGACTTCAGTGCTGTCTGTGAAACTGTCAGGGCTCTATTGGATAACATGCTTTGCCCATGCTTTGCCCAATAAAGTCACTGCTTCATTAGATGACCAGCTAGCTCATTGAAAGTGATGTGCAACTACTGTACTACCAGGGACATGCAAGAAGTAGCCTTGAATATCCTGAGGCTGGAATGTGCCTTAATGGGAAACTGAATGTTGGTTAGCCCTATGCCAAACAAAAAGGAACCCTAATCCATATGCTATTGGGCTGTCCAACAATCAGGTATCTGAAAAAAAGGTGGACACAAGAGTTAAACTAGTGCTCAGCTTTAGCAGCCAAACCCTAGGCTAAAATTTGTTCCTATTTACTTGCTAAGCTGGGTTTAATGCTGTCACAACGACTTCGTTGATAAGTATACCTTATGCAGATTTAAAAGAAGCGCCTTCTTCAAGAATACTTTACTAATTGCCTAGTGAACATAAAGGGGAAATAATTTTAGCCAATTATATCCAAGAATTACTTGCACACACACGTAACCCTTCTTACTTATGGATCATGAGCAAGCCACTGTGTTCATTTGAGTTTTCAAAATCACTTACTCCTTTAAATTCCAGTCCCTTATTTTTTCTGTTATATATGCAAGTTCTCTACATCATATTCCTGCAATGCCAGAGCCTCTCCATGGCTACGTCTAGAATGGCATGATTTTCTGCAAATGCTTTTAACGGAAAAGTTTTTTCGTTAAAAGCATTTGCGGCAAAGAGTGTCTAGATTGGCACGGACGCTTTTGCGCAAAAAGCGTTTTTGCGCAAAAGCATCCGTGCCAATCTAGACGCGGTTTTGCGCAAGAAAGCCCTGATTGCCATGTTAGCCATTGGGGCTTTTTTGCGCAAAACAGTTCTGGGTTGTCTACACTGGCCCTCTTGCACAAAAGCATTTGCGCAAGAGGGCTTTTGCCCGAGCGGGAGCGTCATTGTATTTGCGTAGAAGCACTGATGGAAAAACTTGCCAGTCTAGACGCAGCCTGTATGTAACTTCCATTGAGTAATAGCTGTTGTTAACAGAATGCTACTCTCAAAAGCATCTACTGCCATCTCCATCTCATTCCCTTTCCAGATATGAAAAGTGTATCGTTTTTAGTTGTGCTTAGTATTTTAGGGGACAGGTATGTTTACAATTTTAACAATAGGGTTGGGGATTTTTTGTGTTTAAAATATGTTTTCTGTCTGGAAGTAGGAAATAACCAATAGCAGTCAATGCTTATTGAACTGCCAGCTACAGACGCTTTAAAATACAACTATCTGCCTCAAAGCATTTTTTTCTTCTAGATGATTTTTTTTTTACCTTTACAAAAAAAATATAAAAGGGAAGGGACAGATAGGTGGGATGATTCATAGGAAGAGTCATTGCTCCTGTGGAGCTATTCTCTGTTTCATTACACAATTCACTCTGTAATCCTGTCTGTTTACAAACCAGAATAAAAAAAAATCGCTTCTTTCACTCCTGAGTTATATGGTAACAGCATAATGTGATTCTTAACTTTGGAAGACAGCATATAGTGAACTTCATGCACCTAATTAGTGCCACCTCTCCTTGGAAAATTACAGTATTGTAAACACAGACAGAGTGAAATGAACTGGGCTCAAGGACACTGTTCATTAACATTTATTGTGATGAGTGTTGAGGCCACTTGAGCATGAACATAGGTCTACACTGCAGCTGGAGGAGAGTCTCCTGGCCAGGGTAGAAAAGACTTGCAGTTCCTGAGATAATGTGTGACAAATAGCAGTGCAGATATTGCATCATGGGTGGTGGCATAGGCTAGACACATGAGCTTGGACCCAGGGGATCAGGCTGGTTTAGATTCATGTAGCTTGCCTGAACTGCCTCCCAGGACACAATGTCCAAACTTGAAGGAGCTAATGTGAGCCTGCCTACACAGCGGGGGGGGCACATACTTAGCTGCAGTGTTAGATATGCCCTGCAGTGTTGCTTAGGCCTTGGTCTCATTTACACTCCATGAAAAATCTGGGCTCAGAGTCTGGTTTGAGGCCAGCCCCCAACACCATTGATGCACAACTCTGATTTGGTTCAGCAAGAACTCAGGACTTGAGTCTTAAGCCCCACGCAGGGGGTGGGTCTAAGTCCAAGTCCTGCTGAAACTCACGTCCAACTCCTGTCACTTTGCAGAACTCAAGCTCCTGAGCCAAGGAGTCGGAAGGTCTGGGTAGTGCACTCTGGATGTATTCATATGGCTATGAGAGGCGGGGCCACTGATTGTAAACCCAGGTTGACAAAGTAGTGTGGACACTCAAGCCTGGGGTTCAAAACACCATGTCCGCAAGCCCAGCTTTATAATACAGTGCAGCTGTATCCTGAGGGCCCCATGCCCTCAGAGTATGTCTTCACTGCAGAGTTACCTCAAGTGATTGGCATCAGGATTTGAGCACCTGGATACAGACTATATAGTATGCTTTCCTGGGTCAATGCTGTTAAAAGCAAATGGTACCAGGTAGTGAGTCCAAACGGAGCAGAATTGCTTTGCATCCCTTACTTCAGATTGTTCTGTCCCAGATAAGGAGCTGGTCTGTTTATATAACTACAGCAGGAAAGATGAATGTCGTCTGTGTTGAGGTTAAAGTAAACAGCTTCCTCATTTCAAAGGTGTTGACAATTAGCCTAGGCTGGGTGGGAGTGTTCCAGCAGTAAAGCTTTGCCCAAGTTACTGTGTCCTCACTCATGCTGAGCTCCCCTCTCTGTGTCACCAGACTTCTTGGAGCATGGCCCCTGGGTTTTTCATGAGACAGTAAGCTGATCTGTAGTATGACTTTGGGAGTGATGGGTGTTGTGAATTGTGGAGAACTTGTCTGCCTTTCTGGGCACACAAGGGGAATTCTGGGAAGGTATTGGAGGACTATCAGCATTGGAATGATTCAGCCTCTATTGTCATGGCAAAAAGATTGGGTTATCAGTATCTATGCTCTAATCCAGATCCCCCTAGTCGGGTCAGCCAGCCCAGGATGAAAGCACTACCAAACTCAGGTGAGAGATTTTCAAGTGTGGATGTCGGATGGCTAGGAACAGCACCTAATTCTGCAATGAAGGCACACACTAATTTTCTCTGTTCTAGTTGAATCTGTGTATTGTTTTCTGCTGAAAAATAAATTCAGACATTAGCAAAAATGGGTAATTGAAAAGAGGGACCAGGTAGCCTCCCACAAACACAAGACAGCATGAAGTTGGAAATCTCTTTGGAAAAGCAAGACAATTTATTATCAGAATAAAATATTTTCCTGATATGTTCCAAAATTGTAATAATAAAAACTTTATAACATGGAGCTACTCAACTAGAAGTTAACTCTCCTATGTTGTATAATTCACAAATGATCTCTGTAAATACTAGATAAACAGGTTGCATCAAAAAGCAGTTTGGTAGGGTTTTTTTTCTTGTAAATGAGACTGACACACAACTATGAATATAGTGATAATCATTAGAAAGACTCAGTAACTTCAAAAGCTTCATCAAGTACCGTATTTGAACTTGGTAACTGTTCTGTATTTATATGGGATTTCTAATATTACTGAAAAATAGTTACCACTGCAAAGTACACCCTGAAATTAAAGTGTCAATAGACATTAGCTGTGTAGAGAAAACACTGACAGTATTACATGCCTCCAAATGAGATTAATGTGTATCTCAAGGTGATGATATTACAATCTGGTGTCAAGTTTTTCTTTAAGTTGTATTAACTGGCTATATTTAACACATTTTTAATTGAAATAATATCAAGTGGACTCCCATGACACAGCTCATGTTAGTGTTATACCAAATATAGGGTATGCTTTCCTAGTTTCATTGCTGTAAAAAGAAAGTGGCTCTAATTGATTAGTCCAAAATGAGTGGAGTTGCTTTGCAGCCCTTATGTCAGATTCTTTTGTTCCAGATAAGGCGTTGACAAGTTTATATAAATACAGAAGGAAAGATTAATGTGATCTGTATCAAGGTCAAAGTAAATGGCTTCCTTACTTCAAATGTGTTGACAATTCCTCAGATATTTTGCAATGATTCCAAGAAGTGTTCCTAAATGTGTAGCTCCTATTGCCATGATATAATGAGATTCTCTGATATAACAGTGCCAAGGACCATATAAGACCCAAGAATGAAGGCAAATCTTTCTTACATCCTATAGAATCCTGGGTCAAACTCTGCACTGAAACTCTTTGTAAGTCAGTGGGGTTCGTCAGCTGTATTGCAGCACAGAATTAGGCCCAGTCAAATTTATAAAAGCATATTCCAAAGAAGACAGTGAAGGTTACCAACATGAGCTGCATGGCTCAGGCATATCCCCAAAGCAGTAGGGTCACTAGTGTATAGCTCTAAAAACTAAATGGTTGGTTAGAGGTGGAAGAAATGTGAGAAAATTTAGTGATAAACATTTTAGTATATTGAAAATTTAATTTTGAATCTCAGAGTTCCCACTGCTCCATGACTTTATATGAACATTATTTAGTCAAGAAAAATGCTGTTTGTATTAAATTAATTTCAAGCTTGTGGCCAAAAGTCTTTTTGTGATTATATGAAAGTCATTTCAGATGAAGTAGAAGGCCCATGAATTAAATGCTAGACATATGTGACTGCAGGAGCAAAAGCAATTTCATCCTACATATTTCAGGGAAAGGATTATCCATGTCCCCTGGATGCCCCAAGATGGTTTCTCATTTGCCCCAGTGAGGCCTGGTCTGGTGGGATAGATAAGTAAACTGTGCTTTTGCAAAGCACTGCATCCAAGGGAATAACACAGTGATTTCCTATGTCAAGTCATGTGGTCTTCAAAATACATTAAAAAAATAAATTAAATTAAATTAAAATAGGAATTATAAACAAATTCTAAAATGGGGCTTTCCACATGCCTGTTAACAGATGTTAAATGCATACAGGGACATAGATGGATATAACTTTTGTGCAAACAGCTGCAACAAAAAATATTTGAGAGAAACTATCCTGACAGGTTGACTGACAGAGTTGGGTTATCTTATGTGCTGCCTGTCTGCTGAGTGCCAGATGCCTAATACTGAGTCTGATATTTTCACTCTCACTCGTGATCTCTCTGTCTTGAGCTCCCGTCCCAGCACTTACTTAGCTAACTTAAGCCAAATTGTCTCCATTAATAAATATCATGTCTTTCTTTTCAAGGAAGGCAGTTACTTTGGATGTTTTCTGCATGGAACACATCCTGGAGAATATATCATTATTAATGCTCCAAGATCTCCTCCATATTGTCTTCCTTTTCCACATCCTGTTCTTAAGCACCGTGTCTGTGATACCACTCTCTTTCTATTCCTGGTCTCCAGAAGGCATGGACATCATTCCATCATTATCATCTTCCTCTCTCTTTCAGAAGGAAAATACATTACATATGTTCTCCACAACGAATCACTCCTCTCCAGCTACATAGAATTAATTTGTATCCCTCAAAATTGTATCTTCCAGTTCTCTTTGTGGTCGGCCTTGTGTTCTATTTCTTTTCAACCTCAGCTTTTCTGCAGCACGTTGCATACCTCCTCCTGCACATTGAACTTGAACCTTCTATTGCAGTTGATACAAGACTGCGACTTATCAGGATCATCTAGGTATCAATTTGCTTGTGACAAAATCAAATCAGTGGATATTAACGACACAATATAACTCTGGCCAGGAAAACTATTTAGGTTCCTCTCCTCAGGTCTTTTTAATGGCCATTTTTTCTGCTTCCCATAACAGAAGGAGAACACCACTGCTTTGACTCATAACTTAGTTGTCACAGCAAAAATCCCACTGCCCAAACAGAAGCCACTGAAAATACCAAGATGACAATGCTGCAGGCCAGAGCCGATCAATTACTTTGATTCTAGAACCTGCTGCTCTCAACCAACTACCCACATAAATAAAACTATCCACCCAGTCAATGTTATCACCTTCTACATGTCGCATTGGCAAGTCATTTGTTTCCTTTCTATAGGCACTTTGGTCTTAAGTCCATAGATTCTGTAGTTGTTCACAGCTCTTCCAGCATGAGCTGTGATTGGTCAGCAGTCTTTCCAAGTAAGGTATTATCACCCACATTCTCAGGAGTCTCTAAAGATGGGTCTTTCAATTTCACACCTCTTACTTTGGCCTCAGTCAGTTTTGTCCTACTAATGAGGGGGTGGAGATGATACAATCATTGGAGTAGAAGAGAAAAGAATGGTGACTGGCTGGAAGGAAAGAGGTTAGTGTCTAAAAGGCCCATGGGAAAGATTACAGTAGCCAATGATGATTTGGGTGTGGACAGGGGAACACGGGGGGGGCAAGCAGAGGTATGGCCCACCCCCAAAATCTCCACACATTGCCTCTGCCTCTACCCCTTCACCCCCACCCCATCTTACCTTAGCAGGCAGTAAAGGTCTCCAGAAGCAGGGATGGAGAAGCAACAGCTATCAGAGTGGTGGGAGAAGGAGTTCAACCTGCAGCCAGCTGCCCTGCTGCTTCCTCCCTCTCTGGGCTGCAGGGACACAGAGAGCACCACTGCCAGGAAGGTTGCTGCCTCCTCACTGCTAGGCATCCCCTGAGAAATCTGGGAGGCAGGGGGTCACAGGACATGGTAATTTGTATGTGTTTAAGGTGCTGCACCAAAAGTCAAATTTGTGCATGCAATCGGGATGTGGACAAGCAATTTGACTGGGAACAAATGGAGAGATATCTGTAAGGTTAGTGTGGACAAAATGGCCATCATTTGGCCATGGCTTGTATTTGAGTGGAGTCTAAATTGGTTCCCAGGTTATAAGTATATTATTAGGCATACCAAAAATGGAGGTAGAGGAGAATTTTGTTGAAGAAAGATTATGGCCTGTGCTTTGGCCATGTTGAATTTGAGATAACAGCAATGAAATGTCTGAGAGAGAGTATAGCTCTTTGTGACTCTGACAAATGAAAATTAATATGATAGCTGGCCCCAAACTGTGATACAATTGGCAGATTTTTCTATCAGTGGTGTGTTAAGCATGGCCTGACCACAATTGCCCAGAAGAAAAAGGCGAAAGCTGGCTGAAATAGTCCCCACAGCTACTGGCCTCCATAAAGCAGACTCGTGCTCTTCCTGAGGGAGGAGGAATTCCCCGCATATATTCCATTCAAATAAAAGCCATGGCCAAATGATGGCCATTTTGTCCACACTAACCTTTCAGATATCTCTCCATTTGTTCTCAGTCAAATTGCTTGTCCACATCCCAATATAGACCGTGTTTGGTCTTGCCTTGAGAGCAGGGGACTGGACTTGTTGATCTTTCGGGTCCCTTACAGTTCTAGTGTTCTGTGATTCTGTGAGGGAATCAGAGGCCCAGAGAGTTGATCACCCCTTCCACTTCTTGAACTTCCTACTTGGTGTAAAAGCTTTGGTTGGGTAAATATTCAATTAATACATTCAGTGCAAAGAAGAGGGATCCAACTCATCCAGGCTTGTATGAGGGGAAGAGGGGTGCAAACATACCCCCCACGCTCCTTCATGGTCCACCATTGGGCTGATTCCGGCTGACATAATGAAGGCGGGGCGGAGCATTGCCCCAGCCTTCCTCCCCCGTGCTCTGGCTGGCCAGGGGAAAGCAGGGAGGTGGGCAGAGAGACATGCTGCCTCAGCCTTCCTCCTCCATGCTCTGGCTGGCCAGAGAAAAGCAGGGAGGTAGGCAGAGAGGCGTGCTGCCCCAGCCTCCCTCCCAGGTGCTCCAGATGGCCAGGAGAAAGCAGGGAGGCAAACTGCCCCAGCCTCCTTCCCCTGTGGTCTGGCCAGCTGGGGAAGGCTGGGACTGATTCCTGCCTTCCGCATCCAGCAAGGCTGGGGGTGGGGCTGAGCTGTGGGGCTAGACCACAGGGGGCGAGGCAGCCACCAACCCCTGCATACGGGCCTATCTCCTGAAAGGAAACAACTAATTGATAATTCCCTCTCCCTCTTTATTAGTTAAACTAATCCACTGACAGACAGAAACAACACCATGTGACTAAGGTGACTGATCACACAATAGAAATGACAAATAATAAAAAGCAAATACACCAGCCAGCAATTTACAAGCAACTTCTCCACTGAACTATACTCACAACATGTATTCGTCAAACAGTTACAAAAAATGAACACACCTGGAAAATCTAAACTGTTCTGATCAATTGGCCATAGGAGAAATGGTCAACATGCAGGCTACATCTAGACTGCATCCCTTTTCCGTAAAAGGGATGCAAATTAGACACATCCCAATTGCAAATGAAGTGGGGATTTAAATCCCCCCCGCTTCATTTGCATAAACATGGCCGCCGCTTTTTTCCAGCTCGGAGCTTTGACGGAAAAAAGCGCCAGTCTAGACGCGGATCTTGCGGAAAATAAAGCCTTTTCCGAAAGATCCCTTATTCCTCTTTAAAAAGGGGGGGGGATTTAAATCCCCGCTTCATTTGCAATTGCGATGTGTCTAATTTGCATCCCTTTTACAGAAAAGGGATGCAGTCTAGACACAGCCTCAGTGACTGCACTGTTGGCCATTATTAATTCATCCGGCTTTCCTTTTGCAGTAGCTGCAGATGTGGTGGCCAAGAGAACCTAGCTTACTGGACAGATGTTAGTTTTTGTCATCCTTGACAGCAGGCAGTATGATAATACAACAATAAATAATCATAATAATCAATTAATGATATAGACTCAGGGACACTCTGTCCATAGTAACTAGTGAAAGAATAAAACCAGATCATCCTGAAGGGGAGAAAGAAGAAGGATGCTGTGGAAGACAGGAGTTACTGATTGCTTGAGAAGTGGTTCCCGTGTGATGCGAATCCTCAGTATGCACCCAGAAGAAATAAATAGCATTTGAGCTATAATATCAATAACCTGCATTTTTAAATTTCACCTGCATCATTCAAATGCTTCTTGCTTAGTGAAACCATTGATCTGTGAAGAGAATTGATTTAATTTTTAATTTTACAAGTCTTCATGTTTTGATTGTACAGACCGTGCTTGAATCAGCCTGAAAAGTTCTTTGTAGGACTGTGTGTGGTGTAATAGAATTAAGAAAACAGCTTTCATTGGGCACTGGAGTCCTTTAAAACTTAAATGTGAAACACTAACCAGAATCTATACAAATATTAATACCACTACATCCAAATACGGTGTACAGCTATTCAATTGTCAAGTGAAGAGCTATGTGCATCTGTATTCTGCATGTTAAACAGCTAATCAATAGCATGTTCATGAATCAGAGGGCTGGTATTTCAGACATGAATTCACTTCACTTCTGCAGTTTACTCTGAAAGCCCCTAGCTGCTGAGCTCATTAAACTTCTCTTGGCTGATCTGGCTTTATAGGCAATTTTGTGAAGGGGCAGCATCAGAGCTAGCCCACTGATTGGGACTCCATTGGCTCAGCAGGGATCCAGGAGATCGGGGGGGGGGGGGGGGGGGGGGGGGGGGAGAGTCAGCATTCAGATAAAAATATGTCTTGCTTTCTGTAATGCCAGGAAAATTGCAGGGCTGTGTTAATTGGTGGAGGTATAGAGATTTGAGGGGGTAGCCAGAGCTTGCTTAGTTTAGGATAATCCCAAGGAGGGACCTCTGCAACATGTATGCCGCTCTGAATTTAATCTCACTTCTGGATTGTCATGTACACTGTTGCCGGCATTTCTAATCAGATCTGAACTTGTTGTGCCTCTGACTGTTGCTGGACCCCAGGCATATATCTTATATGAAATATGCAGGAATGACCATGTAAAAACTTGACTTACAAAACTGTAGACATCTGAACACAATATTGAAGCTACAAGACAGAGGAAGTTATTTTATGATGATCAAACACCAGATGATGCATAAATATTCATTATGCGCTCTCATTTAGTGTATTTAAAATAATAAAACTAAAAGGATTTCACCTACTCCTCCCCCCCTTTTTGTTAGGGTTCATTTTCCAGTTCTGTGTCCTTTCTCTTTTAGTCTCGTTTCTAATTCTCTAAGCCAGTGGTTTTCAAACTCCGGGTCGCAACTCAGTACTGGGTCAAAGAATGTAAGGTACTGGGTCTCGTTGCTGCAAGGGTAGCAGATGACCTGGCACTGCAGACTGCGCTGTACTCTAGAAGTGGCCAGCAGCAAAGCCTGGCTCCTAGGTGGGGCAGGGGGAGCAGGAGAAAGCACAGGGCTCTGCATACTGCCCCTGCCCTGAGCACTAGCTCTGCACTCCCATTGGCTGGGAACCTGCAGCTGGCTGCTTCTGGGGGCAGGATGGTTTATGGTGCCAGGAAAGGCAGGAAGCCTGCCCTTAGCACCCCTGCTGCACCGCTGACTTGGCATCGCTCAAGATAAGCCCTTCCTGCTCCAGCCCTGACCCCCCAAAGCTGGAGGCCCCTCCTACAGCCATGGGCAACTGGTGAAGGTAGGGCTGGGGGATACAAGCCTCCAATCCCACCTCCAGCCCTCCCCCTTCTGCTGAGGCCCCACTGCTCCTCCTGCCCCGTGGGGAGGCAGGGCCCCCAACTATGGGGAGAGGAGAGGAGCGGACAGGTGTGTGCTCGCCCCAGCCACCCGAACCCCAGAGCATTGGGGGATGGAGGCAGGCACACCGCACAGCCCCACCCTTGGGGCACCGGGAGGGTGGGCACTGGGGGCAGCAACATTCCACTCCTGGAACACCTACAGCAGGTGTTCTCAGGGTGGAGTGTGGGTGGGGCCATGCCTGGCAGTTTGGGAAGGCAAAGACTTCCTCTGGCTAGGCTACTGGACATCCATGGCTACCGCCCAAAGCTCTCATCCTTAGCTCCACCCCGGAGTCCACGCTCTAGTCAAATTATGTTAGGTCCCAGGCATCAACAACTTTCTTCAACTGGATCATGAGAAAAAAGTTTGAAACCCACTGCTCTAAACAGAAAACGTGGGGCTGTGGCACATGCCACCAAGCTCAGGACTCAGCTCTACTTCCTTTCATGCAGAGGATGCCATTTAGATACTTCTCGTCATGTGGAAAGTGAGGCAGATTCAGTCCACAACCCCAAGCCCAGAAACAGTTTGTAAGGGAGAAAGAAGTGGAGGAGGAAGAGTTTGAGGGAGAAAGGAGCAGAGAGGGAAAACACTGAATAAAAAATGATAAAAGAAGAAGACTAAATAGAAGGAAACTACCTAAAGAAAGTGACCAGAAGGAAAAGTTGAAAAAGGGAAAGAGGTTTCAGAGTGTTTGCTTTGTATGACATGTTGCATGTATAGTTTAATTTTGTTTTTCAGATGTTGCCTATTTGTTTTTTCCAGTGTCTTTACCCACCCAAATTCACCCACACAAACTTACTTTGGATTCTATAGTCCAGTCATAGGTATGGAAGTTGGTTCTTTTCCGTTCCTTAACTTCCTCCAACTCACCAATCCATGGTTTCATCTCTGCCAGGCTTAGAAGCAGAATGAGTGTCTGGGACTCAGGCTATACCAGAGGTATCCCGAAAAAGCTCTGCCACATCCAAAGAACACTTCCGCTTTTTTGGAAGTTTCCAAAAAAGTGGGTGTGTTCTTTCGGCATCCCTGTATTCCTCATTTTATGAGGGATAAAGGATGTTCCAAAAGAGGAGGTTTTTCCAACATTTGTCCCCATATAGACAGGCCAAGTGTTGGAAAAGCCTCTTTTGAAAAAAAAGTGGGAAAATATATGCAAATTGCGGTTCTCAAGTTGATTATCTTTTGCCAAAAAAAACGCTGCAGTGTAGACATAGCCTCAGTTTGAAGATTTGATTAGAACATTATTTTCCTTTTTTCATACAAACCCACACACAAGAGGGAAACATAGTTTTGTAAATCTCTAACTTTTTACCCTACTGATCCACCCTGAATTCCTCCAAACTCAGATGAGTGGGCTTTTTTAAAAAAATTTCGTTGGAACTAATTATATGAGTAAAGGAAGCAAGGCTCAGTACAAAGATTATCGTTAAACCTAAACTCATTATCCATATGGATTTGTAATTATTTATTTTGTGTTTATCATATCTTGTTTTCTGTAACTGGAATGATCAGAAGAATAAGGCAATATGCTTTATAAGAGGCACAAACATATACATAGTTCAATATATTTTATTTTTCTTATAAAACATATTGTTTGAATAAAATGCATTTCATGAAACATGAAGAATAATTCTATCAGGCTGTAATATTTATTAATACAATAAGGTAGTATTTCCTCCAGCATACAGACACATATTAAAGACAAGTGGAATAATCTATGAAAATTTTCCACTTGTCCTGCATGCAGTAAATTCTTATTTTTCACAGGTCAGCCCCACAAAATAAGGATGTGGCTAAGCCAAAACCACCAAATGCATGTATTTGTTTTCTGCTTCTATATGAAAAGGCAGTACCTCAGTGAGTTTACTGATGAGCCTCACTGGAATATTTTAATGAGCCTCCTCAGATCAGAGACAAATATGGCAGTAACAAGAATTTTATTCATCTTTCAGTTAAATTGTAGATTGTATAGAATAATATTAAAAAATCTTATAAATACTATCATATGCTATTCTCATGATGAAAGCAAGTGGTGTCTTTTACCTAGAAGAACTGGAAAGTGCTTTTATACATTTACATTTACAGAAATTGCTTGATATAGCACTAGACATAGTCATCTCTGTGGTGAAAGCCAGTGACTCTTTAACAACACACACAAACAATACGCACACGGCAACATTCCAAGTCAGAAAACAATACTTTTCTGAACTGAAGCTACAGGGAATATTTGAGGTTGCTAGACTATAATTACTAATAAATAAAATTAGGTGTTTGCAATACCATAGTGCTTTTCATAAAAGACTCTCAAAATAACTTTGTAAACATTAAGCCTCCCAACAGCCCTATGAGATAGCTTTGTTAGACATGTAGCTGCTATTCTATAGTCCAGCCGCCCTAGGGCATAACAATAGGAACTCTAGATAATAGTTATAGTAAAAAATGAAGAACTACATATCTAATTGAATCGGGACGGGAATTTAGGTTGACAGGTATTTGGTATTCCAACTCCCAGTGATTTCAGTAGGAATTAGGTGCTTAAGTACCTTTCGAGGACCTGTGCCATAATAAATGACTGAGCTAGAATTTTACCAGAGCACATGGGTCAGTACTTTTATGATTATACAGTGTTCAGCAATTTTTCATGACCACAGATGGTCAAGCCTGGATGGATACAGTTGTCCTTTCTGGCCGTAGAATCTCAGACATTAGGCCTTTGGTTTTATATTTCATAGATGCTTAGCTTTATAGACACTTAGCTTTTCCAAACATGGGTGCATAGAGTTTTAGTAAAGACATTTACTAATTTTCAACAATGCTGGCAACACAACAGCTGCCCATTCAGCTCCTCCCACCCTTCTATATACCATGATCCATTCAGAGAGTCATAAATACCAAGGCCAAAAAGGAGCATTGTGATCATCTAGGCTGTGTCTACACTGGTGCGATCTCTCGCAAAAGCGGCCGCTCTTGCACAAAAACTTGCTGCCTACAAGTAGGGCTACGTCTACACTGGCTGTGTGTTCTTGTGCAAGTAAACTGATGTATAAAATCAAAGCTTCTTGCACGAGAACTCTGATGCTCCCGCTCAGGAATAAGCCTTTTGCTCAAGAGCTCTTCCAGAAGAGGCCAGTATAGACAGGCAACATGAATTTCTTGTGCAAGAAAGCCCTATGGTTAAAATGGCCATCAGAGCTTTCTTGCGCAAGAGAGCGTCTACACTGGCATGGATGCTCTTGCGCAAAAGCACATCTCTTGCTCAAAAGCACATGCCAGTGTAGACGCGCTCTTCTGGAAGAGTTTTTGCAGAAGAACTCTTCTGCAAAAGAGTTTTTGCGTGAAAACGCTCCAGTGTAGACGTAGCCCTAGCGTAGCCTTGTATTGCCAAGAGGCAATGGTTCTTCCCTTAAGGGATTTGGAGGCAATAAGCACACAAATTGGGTGAAGGCTTAAGGATTTTATTAAACAAATATTAGGGTAAAATACAGTGCTTAATATTAGAGTAAAATACAATGAAGCAAATCTTAGAATAAAATACAATACTTATTAAGCCTAAGCAAACCTCAAAATAAAATGCAATGCCACTAAAAAATACAATTCTTATTAAGCCTAAGAAAACCTTAGAATAAAAAGCAATGCATATTAAGAAAGTACAATACTTATTAAGCCTAAGCAGATCGCAGAATAAAATGCAATACTTACGTCCCTTCTGCTGCTGGGAACCCCTGAAGAAGGACAGCGGACGGACCCCAGTGGCCAGTGCATAGCACCTTCTGCGGCTTTGGTCTACGCTGAGATCCCAATGTTAGGAATATTCCCGGCTTTTATAAACTGTTGGATCTACAGTAATCACACCAGTTGTTTTGAGAAAGATTGTTGATACATTGCATATTTTCCCAGCTCCAATAATTAGCTTGTTGATACGTTGCATATTTTCCCAGGCCAGATAATTAGCATTATCAGGTGGGAAACATTCAGCATAGATAGCTATGTGATCTTCCCAAGTGCTCCTGCACTCCCATACCAGGTGCATGGCCTTGGGACCTGTCCCAGAACTTGTTGAAAGTCAACAGTGCATTCCTACACTGTACCATCTTAGGCAAACAGCTAACTGTTTGAGAATAACAAAAGAATAATAAGCAGCAAAAACCACAAATGGCTGCCTACAGCATCCGGGCATATAAGAAAATGCAGGCACAAAAGGAACAATTGTGGTACACCACCTAATTTCCTTGACCTCACAATCATCTTCCGCATTTCCACGACAAACCTCCTATACAACCTAGGCAGTAAAATGTCCCCAAAAGAATTCCTAGAGCAGATCTTTTAGAAAAATGTCCACACGGGGGTATAAATCTGACTCTTTGAGTTATGTATTTATTTATCTAGTAATAATTCAATGCAAATTGCTATTTCCAGATTTTAACAGCCTTAATTTGTCTTAACTGTTTCAGAACAATTTATTTTTGGATTAACTGTTTCAGAACTATTCAGAACACAATGGGATAATTCACAAGGCTGTTGATAAATAGAAGAGGGTTCAGAGAAGAGTCCTAAGAATAATTAAAGAATTAGAAAATATCTCTTTTAGTGATAAACAGATGAAAGTCCCTGTTTATCAAAGAGAAGGTTAAAAGGTGTAAGCACCTACCTGGGGAATAGAAATTTGATAATAAAGTGCTCTTCAATCCAGCAAAGAAAGATATAACGAAATCCAATGGCTAGAAGTTGAAGCTAGACAAATTCATGCTAGAAATAAGAAACACATTTTTAACAGGGAGGGTAGTTAATCACTGGAACAAATTATCAAGGAATGTGCTGGATTTTGAATCACTGCAAATTTTAAAATCAGGAGTAGAATGCTTTTCTAAATTATAAGCTCTACTTCAGCTACAGCTTTTGGCCTTGAAGCAGAAATTAATTCAAGGAAGTCCTGTGGATTAGGAAAGAGATCAAACTTTAGAGCTGTGTGAACAGCCAGTTTTTCAGTTCAATGGCCAAACTGGAAAAAATCTATTTTGGGTTGACCCAAAATGAAGTTTGTATGACAAATTTCAGTGGAATGTGTCACTTAACCCAAAATGAAAGGTTTCATTTTGTTTCCGAGGATTTGTTCAAAGTATTTTAAAAATGGAGATAAAATTCAAAATGAAAAGTTGTTTGAAAATGAAAAGCCATCATGAATTAAAAAGTAAAGTATTTCATTTTGAAAATGTTACAATGAAATGTTTTGACTGTTTCAGATTTGTTCAGCCAATATAATTCACCAATTTGATATGAATTCACAAAATGATTTGGTCACCCACATGTACATTCTTCATTGAAAAAAGATTCATCCAAAATGTTTTGCCCATCTCTACTCAAACTAGATGATGACAGTGATCCCTTTAAAAATCTATAACAATTACTTACCTAGTAGAATATTGTAATACATGACTACTGAGCTAAATGAATTTAATTTATGACTCTGTCACAGTGGTAGGCAACCTGCATCCCACAGGCTGCGTGTGGCCTATCAGGGTAATCTGAGTGTAGACCTCGAGACATTTTGCTGATAATGACGATGCACAGGCACTGCCTCCACAACTCCCTGTGTCCACAGTTTGCTGTTCTTGACCCAGGGGAGCTGTTAGGGTGGTGCCCACAGGCAAAGAGTCTGTAAGGATGTGCTGGATGCTGCTTCCCACAAGTCCCATTGTCCAGGAACAGAAAACTGCAGCCACTGGGAGCAGTAGGAGTCCGTGCCTGTGGACGGTCAATGTCAGAAAAATGTCTCATGGCCCGCAGTCACATTACAAGCCGCCTGTCACTCACCACTGTGTATCACACTTATAGGGCCATAGGCTCATTGGGCTGTTGGCACAGAACAATCGATACAGAAAATAAGGGTAGACTATTTTTCATAGGCCTGATATAAAGCTCACTGAAGTAAAAACTTAAATTCTTTATACTGACTTCCAGGGGCTTTCGAGTCAGGCCCTTATTTAGGATCTGAGAACAGTTCTTCTACTCCTGATCTTGTATAAAGATGGGCAAAGTGTAGGAACTCTGTTGTTTCAGACTCAGACTGATTATCAAATTCTGATGGCCTGTTTTATATCTGGAAAACATTCTGTGACTTAGGAATAAATGCAAACCTTGAGTAAGCAAGGTAGCTGCCCCCAAAGTCAATAGAGCTGTGCCAGTTTAAGGCAGTGGTGAATTTACCTCTAATAGACTAAATACCAGATTGGGCAGGCAAAACAAGATGCCTAATTGATACAAAAATGCAAAAATAGAGGCCTGCATCATTTCCTGATGGAAGCTCAGACATAAGGAATTGCTGTCTACCAATAGATCTTACAGTCACAACAGCAAAGTGAAGAATATGGTAACATATCCAGAGATCCCCAAAGTTAATCATTTATATGTGAGGATAGAATTTGGTTCTGAACTTTATTTATTCCAATCAATAATTCCAAGGTCAGCTCTCAGGAAAGGGTTTAATAAATATTTATAATAGCTGTCAGAATTAAGTGGCCAGAGCTAGAGTCTAGGACTCTTGAGTCCCATCCCTGATTCTCTGGCTCTTGAGTCACTGTAATATTTTTACAAACTCTCCTTTCCCTTATTAAAACTATCAGGAATTTTCAGATGCCATGCTGTCAGTTCTGCTTAGTACTGAGAAGGAACCTGATCCTTCAACTGGAAATCCTGCTCACAGAAGAGCTGGAGACAAACTCCAGGGATGTCTAGCACAAGAGAGAAAGCATTTTGGAATGCATTATCCTGTGTGCCGACAGAAAGGCTGCAATTTTCAACCCTACCTTTGACCACCTAGTTGTGTCAGTGTCTTTAGTCATATCATAGCCATTGTAATCATGTAAAAATAATACCATTCAAGTCTATGGCTTCCTGGATTGAAGTCTTCTCCTGAATTCCTTAAACACTCCAAACTCTTAGTGAGTACAGAGTGTGCAAGGAATATAGGAGGGAGCCATAAACAGAAGAACTCATATAATAGTGTCAGTTCATTTTCACCGGTGAAGCAAAGGCCTAAGCAACTGAGTTCCTACTCTGTGAGTTATGTGTCATGTGCTCATTTGTGAAGTGACTAACCCAGTAGTGATGAGGTGTCTAGTAAAAATAAATTGTATTGTCCTACTGACTGTGGTGATGGATTCTTTATATGTTCTTTCTGTTATCATTCAGATGACCCTTTTTAACCAACCCATGGTGGTTCAGCCATGTTATATGGAATTTTATCACTGCTAACAGGACTCTTCACAAAGAAAGAAACAATAGGCCAAGCAGGAAATAAATAATAAATAGATAACCAGGAAACAGCACTAACACAATAGATGCTTAGTCATTAGTTTAAGCTGGCACATTTGTCCTGGGATGATCTGAACAATCACAGTGAAACAGTAACAAAGTTTGCAATAAATCCAGCCTTACCTATTCCTTGAGCCATGTGAGGTACAGGACAAGAGAAATAAATAGGGAAAATTAAGTCTATATCCCATATTGAAAGCATTTGTTATGAAATAACATCTCCAGCCATTTGAAATATTGAAAACTTTCCTAGGAGTTATGGTTTATAATAAGAGTTGTTTCACTTGCCAGCCATTTATAAATTACTTACCACCATATTAAAATCTAGATAAGGTCACTCATTTAGGTTAGGGTATCTTTGCTCTCTTATCTACTGTTGAAACATCTTGTAATAAGATCATTTTTGTCTGTGGTGCTGTTTCAATCAATGTAGCTGGCACAAGGCAATTTCAACATGTGGAACTATCACTCTGATCATTGACCAAATGTAGCACATCTTCGATTATTTACCCAGAGTACCGTCACTCTGAATATTTGAAAATGTAGAGCCTTTATATTCTTTGTAAACTAGGAGGCATACTACAACACATGGCTATCATTGAACTTGTGCCCCTGAGTATGAAATAAACAGAGGTGGAGATTGTCAGCTTTATTACCAGTCACCACAGCAAATGAGGGTTTTATTTTACCACGGCTGTATTTTGGTCCTCCCATTTTTTTATTTATCTTCTAGATCTCTGAGACTGGTAGTGTTCAGCGCAGTTCTCTTGGTTCCAAAGTAGAACAGCAACATCTGACAGTAAACAGCTAAGTTCCTGTTGCTTTTCATTTTAGCTTCGACGTTGAAAGTTAAGTTTAATTAGAGCTAATGAATCATCACAAAAAATAAACATTTTTCTATACACGTCACGGTACAAAGACGAGAGCGATTTGAGTTTTTAATTGCAGTTGTTTATGGCCCTCTTTGGTAAGACTTACTGAATTTCTAATGAAGTGCTTAACAACTGTAACAGGCACCATATATTACTGCATAAAAAGTCTCCCATGATCTTTTTCTTACAAGTTACAGAGCAGAGCAATCAAGGAAGGTGTGGGATTGAGCTCTTGGCATTTATTGAAAAACCATTATTTAAATTATTTGGCTTGTTGCAATGAATTTGTCATACATTGTATTTTACAGTTGATACTTCTTTCACGGTTTATTTACATAACCCTCCACCCCAATGCTCCTTAGCCAAAAAATACAGCTAGGAGCATACACACTGCACCCCAAAAGAACTGAAGGCAATTATATAGCACAACACATTGTTTATGGTTACAAGCAACGCCTGATTATATTAAACATTGAAATAGTATTAGCTATAACTAAATTAAACTTGTAGTTTTCTCTGAGCATTTCTGGTTTGTCTGATCAGAGTTCACGGGAGAATAAATATCTAGAGAAGGGATGGAACTGTGATGTCAGTGACACTGGAGTAAAGGCCAGATCCAAAGCCTATGGAAGTAATCTTTCTATTGATTTCAATAGGCATTGGGAACTAGGTCCTAAATCAGGAGGGGTATCCAACCTGTGTGGATCAGACCCCAGTCCACATGCAGAGATACTATGAGTTGACTTGAAATCCACTGTTTCAACAGGATAAGATCGTTATCACTGTTAATGTGCATGTACATGGACATGTATGTATCATTTAGCTGCCCATTTGAAGAACACAAGTAGTTCAAAATCCTGACAGGAATGGGAAGTATTTTCATTCTCCTTTGGTACCCTCTTCCTCCAGTGTGGAAAACAAAAAGGGTCCCAAATGTTTGTCCTATTTGTAGTGTGGCAGAAAAGGCAGAGATTTGCCTGCTGAAAAATGAAACAAGAAAAACCTGATGAGACTTGAGCGAGTGAAATGAAAATATCAGAAGGTTTGCTTTTCCACTGTGTAGACATTACACAATAACTTGTAGTCATTTAAATTTCATCATTATCTAGCACTTGTAGGGGTTCTTCAAAAGTTTAGTTGATAGTTAATTTAAGATTGCTGACTTAGATCACAATACAGTAATTAGACAGAATTAAAGTAAAAATTGAAAGAAAATGAATCAAGTAATACAATACATTGTGTAGTTTTCTCCACAAGGCATCTCCGATAATGTTACACTATTTGCATTCTCATGAAAGAAAGATGCTTTGATTATATAGTTCTGTTATAAAACTAGCTTTGAAATAAGGTGGCTATGCTTTGGCTTCTGGCTTGCACTGAACCTATTAAAAGCATTTTATTGCGTTCACTCTACAATAGCAGTAAAACCCATAAAGGTCTCAGGGATTGCAACCTGATCCATAATGTGATTAGCTTTTGTATATGAGGAGTGCTCTTTAATATGTGTCACTTGCATAAACATATTTGACTCATAATTGAACAGACTAGTTGAAAGATCAGTAAAAATACAGAGGAAACAGAGGTAGGCTAACATCTTGAAGGAATTCTGTTTCTTATGAGGGCACAACCTGAAAGGAAACATTCAGGGAAGAAAACGCAGGGCAATATTTCAGTGGAAACCACCTTCTTGGCCATTCTTGACGTCTCTTCTGCACAGTCATTTTTAATTTCATGATTGGTATTTCTGATCGTTTGTCCTGAGAGTGAATTGTTCACTTATCCCTTCTGCATAATTTTAAGCAGACACTGCTCCATAGGACGAAAGAGAACGCAAAGCCGCTATGCTCCATTCATTGACTATATGATTTTCGTCCCCCATGTGTGCGTGTGCCAGATGGCACTACACAGCCTCGGATGATAATAAACATGAAAAATACAGTGAGTGCGCGAGCACAGATAACTGTGGCTGAGTGTACCGGGGCGGCTGGCGGCGGGGGGGAGGGGCTGCAGTGGAAAGTTGGGAGCGAAGATGAAGTTGCGTCCTGAAAGAGTCCAGCTGCCGGGGCCCCACGGTAGCTTGTGAGCAGAGGCTGCGGAAGGGGCGCTAGGGGGTGATGAGCGGCGGGGAGGAGAGAACGGAGCCCGGGTTGGCTACAGCTGGTTTCAGTGGCGTTAGCCCCCCCGGCAGGGGGTGGGATACGCTCTGGGGAGCTCAGGAGCCGCTGGCGAATGGCTCCCGCCACATCAGGCCGTGGTGCGCCGGGCGCGAGGCAGCGCGCTCGGGATTGAAGGCGCACCCCTGTGGGGACGCGAGCGAGCCAGCTCAGGGGCGTGGCTGGGGCGTAGGTGCCGGGAGGGCTGGCGGAAGCAGTTGGCGGGGCCGAGCGGGTGGGCGGCGGAGTTGGGTGCAGGAGACAAGGGAGAAGGTTCCCAGCTGCCCCGCTCCTGGTTCCACGGAGTCTCCTCCGGACCCAGCGTCGCTCCCACCTCGCATAACCAGCTGAACCGGCCCGCCAGTGCCGCGCTGCGGGGGCTCCCCCGGGCACCGCGCGGCAGGCAGAGGCGGATGTGTCCTCCCCCTTTACGTCTCCTCTGGGCGCTGCTGGTGGGACTCTCCGTCTGCGTCGGGTTTCCCGTGTAGACAGAAACCGGAGGGTCACTGAAGTTGGGCGGCCAAGGCCCAGTTTTAAAAGCTGGGCTGGCCGGGCTCCCGGGCAGGGCCTTTCCGGGGAGTTCCTGGGGGGCCGGCGGGTGATGGTGGGTGCGACCGTCAAGATAAAAGACAAGCTAGGGTGGAGAGACACCCGAGCTTCTTTGCCCGCTGCAGCCTTCCCCTCTGCCCCACGACGTGTGTGTTAGTGACAGGCCAAATTCTCTGCAAGGTGCAGCGACCGAGCTCAGAGCTGCGCTGGTTTCCTCCCACAGAGGATTTGGCCCATACCCCACACAGGGAATTTGATGGGGCCATGCAAACAGCTCGCGTTATCTGTTGGCCAATGAGGGCGTCTGCACCGCAAAACCACCCCCGCGGCTCGAGGTCTGGTTGCGCCTTTCTGCACAGCAATTACACACCCAACGCCGGCCCTGCGCAGGTGTCTCTGGCTTGAACTATGGGGCTAAAACGAACAATATGGACTGCTGGCTGGGTGGGACCCGGGCTCTGAGCCCTCTCCTATAAACATTGGTTCTTCTCTGACTGGCTGTATATCAGATTAGCTAGGACCAGCAGGAGAGGACATGCATCATCTTCAGGAAGTAAAGTGGCTGCTGACACTGCCCAATTTACATTGTCAGTGGTCAACTTTAATGTGGAGAAAGGGACTTGGGAGATGTTCTCCCGGGAACCCAGGTGACAGAAACGGTGCAGAAGTTGATACATGCACAATTTCCCACTTACACAGGACCAGAGATATGGGCATGGACTGGGGGAGTGGAGGAATGTGTGCTCCCTTTCCGCATTTGGCTATTTTCTTGTTCTCTTTGCCTAATTTTAAGTGAAAAGCTTGCAGCCGGAAGATTAAATGACATAACTGGTATACTAATGATGTCATTTTCCTTTGGTTTTGTTTTTCTTTCCGGTAATCCCATCTATTACCCCCACCCCAGCGATACAGACACTTTATCCTGAAAATGATGAGACGTACATTCAACAGGCTAATAACTTTTAATAGGAATGCCTTAATCCTAGATAACTCCAGTATTGATACTTGCTTGCGCAAGTTCCTGGAACTGGTCTTGTTCAGGAAAACATCACATCCTTAAAAGTAAAAGTGTTAGCTATAGAACAGGAGTAAAGATCAGGTGAAATGTATTTGCTACTGCAAAACAAAAAAACAAAAAAACAAAAAACAAAACAAAAAAACAAAAAAAAACCACCCACAAAGGGTTAGATATAATTGAAGATTTGCTGTTTTTTCAAGATGACACTTTGTTCCCTATTCGCATGTGAATACTAACCATACACTGTTCTAAATTAAAATCTGAATTAAAATGGGTGAGCATCCCACCATTTATTAATATAATATATTCAATACATATATGCATTAGTTCCTGAAAGATAACTGAAAAAGCAAGGGGGAAAACATTTTAGGATAGTGGCTACATAAACGCTTGCTCCTAGGTGCAGTTTCTTGTCATGGAGGCTTTTGAAAGAGGAGTTTCGTCACATCACATGGTGATCCTGAAAATCACCTAAAGGCAAAAGAAAAGGAAAAGAAGCTGTAAGTGAAACATGTTTAGCGATTTTTGCCCTTGCAAAATACACAACATTAACAATCTAACAATGTTAAACTCTACTAAGATAAAAACATTTTATTTTCACGTAACATCTAATACATTTAACTGTGGTCCTCTCACCGAAAACTGTAGATCTTAAGCAGGGCTTTAATGCATATTTAATAGGGACAGCTATTTAAGATCATTAAGAAACTGGATGCTCAAAATTGTCAAAGTCTTCATTAAAACACTGCTCCGTTTCTGTATAGTTACTTGCAGAGACATAGTCTAGCAATTTTACCCTGCAACGTTCTACATATTTTATGAACTGCAAACAAATATTGAATACATATTTCTCTGGCAGCTTACAAGCCAGCTGGAGCAAACTAGTTACATCGCCCTCAAAATGCTAAAACACAATAAAAGCTAAGTTAAAGATAATCGACAAACTGAATTGACTCTAGAGGCAACAGGAAATGGGGGCACTTTACAACAAAACTACGAAGAGGACATTTAGCATCAACTCCGCAACAGTTATCTAATAGTGTATGATGGAATAATGAGGAAACGAAGAACCTTATCAAATAATGGGGCTGGAATCTTCTCCCTGTGCTCCTTCCCTACCCTAGGCAACCTTAGGTTTTTGTGGCTCACAAACGTGTTATGGAAAAGTGAAATCTTTGCAGAGGGCTGGCTGCTCATGCATTCAGAGTGTCTAGTTTTCCAAATCTGATGTTTTGCAATGATGACATTAGAGTAGCAACCAAGGTCCGAGACAGCAACGCTGCTGCAGCTGGGCTTCGCTTTGAAATTCTCAAGACAATGGGAGCCAGTGTTCTCCATCGCTTCGCCTTTCCATTCCATTTGCATAGTCTGTTCTGCCTGATTGACCAGCTTGGGCTGTCCAAGGGACCTGCATTGTTCACAGATCACTTCAAGATGGCAGAGATGACAAGATTCAGGTGAGAGATGAAGTGGGATGACTCTCAAATGCCATAAGAAAAAGCTAGCCTGGGAACCTGCAGCTCAAAGAGGAACAAACAACCGCAGAGTTTAAGCACTTCTAGGATTTAGAAAGACCTAATCAGTTGTTGCTGGAAACATTTTGTCTTTACGTATACAAATATCACAGAAGCGTCTATTGCTCCCCGCCAATATGAGAAAGCTGTTTAATTAAAGGTGTTTATATTAAAAATTAAACCGCCGCACAAAGTCATGTTTACAGTTCCTTGTTGTCTGCTCTCTAAGCGAATGACAAGATGAATGAATGAATTTTTATAAAGCGCTATGAACATGGAAAGCCCCTATGTAAATGCTAAGTGCAATAGTGATTATTAATAAGCAGCGCACAGCTTCACTCTGAAATCCGCTATTTTCCAGGAAAAGGAAGGGGCTCTGTTCTGAGTGGGCAGCTAGAAAGCGGTTATCTGCGAGGGTCATGAGCTAGGAGAGGATTAAACCGCCTTACCCTGCTCAAAAGTTGAAAACTCTGCGCTGTCCCAGGCTTCCGAATGAAATGTCAGAGGTTGCTCCAACACACACACACACACACACACACACCTCCCCCTAAAATAAATTTCATTCGACACTGCTGTTTTGACTTCATCTCAAAAAAGACAAAATCTTTGTCATACAAGTATGTTTTCCCTCGAGGGGTTTTCAGAACAATTTGCTATAATTTCTTTACACCTAACAGAACTGATGGGATTTGAGCAGTAAAATATGTATTCCCACCGTAGTTTCATTCTTTCGCTCCTTCTCTCCTGAGGTTTAAGTCACTCTCTAGTATAAACATTGCCAATAATTTGCTAATATGGAGATTTTCTGAAGGGGGAACTCCTTCTTCCCTGCTATAACCCAACCAAGGCCATAAAACTATACCTAATCTCGAAATCTGTGATCTCCTACCTTCTCTCTCCCCCCTGGTCCCCGGAGCTTCTAATACACTTAATTACATGATTTACAAGAATTCTCCGTAAAGTCCCACAAGCTACAAAGGGCAGAGTCCCAGATACTGAACAGAGGTTGCTGTTGCATTTCTCAAACACAAAAAAACACATCAAACAAACAAAATCAGGCCCATCTGCCCTGGACCCCCCTCCCTCACCTACTCCGACCCAGCCCTTTATTAAGGTCCCAGTTTTCGTGCCTTCCCTCTCCCCCATGGATGGGGTTAAAGCCGCAGAGGAAACTTAAGTGGCTCTGGAGTTTGTTTAATTTCCCTCTAGTGTTTACTGATAATTCGAGAGACGCTTATCTCGGGGAATATAGCGATTAATACAACCGCAGGTTTCCAGATAAGTGATTGTGATGGAGATTGTTGGCGAGAAAATAGACAATTATCCGCTGTTAGCTTTACATAAAGATCGCATTAACTTGAATTAGTTATCAGACAAAAGAACATCAGAAAGCTGCACCTTTCTGCCAAGGCAACCGCTTGCAAGCGGTGTGCTCCACATAAGCAAACTCGCCGCTGCCTGCCTCCCCAACATTCTGGAAACAGGCAAGACAAGGAGAACTTGGGGGGTTCAGCGGGAGGGGGAGGGAATGCGCTGAGGAAGGGGGGGGATTTCATGCCTCTGCCATGCCAGCAGCACACCACGAACATGCCTGGGCACAGCTAGAGCGAGCGAGCCCAGAGAGTTAAGGAGATCGCTTTAATATTAGCTACCAGCAAGTCTGAGTTCATTTCCATGGGGGCGAAATTAACGTTGCGGTGGGACAGTAGCTAGACTGGGGAGGGGAGGAGGCGGGATGAGCCCCCAGGAAGAGGCAGCAGCAAAGAGACCCTCGCTGTAAGAAAAGGGAGGGCATGTAGCGGCTGGTTTGTTAAAAAAACAACACCACAATGATGCCTCCTTTAAATATGAAACCATGATAGTAACTTGAAGGCTGGTCCTATTTGCATATGAAACTAGCGGCCAGCAGTCCTGCAATTCCCCTGCTGCACTGTGCACGCTCAAGTCCGAGGTCCCCCAGATTGAAAAACTCCTTGATTATTCCTCCTCTCTCCGGGAAAGGCTGATTTCTCAGTAATTGATAGCGGAGAAGGGCCGTAATTAATTACGCCGCAAAGTAAATTGCGGTCTCTTCGCCAGGCAGAGGGGAAAGCAAGGGGAATCAGAAACGGATGAGCGGGGCTGTCTCCCACTAAACCCAAATAAAATCCAACAACGCCTCACTTCATCCAGCGGCAAGGCCCCCCTCCTCTCTCCTTCCCACCCCCACACTCACTAGGAAAGGAAGCAGGGGTGCTTTCATTGTGTAGGGGAAGCGTACTAGCCATTGGCAGTTGCAGTAAGGTTGTGTTGGAACTGGATTTAGCTAGAGGGCAAAGGAAACCGATGTAAGACCTGCTCCTTTTCTCCCAGGAATGCCCCACGGACAGGCACACTTTAAAAAGTGGTGCCGAGGGAACTACAGTTAAGAGTCATGCCATTTAGGATCAGCTCATTGTCCATGCTGGATTTCAAGTTAGAACCTTGAGCGATATTTTATATCAGGAAGGCGGGGGAGAGAGAGATTTCATGTGTGGTGGGTTAACGAAAAACAAGCCCAGCTATTTCATACTGTGAGGCTAAAAGCTATTGTACGTTGAGTTACAATAGGGAGACAGAAGGATGGGGAATAGACCCAAGGGAGCAGCTTGCCAGTGTGCTAGTTTAAAGGGAAGGCGGTTGGATGAAACGGGGAGGAGGTGTCAGGTGAAGAGCTACTGTCTCCTGGGAGGACAGAGGGACCGGGGAGCTGTCCCCAGTGCTGGTACGTGCTGCTGCTTCTGGGTCCCCGCTGAATGGAGGGGATAATGACCCCCGGTTCCCAAGGCAGGCTTGCTGCTGCCTGGTGAGCCTTGGATTTGTGTGGTCCAAGCCTTTCCCAGCTTGTCCCATTCTGTCACCGGGATAAGGGGCTCCCTCGGCTCGTTTGCACCTGCGTCGCTTTTGGCTCCTTCAGGAATGCGCTGAAGCTTGTAATCAGCTTTGTGAAGCCATTGAGTGCACGGCTGAGTGAAACTTCCAAAGCTCGAGGAAAACTGGCCCGCTGAATAGGAGTCAGCATGGGGCTGCTCTCCAAGCCTTTGGGCTGCCAAATTCCAGCAGAGCCCCTCACAATCAGTCCACACAAGCTTTACTGCTTTCCCCACACTAAGAAAAGTGAGAAAAGAAAAGCTAAAATACCAGTCACCGAGGTTAGCAGTTTGTTCCCAGATTAATGGCAAACGCCTCTCCCTGATGTAACCAACCAATTCAAGGGCTATACAAAAAAGTGTGTGTGTGTGTGTGTGTGTGTTGGGGCGGAGGGGGGAGAAGGTTGTTAATATCACGTTATGTGATTGCAAAGGCTGCCGTTTTAACAAACAGGTATCGGCGCTTCCTCGCTTAGCGTCATTCACATCTCCTCTCAAGAGTCCCAGCAATCTCCTCTCAAGAGTCCCAGCAACATCCTGGTTTTAGGGCTCTGGGGGAAGGTGACCCTCAGCTATAGACAGTTTTGCGAGAGGACATGCTGCAGTGGTGAGCAAGGATCAGCGGGAAAGAAAACGCAAGCTGAATGACAACCAAATCCCTACAATCTGTAAAAGATGCAAAACTCGTCTAACCCCCCCCCCCCCTTTGATCTGACGTGCTAGAGGCTCCAGGGCGTTAGGATAGGTGTTTCCATACGTGCCCATTACCCTGGCTTAGATACGTATTTACAGTAAAGGTTTTTAAAACGATGTAGTGCATTGTTTATCTATAGAACTGGAGCTGTATCCCAGAGGATAAGATGGCGCCTTCCTGCAGCCCCACTGATGGAAAGGCCCTGACCAGTAGGTACCCATGCTCTGTTTTGCAGTTCATGGTGCCATGTTATACAAAATTCCAGAGGTGGCATCTTTCATTCTAGTATCATGTATTTTCGGTAGAGTTTTATGATACACTATATTGTGGTGTATTCTCCTTCGCTGGAATTAGCTATTTTAAGTAAAGTTCCCAATTAGCCGTGTTTCCTTTTTTCATTTATTCATTGGAATCTACTTACTATTCCAAAGTAATTAAAATACAACTTCTTGCTGCATTAAACTTATTCAGCGACTCCTGAGGTAGGGATATCATGCAACAAAAATGGTGCCAGTCATCTTGAAAGCAGTTGGAGCTACTTTTTCATAGTTCAGCTCGTGCTTTGAAAGTCTGGTTTATGTCTAAGCAGTTATCGACTCACTTTTATTTTGAAAAATAACGCCATTCATACAGATACGGTCGCCTTAAAGCAGCCTTTTCACAGCAACAAAAACTTACCAAATCTTAAATCTGCTAAAAAATTTAAACAATTGATAGGACTCAATCTAATTATATTTAGTTTAGTTCCATTCAGCAGTTCTCTACAGGACTTCCGATTTTTTTTGTTCTCCCCCTCCATGTAGCCAAAATAATTAAAGCAATAATAACACAAAGAGTAGCATCACTATGCAAGACACATATTTTCTGGGCTGATGTGGGTAATACTTCTATCATGTCTTAAGAATTTGAGTAGTTTATTATGGTCCCTACCTATCCTGGGTTGATTTGATTTTTTTCTGAATGCATATTAATTTAATATAAGTCATGGTTTATAACACCAACAGTGAAAAAAATCTCATCTATTTCACTGGCTGTAACTACTCCCAAAGATCTGAATGGATAACTACTTATTGTAAGTGCATAGGTATGTTGTACCAGCATTGTTACCATGCCCTTAACCTATTCCCAATTGGCTACGTTAATTTCAGAGATGTTCAAGAAGCCAGTAAAGGAAGGCATTACCTTTGCAATAGCTGCCTAACACATCTGCATAGTGTTTAGAAAAATATATATTTTACTGCCACAAATGACAACTTGAAACAATTTAGCAGCACCAGTTTGGTGCCTTTTTTAAACTAAAGTTTATAGGTAAAAGCAAAGGCGACTGTGTTTCATGGTGAAGACTCGCCACTTGAAACGGTGGAGGCACGAAAACTTCTAAATATTCCCTCAAATTGTTCAAACCTATAGCTAGTTCAGCTTGTAACATTTCTTTTCCGTTTGGAAGTTTGATGTGCTATTTTCGCCCGTGTTGCTTCTTCCAGCCATTCTCGGTGACAAGTCATGAGGATATGCAGTAATTCAGAAATTAGTGAAATTTTATTCTTGGTGGGGGCGTTGGATTAAGAGGCTGGGAGAGTGTGAAACAAGTCAACGTGTAATTGTATGATAAGGCTCTCACGAGGAATTTATTGGCCAAGTTGCTATTTCTATTCCTTCCTAATCTCGTTTAGCACATTCATTCTCTGCAATCTGTCTCCATAATCTTCTGTGACAGAATGGCAGCCAATAGAAGCATGCATGTTTGGAGAGAAGAGAAAATATGCAGAGGCGTGATAAACTGATGCTAATTATCCATATTTAGGACACCGAGTGCAGAAGATCAAGGTTTACAAATAACAAACCAGAGCCAATGATGATGGCTTCCTAGTGTGGAATATATTGGAGGGGACAAGATAAGAGTTTCACATGCAGAAGAGATTTATTGGTTAAAGGGTTCACCTTCCACTTTTCCACTTTTATATAGCAGTAAATTATTTAGTCTAAATTCACCAGAACATTACTCTTTTATTTGGCAATGTGCCATGACTTGCTCCTTCTTTGTGTCCTTTCAATGCAAATCCTTGTAGTGTAACATCCGTTGATAAGAAACAAATAATTGAAGTAATAGGTAATTCCCTTTAAATTGTGCATATAGGATAGTAAGGTAATCATCTAGTGTAGAACGAGATCGGAGTACAGAGCAGCTAACTGAAAGTGAAACAACATCAACCTCAGCTATTAAATTACATTTGTACTAGGGAAAAATAACCTGCAGGAGACATGTAGGTTGAACGAGAGTCACTACTCATCTATCTAGCTTTAGACTGTTTTCCTTTAGACTTTTGAAAATTCTTTCACTTTAAAAAGGAGCTCTTCTCTCCTCCTCTTCCCCAAGTCTGTGGCTCCAAGAAATAATAGAGGAATTCAATTTGGCAATATATGTGCAGTATGGTTGAAGGGTCACAGTGGTAGTGATCTTAGTAATTCGCAATAATTGTTCTGTAAAGTTTCCAGAATGCGTGAGTGATTTGAGAATAGCATTTATGGGGCTGTGTTTATTTTGAAGTTTAAAGGACTATGTTAGACATATACTAAATGCTGATCTTGTGTCTCCATAGGCACTATCTTACTATTTGGAAATAAGTTGGTCTTGCAGAAATTGTCCAACTAACCAATCTTTACATCAGCATTAAACCCCGCCCCCTGTTTTATTTTACTTCTGTTGATAATGCTGTAACATCTTTTAAAACGCTGAACCATCATGCTCTGGAGTAGGTAATGTGTATTTTTAAGATATATAATTAAGGAGAAGGCTGTTATAATTAGAAGTATGTTTGTTTTGAAACAAGGAGAGGTATTGACCTATTTGGAGCTATTCATTTAACGGGAGAGTTTTCCATTGGCCTTTTAGTATACTGCACCGAAAAGTTACCCTGTGGACTCGTTTGTTTCTTTTTCAACTATGCATTTAAATGACCTTTCCTAATTTATGTGTGGAAAATTGTATTATAATCACAGGTCTCACATATTAGCAGGTTTTCTTTAAAAGGAGAATTCCAGGGCTGGTCCAAATTCCTGCCTTCACTGCCTTCACTCAAAAACAGCAGAAAATATTGAGTACAGCACTCTCAATTCACCTGCGGTCCGACTTCTGTTCCATCTAGTACCCGCCAAGGACATTGAGACTCCACCTCATCTAGTCCCTGGGGAGTAGTGAAATCTGAAATGCTGAGCTGAACAAGGAGGCTGATAGGACACAGGTCTTTCTCAAGAATGGAAGAAACCTTGCAGAGATGTATGGGGACAGTTAATCCGCTTTCATATAAAATTCCTTGCCATTCTCAAGGACACAAAGTTAAGTTAAAACAAAGCTAAATATATCATTCTCTTTCTCTTTCATTCTCAACTCTCTAGTAATGTAACTGGAGACATTAAATAGCTTTTGACAACCAAGGTTTGGCTAATCAACCTCATTTTCAATGTAAATAATCGACACTAGGGACATGACCCGATTTCAAACAACAGGGCGTTTCAGATAACAGGTACAGCTAGGGGAGGTTACACTGCACTTGCATTTATCTAAACGTGGTAATCCAAAGCCAGGTTGTGTCCAATTATCTCAGAGCAGAACAAGTTTCCGCCCCCCCGCTCTTTTATTTAGTGCCTGTTAGCAGGAAAACGGCAGCTTCCATTCAGAGATACGATAGAAAAAGTTGAAGATATTTCTTAAATAACATTTGCTACTTTCAATTATGAACACACAGATGTAGTGAACGTGCTGCAGGAGTGCACATTAGCAAATAGAGGAGAAAGAACTGGTAACGTTAAACAGAAGTTCCCCTTTAAATACATGGCATTTGTGTTCAAATATAATGAAAGGTACCAACCCAGCTGTTGCCCAACAATTGTGCCAAATAGCAAGACACCTTATTATGGGTGTTTCCTGCTTCTCCTTAAAATGTTTGCACGGTCTATTTTATCATTTTATAATATATTTTATAAATTTTATAAATATTAATTCAATGTTAGTATATTTGTCTATGAATTTACCCCTCTTTCTTTTGAAGAAATACATGGGTTTCATGTCTTTAAGTATTTGGATTTTTTTTAAATGCTTGTCATCTTGAGATTGGGACACTCATGTCCCAATAAAGTTAGGCTCACTTTATAGCTTCTAGAACTGATAAAATGTTGCTATATTCCCGAAAATCATGTGTGGCTTACTCATGCTGCTGCATGTTGAAAGGAAAATAAAGATACTTTATTTAGATTATGACCTATGAATTGATATATTAAAGGGAGCTTTTTAGATCAAATGTTAATGTCATCTTCCTTCGCCATGGTTGCCAGCCATCCAACGTTAGTACATTGTCTGGAAGCTCAGCCCAAGAATGTTTCGAAAAATGTAATTTGTGTGGCTATATTTCTTCGGGACTCCCATTCTTATTCTGCTAGATGCCAAACTAGTTATGTGATGCTAGTTGGTGGATGACTAAGTACCCAGTCTAAAAATAGATTGCATGTTTATAGTCCTTCCTCTTCATCTAATGACATTTTGTGACACACACTATTATTTTTGTTTGGTTGGCCTTTTGTACTTTTTTCTGTGCATTATTTTTGGCTGTTTACCTGTCTATAGCTAAACATCCTCATAATTTCTGGGATCTGCATTTCGCCGGGGAGTGGTAGCATAGTACATGCCCTCAAGCCTCTTTCTCGATATAGCTTTGCCACCTGTAAAACTTTTACACCTGTTAAACTTTTGGTACTGCAAGGATGTTTTTGTACTAGTCTCTCTCTCTCTCTCTTTCTTTTAATATCTGGAAAGAATTCCAGCTACCTTACATTACTCACCCTTTGACTGAGAGCCATGAAGTGACTGAATGGTAGACTCTCGAAATATCTAGTACCGTACAAACACACCACTTTTTGTGCTCTTAGGTATAGGTAAAGTTAGGAAGCACTTCAGTATGTTTACCTACCGAGCTAATTGGTAATTGAATACTCAAGGTTTTTTTTTTCAAAAGGGAAGAAACTCTCTGTCTGTCTCTCTCTCGTGTGTGTGTGTGTGTGTGTGAGAGAGAGAAAATACTCCTAATACTGCTGGTGTGCTTTGGAGTGACCCTAAGCCTGGCCTTTTTCCAATTAGCGTGGTATTTTTTTTTCATTTGACTGAAGACTGAAAAATAACGCCCTTCTTTCCAGGCCCGGTTGTCTCCCTTATGATAAGACAGTATGCAAACTTTCAGCTGGAAGAGTCTCCCATTAATGTTGCAAATCTGACTAGTGTCTGGCAGTTCTTTCTATGTCATTTCTCTGGATTCTTTTCGCCTTCAAACAAAAAAAGAGCTTGAATTTTGTGGAATGTGTGCTTATGTATGAAATGAGTGCAATATAATGTGGCCCAGAAAACTAAGGTTTCCATATTTCCTCCCCCCGCCCGCCTTTGGAAAATTATATCCCACAACCTAGAGTGTCGCTGTTTGCCGCTGGTTTCCAGTCGTCATGGGGAGTTTTACTCTTTGCTAAACTTTGTCTCCTTTTGCTGACAGAGCCTCCGTTTCTAAACGCGCTGTTTCTAATCCATGTGTTTTCGGGATGGTGTCCGCTCCCCTCCCTCAGCCCACGCAGAGTCTTTTCTTCCAGTGAGGGCACATTTCCCTGTGCACTGCAGGAACCCCTCTGTCTTGTCGAAGATTCATCTGGTCTCGTCCTGCGGAGCTATGTTCTCCCTCCATCCACTGTACGTCGGGGACTGTGCTTCCCTCTTTCTCGTCATTGTAGTAACTCTCGGGTCCAGGCGGTGGAAAGAACCACCGTTAGGTGGGAACTGTAGCTAACCGTGACATTCCCTTTACCCCTGCTCCAAATAAACGAGATTGGGAGCAGTAGGACGTGGCCTTATTAACTCGAATAAATAATGTGAACCAAGCAGCAGAATTCGTCAACAGACTTCAACGACTTCGTTTGAAATGTGCCTCTCACGGAGGGTCTCGCCCTTTACAGAATATGCGGCTTAGAAAAAATGCCCTAAGAAGCTTGTGGGATACCATCCCCCACGCCCTCTGACTTGAAGCATAGACGTTTTGGTTTTTCTAGCCAGCATCCGTTTAGTTTCAGTGGGCCCCGCTCTTCTTGCTATTGGCAAAGTCCGGGAATTCTTCCACCAACCTCCAGACGCTGTTTCCCGCCTTTCCTTCCATGCGTGTGTTGCAGGCGATTTCGATCGAAATGCCTCATTAGAACGAGGCATTCGCAGGCCCTTTGGCCCACCGTTTAGCCTGATCTACCCCAAACAGACCCATGGGTTCATCAACATTTTCAGGCTCCAACCACAGAGCTGCAAAACAATTTCTCACAAAATCAGGAACTTTTTTTTTGTCATGACGACGGCCTCAAACCTGCTGTGTAGTAGCTTCCGTTGAAATGATTTCCCCCAAAGAAAAAGCCATTTCATTATATTCTTCGGGGCAGTGGCTTCCTTCGCCAAAACGAGTTGAAGTCTCCTGCAATAAACCAATTACAACTGCAGGCCTTGCCTTTCTGGGCAATAACAATTATTTCCAAGCCAAGAAAACTTTTCCTCTTTAATGCTTTGGGGGATGAAATGATTCCAGCTCCCTATGTCAGGTGCCCGTCTACTGTTGTCTTCACTCAGGAGTTGTCTGGGGGTGCTGAAGTGAGTTAGGATCAAGCCGGTCTGCTTGGAGGTGGTTAAATATTTTGCTCTCTACAGAGCGCCTGACTTGTCTTCCGGGAGATACTTTTCCTTCGTCTTGCGGGTTCCCCGGGACAGCTCCTCAGCTGGTGTAAACTGACTTCAGTGGAGCAAGGGCAGGTAAACAAGGAAAGGGCCTAGTCCCCTATGTCTGGTGTGTCTCTTCTTCCACCTGATGAGCCTCCCTCTTCACTCCACTGTCAATTTCTTTTGGCCTTTTGGAGGCCCCTTTTCCCTCCCATAGGAACAGTCAGAAACCAAGTTGCAGAGGTTCTATTTTCTTAACCAGGCCCTACAAGGGCAACATTTCCCTGGACTCGGGTCCCCCTCATCTTGCCCTCCCTGCTCCAAGCAATGCGAGACTCCTTTCTCCTTCTCTGGGGTCTACGGGGCTCCCAGGATGTGAGATTTAGTTTCTTTTGGTCTCAGCAGGGTGCAGTTCAACCACTGACCGCCACATACCCCTGTGACCATCAGCACTGACTGCTTTTCCCCCCACTGGCCTTGCGTTTCTTAGGGCTGAGCTGGCTCCCTCCTTCCTGTGCAGCGCGGGAGGTGGTAGTGAGGGAGTGAGCACCAGTTCTGTTTGATTAAAGGGCCGCACAAGGGGATCCCCTTTCAATACATGGTGGCGTCCCTTATAAAAAGTGGTGTTTCACTCTAAGTGGGACCGGGACGTTGTTAAGAGGCTCTTTCCCAGAGTGCTTGGCTTCTTCCACCCTAGTTCCCATTTTGGCTAGGCTGTCCTTGCTCATCAGGGCGGTCCCCTGCCCACGGTACGTCTTTGTGCCGCGCTCTGTTCAGCAGCAGCGCCGTGTCCATCCCGTAATGCTAAGTCAGAAGTCCCGGAGATCTACCGCGCCGGGCCGCGCGGCGTCTGAGTTGCTGAGCCAGCAGCCGCAGAACTGCGCGCGCAAAGCTGCGCGGGCCAGCGGGGCGCGCTGGGGTTGGGCAGGCAAACGCTTAGTTCGGCGCCCGCAGGCGCAGCCCCTGCGCGCCCAGCAGCGCTCACGCGGCCGGTCATGCACCTGCCCCTCGGCTCTTCTTCAAAGCCTGGCCCCGGGAGGGCTCCCGAGCGCGCGGCCCAGGGGCCCGGGGCCGAGGCCAGCTTGGCGGGCATTGAACGGGCGGAGTGAGGCTTTGGTCCTGTGGGGAGCCCTGGGCGACCCCTGGCCGAGCCGCCCCGGCGGGAACGCAGCGCTCTGCCATGCGCTGCCCTAGGGGAAGGAGGCGGGAAAGCAGGCGCCAGACCCGCCATCTCGGCAGGGGGCAGCGCCCGGCTCCCGCCAGGCGAGCCTCTGCCCCTCCCTCCTGCAGGCAGCCCCCTCCCCCTCCCGCCCCGACACCAGGGCTCTGCCCAGCTCCCGCGCCCCG
>CM057845.1:216255717-216290167 GCA_030068395.1 Apalone spinifera
GGGAAGGAGAGCTCTCCTTTCGGAGCAAGAGGCAAATGGGAGAGCGCTGCCAACCGCCCCCATCCCCCGCGCTGTTGTTGCCTGAGGAGGTGGCACAGCTGGGAGGGCGGGGCCGCGCCCCGCCGCCAGGGTCATCTCTGGGGCTTCATCTCCCGGCGTGGCGGTCTGGGGGCTTTGCTCCGGCTTCTGGACCCCCAACCCTCCCCAAAGAGAGGACTGTCACGGGCCACTTCCTCCAGCCTGATATCTCCCTCCAGAGCACCGCGCACACTTCGCCAATGTCCCTCCCCCACTTGCACCACCCTCCCGCCCTTGGTACCACCCCGCCTGGCGCGGGGCTCAGCTCCCTGGAGTGGAGTATGCGGGAAACCCTCATCCCCAGAGCTCAGCGCAACCCATAACTTGGCGAGCCGGGCGACTCAGCCAGCCCCATCCCAAACAACAACAACAACAACAACAACAACGTTGGGGGAAGAGCTGAGAGTCAAGGCCAAGTTTGCCTTCTCGCTTGAAGTTTAGAAGGAATCAACCCCGAGCACCCTTGCCAAGTTCTGCCTCCGGCCCTGCTAGTCCCTCTCCCTCCGGAGGTATAGATGAGGACCGGAGAGGGGCAGCAATGTCCAGGGGTGAGGGGCAAAGCTGCGATCTCTACTCCTGGGGAAAAGTCCTGAATCCAAAGCCCTCCAGCTTCATATAACAGAGCTGAGTACAAACCAAATTCTACCCCCGCCACTCCCTTCTTTTTAGTGCCTGGAATTTCCTCCTTTACCGAAAACGAAATGCGTAGTTTTTAATTCCCCCACATACGTGATTTTAATAGCTCTGTCAATCATGGTAGAGGATGAACGTTTCATACACTGTCGATGCAAAGTACTTAATCCATAAATTGTTTAAAGCTATCTTTAGTTTTGCATATTAAAATAGTCCTTTATATATAACTTGCAAAGAACCCGAAGAATGAACTGTTTTACCATACCTAACCCTATTTTTCCCCTAACAAAGTTGTTTTTATGTTGCTTGTAGATGCCGTCTAAAGACACGCACGATTTTTAAAAAAATCGAATCAAAGGAGCAAAAACAATAAATCATGAGCAGATAATACATTACATAATCATGCAATTCTTTCTTTGACATTCATGGAGAGGATTTCATTCCCTTGAAAAGAATGCTCAGAATATTCGAAATGTATGTAACTGTATTCGGGTTTGTGTCTTTTTAATTTCGATAAATTAAAAGTTCAGATATGTCTATTAATTATGGGGCTAATTCTAAATGGGGGGATGCAGAGTGAGGTGGCAGAAAAGGAAGAAAGAAAAGTAAAAGCTCACCAAGACTAGATGGAAATCGGTCTGTATTTAGTTTGCAATTGTTCAAATGTTTATTTTCCCAAACAGGTTTATTACATAATTTTAGTGTGCAGATAAGTGCACACAACAGCATTTCCAAATTATATTTTGTTTATGCAAATGTAATGGCTTATTTTCTTTCTTTTCTCCAATAAATCTGAACTTGAGTAAATCTGAAAATCTTACAAAAAGGGCTGGCATCAAGGGTACACCAAACGTGTAAACACTTTCCTATAGAGTACTGGTTTGTGTGTACCGGGTGTGTACAGTGGACATTACACAAACCTCCGCTGCTGAAAGTCTAAATTTGCACACACAACGGTTGAATAAAGGATCCAAATAGTTACAAAAAGGATTTTTATTACCTTGTTAGAAATCAATAGACATCTTTCATTAAGATTTCGCAATCACTTTAACGAATGAATGGTTTAAACAAAATTATCAAAACGACTCCAAAGAGTTACATATGTCAATTGTCATGTTAGCATTATAGTTAAAGTGCAATCTCTAACACGGACCGAACCCGCTCCTTATTAACCAGCTAAATTGCCTCATTTTTGGATGGATAAATTGCTCATTCATCACCAATAAAAAGACGCTTAAAAGCTCTAAAGCCTGCTGTAACGCTGCTTCCACTCTGGATGCTAAAATATTTATTTTTTGTGTAAATATGTTACGACTAATTTCAAAATTTATTTGCTACAAAATGGGTTTTTAAATGCCCCTACAGCCGTTGCTATTAAATGAAGTTTACAGCAAACTTTTAATTCCAGAATATCGCAAGGTACCGATAAACACCTAGAAAAAATATAAAATTTCAAAGCATTAAACAACATCAGGATCCTAATAGAACAAGTACATCATTTTTGCTTGACAGGTTTTCACACCAGTTGTTAGAAACTTGCATTCCAATTACACATGATTTGTGTATGCGTGCGTGCGTGTGCGTTAAGTCCGGCGCTGTTTGCAGCCCCCCTGGGGGGGGGGGGGGGAGGAAAGGAAGGGTCTGGGAGGGCCAGGACTTCTTTTAATATTTTTGGTATAGAGAATGTTTTTCATTGTATTCAAACTCAATCAGTTTCTCTTCCAATTGTTGTGGCGATTAGAAAAGAACCTGTGCATACGCTGGAGCCTTTGCATCCCTTCGAGACAAGGTTTCCCGACCGCAGCTGCTGGGATCTGAAATCTGGGGGAAGGGAAGGCAAGTCGTCCAGACCGGATAAGAGCCTCTAACCTCGTTCAAGGTGGAAAAGTTTCCTAGCCATGAAGTCACTCCAGATTTGGACTGTCAGTTCCACGAATAAAATAAACAAAGTGAACCAAGAGTACTATGGAAAGTATTTTAATAGGTCGCCTTCTTAACAATATTTAACAGATATTAAAATAATCTTTAAAAAAGCTACACCACTTTTGTTATTTTCATCCCTTCAGTTTTATAGCGATTGTGAGAAATCTAAACACAATACGGAATTTGTCTTCTATTATTTTCTGAACATATTTTTATTTCCTTTCCAATTTCTAGGTTTACCAGTTATGTTTAAGGCATACCATGCGTATAAAATTAGTACTTTTCGGGTTTACTGAAAAAAAGAACAGGTGACTTTTTCCACGTTGAAATTTATTTAAACTCAAAATTGAACGAACGCATCCTTAAGATTTCTCTTTAGCAGAAAGGCTTTTTAGTAAACTATATACACAATTCCCTCGTAATGCCTAAAATAAAAATTATTTCACAATGCATTTACAAGAAATAATACAAAACAAACAAAATAAAAACAAAAGAAAATAAAAATAAAGTACAATAAAGTTTTACAAAACCAAGAATAATGTTGCAGTCGGGAAAAAAGTTTTATAAATAAAGAAACAAAACCTCCGCAATAACATCTACAGAAAGTTTTACGTGTGGTTTTGGATTTGTCTTAGTACATGTAATAAACGAGAACCGTTTCCTCATCAACTTTGTCTTAATTAGGCAATAAAAAGCCTACACAAGAAGCGATCCAAGGAAGAAGCGTGTAACGCTTCCGCAGTATAAAAGTTGGCATCGCCTAAATCTTTGCGTTATTAGTCTTATGTTTTTGTCATTTTGTTCTCTTTTCTTTTCAGCAAATAAAACGCTCTATGCCTCGTGAATGAATGATAAATACTGTACAAAAAGTCCCAATAAAACACAGAAGTTCAGTCTAAAACGCAAAAACTAGTTTCAGGAACTAGTCCTAAAAAAAGGTAATTAGAGCAATGGTTACCTTTTTCCTCCTTATTAATTATTATTATTATTATTATTATTTATTATCATGACAAGAACATCCAAACATTTTCTGTACAAAAAAGGGGAGCCGGCAGGGTGTGCGCGCTGGGGTGGAGGCGACGGCCAGGCAGATCGAGGTACCGCTCAGCCGGGTTCGAGGCAAGTTTCTGTCCCTCCCGGCTCAGATATGTGTCAAGGGGACTGTGCCATTGACCCCCGTGCTGGCGCTCTGGTAATGCTGGGGCAGGGAATGCAGCCGGCTCTGCGCCGCAGCCGGGTCCCCGCCTTCCCCGGCCGGTAAGTACATACTGATCATCTCCCGCAGGTCCCCGGGGCACGGGGCCCGTGAGTGCGAGGTGACGGGGGGGCTCACGCTGGGCTCCGACTTAACCAGCGAGCCCAGGGCGCCCAGGGCTCCGGAGGAAGCGGCCGCCGCGGCAGCTGCAGCCGCGGCCGCGGCCGCCGAGTTCTGGTGGGGCTGGGCGCCGTAGGAGATGGCCCCGTAGCCCGAGGGCGAGGCGCTCATGTAGCCCTGCGAGTTGGAGATGGGGCTGTACTGCAGCGCGCTCATGTCGTAGCGGTGCATGGGCTGCGGGTTGTGCGGGTGCGGGTGGTGCGGGTGCGGGTGGTGCGGGTGCCCGCCGCTGCCCGGGTGCTGCCCGTAGGCGAGCTGCGCCTCCTGCATCATCGCGGCCGCCGCCGCCGCCGCCGCCACCGAGCCCGGGTAGGCTCCGTTGGCCCAGCCGTTCATGTGCGCGTACCCGCCGCTGGCCGTGCCGCCCGGGCTCTCCAGCCGCTGGCCCACCCCGGCGGGGCTCACGCCGACCCCCATGCCCACCCCGACCCCGGCGGGGCCTCCTCCTGCCGAGCCGGCGCTGAGCAGCCCCCCGGCCAGCGAGTACTTGTCCTTCTTGAGCAGGGTCTTGGTCTTCCTCCGGGGCCGGTATTTATAATCCGGGTGCTCCTTCATGTGCAGCGCCCGCAGCCGCTTGGCTTCGTCGATGAAGGGTCTTTTCTCGGCCTCGGACATGACTTTCCACTCGGCCCCCAGGCGCTTGCTGATCTCCGAGTTGTGCATCTTGGGATTCTCCTGGGCCATCTTCCGCCGCTGGCCCCGCGACCACACCATGAAGGCGTTCATGGGCCGCTTGACCCGGTCTTGGTTCGCTTTGTTCCCGCCGCCGCCGCCTCCTCCGCCTCCGCCACCTCCCGCTCCGGTCTGGCCCGTGAGGTTGGTGGGGCCCTGGGCTCCGCCGGGGGAGTGCAAGTCCGTTTCCATCATCATGCTGTACATTCAAGTAGCTTTTTATTTTCCACCGGCACCACGCATAAAAATATCAAACATAGAGGAGCCCAGAGGGAAGGGACGAGAAAAGGGAAAAGTAAAATCAAAAAGAGCACCACCGGCAACACCGTAGGCAAAAAAAAAAAAAAAAAAAAAAAATCTCCTTTGCAAACCACTTTCAGGGCTTGTTGCTGGCGAGCTGGATTCAAGCCGCTCAAACAGGTGCAGGGCAAACTTGCTGCTTCACTTTGCAAGGAGGAGGAGTGTGCAGAGCACTCAGAAATGTCCTTCCCTCTCTCTCCCATGCACACACGCACACCCCTCCTCTCGCTCTCTCCCTCACTCCCTTATTCTGAGCAGATCTGCTTTTTTGGTTGTTGTTCTTTGCTAACTTCTGGTGTGACTTGCACCCGCTGCTCCCAGGTGAACAGAGCAGAGGAGAGAGAGAGGAAAAGCCACCGAAAAAAAGTAATTAAACGATCACTAAAAAGAGGGAGCGGGAGAGAGGAGAAGAAAGAAAATAGGAGGGGGAGGAAAAAACCCCCAGAGCCAGAGAGAAGTTGCACAGTAATTTGTTCTCTGTGGTTTCCCTCCTCTTGCCCGGGAGGAATCAGGAGAGGAGGAGCTGGCGAGAGACACACAGAGAGAGGAGTCCAGCAGCCATACACCGCGCACCGAACTGGGATTAAATGAGTTTGCCGTGGCCAATCGGAAGGCGGCGGCGGGGGATTATTTGCATGGCGCGCTGAGGAGTGACGTCCGGAGGTGAGAAGTATAAACTATTCTGGGGGGTGGAGAGAGGAGGCTGGGAGGGGCCAAAGAAGGGGTCACGGCTTTGCCCTGCTAGGTATAGAGGAATTAATTGTAATTAAATACCATTATAACCGTGCAACAGTGAAAAAACAACAACCCTCACTCGAAACACTTGGAGTGCCACGTAGCTTTAGAAAAGTCAGGCAGTGACAAAGTTGTGGATGGCATTCTTAACGGTGGCAGGTGCGCGTGTGTCAGGACTACACCATGGTGCGTGGGGGAGACATGAAATGTTTTCTCTGGCACGGCTTAGCGTGCGTGCGTGTGTATTCACTGGAGAGCCACAGAAACACACCATCTACATTCCTGAGCCTTAGCCTTACATTTCAATCTTCTGTCAGCCTGCCTGTCTTTAGAGATCATGCGCTTCCTTCCATTCTCACTGAACTTTTCCCCACTCCTTTTAAAAGAAGAGAGCGGTGAAATGTTTGGGGAGCCTATATTATTTGAATACAGTTACCCGATAGACCTTTTAATCAATTGAGTACAGTACATCCGTGTGGACGCCGTTGTTTAAAAGCTGTGCTATTGACTTCCAGCGCAACAACTTCGTGGCAGCCGTACCAGTGCTTTGTACATAGTAGCACTTTTCGGTAGGGAGTCCATAACTCGATGGTTACTATGTTAAATGTGGAGCTGAAAAGACAATGGCCCTACCCAGCACCCCTTACTCAGAGAAATCTCCAACTGCTAGATCAGCACAGATCTTCGAATTGAGTGGTAGAGATACACATTGTTCCTAAGGAGTTATATCTGCTGCAGCACTGCTTGAATGATGAGTCGGGCCATAAATGTTTCTACACAAGTTATGACATGGTTATTCCAACTACTAAAAATTAACAAAAACCTCATTGCTACTGTTATATTTTAAGACATAGGGGTGTTAAAGTACCTGAGACCCCTAAATGTATAATAAACTTATTGCATTTCTATAAAGTAAATACGAGCACGTCAATTCTACGTGAAAACGTTATAAGGGCACATTTTTTGTTAGCTGGCTGACCAGTGAGATAGATTACAGCGAGTCTGTAGTGCGGTGCAAATAAGGGTGAATAACGAACGTGATGATATAACCTTAAATGTAGTCCTGCGAAGCCCATTCTACACTACAAAGAACAGTATATGAATCATGATCATAATAATGTTCCAATGGGTGGGGGAAATGAACAGCTAGCATCCCTTCTTTTTCTCCCGCTTCATGTGCGTGTTATTTCTCCTGACCTGAAGTGCAGAAATAACACCAGTCACCCCCCTGACTGTAGAACTTGTATAAAGGGGTGTTTTACAAGGCAACAGTATGATGCTCTATGTCCAGATTAAACCATTTTCATTTTAGATTACTCGACATTAAACAGTAATCTGCACACCTTCGTTTTGGTTAATTTAGAAGAAGAATGTTGTTACATAACATTTTAATTAAAGATGGGAGGCCAGCTCCTGATCCCACTATATTCAATGAATTTTGCCATTGGCTTCAGTGAGAGCAGGATCCAGGCGCTATTTTGCAATCTGCTATTTGGGTTTTTGAAGCAAAACTTCCCTTAAAGTTATCAGTGAAATCAATGGGAGATATAGTTACCTGAAGGTTTTAGGATCGGGCCCTCAGTGGTTTAGTAGCCTGTTTGTAGGGCCAAACAAGCCAAACACTTTAGTTGTTTAATAATGTTACCAATAGCTATGTATATGTGAATTCTTTAAGAGTTTATATACATATACATAGGCAATGATTTCTAAGAAATTGTAACTGTTTACACTTAACGACCGAACGATACTTTATTTTTGAGATTTTAAAACAACCAAAGACCTGAAAGTAAATTTTACCAGACGGCTTTGGTGCAATCTTTCCCATAAGAACCCGACAGTTTACTTAACAGTATCCTGAGATCTAACGTTCATCACAGGAAGAATTTACAATCCTTGAAACTGGGAGAACTGACTTTGACTCAGTACAGAGTTGTTGTTTTTTCCTAACAACCCTTTCCCCACGAATTGTTTCTAAATTATGACAGGGCCCTTTGTTTCCCCCTGCATGTCAACCGACGGTAGACCTGTGTCCTTGAATGACTGCGCTATGGAAAGTATTCGAAGCTTCCGCAATAAACTTTGTGCGGCTTAGGCGCCTGTGGCCCAGTGACAGGCACTCTGGGTGTTTGCATTTCTGAGCGTTACACTCAACCTGCAGGTGTAACTTGTTGCCAAGTGACAGTTGACTGACAGCTGCCGCGCGTGCCAATCAGGCAGCAGCAGGGCATCCGATGCCAAGACGCCGAGTCTGGCAAGGGGAGAAGAAAAACCATACACTGGCTCATCCATAATCTTTCTACTTTCTCGGGAAGTAATGCCGCCCCCCCTTCCGGTAAACAAGCCCCACACAATAGAGCCCATCAACTCCCCTTCCTCAACAACAACAACAACAAGGCCGCAGAGAAAACACCCACCAGCAAAGCGACCACAAACAGGCCAGGGCGAGGAGTTCTGCCTAGCAGTGATGCTATTTTGATGAGGCTATTTCAACGCTGCCACCCCGTTGAGGCTCTCAGGGAGACCCGCGCAGTCTTATCACACCCCCTGCAGCCCGGCACAGACCAACGGGGCTGCATGGGAATCTGTGCAGGGCCAGGCCAGAGCATCTCTGGCGGGGTCACGGGAGGGGAGGTGGGGTGGAGTGCGGGGCAGTTTAGCTCCTTCACTCTATCTGCACTTCGCCCTAGTGTCTCCTGCTAGGAAACACTCGTCTAAAGAGCAGCCTAGCTTAGTGAGCGGCATCGGAGCCAGGAAAAGTCTCCTTGGGGTGCTTTCCTCCGGCCGTACTATGGGCCCAGAGGAGAGCCGTGCTCAAGCCATCAGACCTCTGATCTCTTTGCCAGGGAAGCTGAAGCGGGTGGAAGCTACGAGGGGGTGACCGATAGGGCGAGTATTTTCCTGGAGGAACTGCGGGGAGGCGATTTTCCTAAGGTCCCCGCAGAGAGACGTGCATGTCACAGCAGCCCGGACTTGGGCAGGGGCGGGAGAGGGTATTTTTAGGCGAGAAATGCAGGGCCGATGTCCCCGCTCCTAGCCGTCGGGGAAAGCCGGGCCAGCGCCAGGAGTGGGTTCGAAAGGGGGAAAGGTCCCGGCGCTGGCGCAGCCCGGGCTCAGCGCGGGGGTGGAGGAGGCGCAGGCTTGCCCCGCTTGCGCTGCGTCTGCAGCCACAACTAATCGCCAGCTCCCACCCCGCTCCGCTGCCAGCCGCACCTCCCCAGGCGGCGTCTCCCTCCTGCGCCAGCGCGCCTGTGGCGGGAAGGGAGCCCAGCTGGGGGATCCCGCGCTGCAGCCCGCCTGCGCCTCCCCCAGCGGGCCAGAAGCCGGCGCTGTGGCTGCTGCCAGAGGCTTTCGTAGGCCGTGAGCGGCTGGGCCCCTGTGAGGAGGAGGAAGCGACGCCTGCATCCAAGGACCCAACTCCGGGCGGCAGCGAGCCAGCGCAGGCTGCGATCGCCGTCTGCTGGCTGCAGAGTGACTCCGAAACAACGTCTCGCTGCCTGGCTCTGCTCCCCTGCCCCGAGCAGTGCCCGCAGCCGGCTGCTGCCGCCCCCTCCAGCCCCCGCGCCAGCGTCACCCCAGTCCCACTGCAGTCCCGTGACAATACCCGTGCTCACCCCTCCCCCTCCACTGCCTGGGCTTTAAACAGCCTCCCTGTCATCCAGGTGGCCCCTGCCTTTGTGGAACAGGCTCCCGGTCAGGGCAGAATCATAACCGCCTCTGTATCTGCAGTTCAGCTCGGAGGCTCATCGGGACCGGGGAGAGGCCAGCCGAGCCCAAAACCTAGCCTGTAGTGGGTCGGTAACTTCGCAAGACTGTGATGGTGCTTTGGACGTAAAGTATTAGCCAGGTGGGATGGCTAGCGCCTGAGACAAGGTTAAATAAACACAGCCCCCTTCCCTTTCCAACACCAACAATTAATCTGGCGCTCATAACTCCCCCACCCTGGAGCCAATATATCCACTCTCGGTGTGTTTTCTGTTGTCGCTCCTTTGCTCGCTGGGGGGAAAGCGTTTGGAGAATCTCTGGAGCTTTCGAGTAGGGGCTCACCCTGTGAACAGTACTCGCACATATAATTCAAATTTCACAGCTGACCTGCTCTGAAAACCTCAATCAGCTTCTAATTGAAGGGAAAACAAAATATTGCTTCCCTACAGCAGAGCTAACGATTTAATCATTATATCAGACATTATAGCTTTTAATTAGGCTAATGCTGATACTGTATGGAAAGAGATAATTCAACGCAGTTCTTGATGAATTCTGTAATTGGGTTAACGCAGGAGCAGTTGGGGGAAGAGACGTCAATATTCAAGCTGTGTCTATAGCCATCAGTTCATGAATGGAAAAGAAGGGAAAAGGCTAAACCCCCGACAAGAAATGTCTTCCCCCCTCTTAAGGGGAGTTGTGCCATCAAGGGAAAGCTCCCAAAGGCAAGAGCTACTCCAACCACACCGAGTTTCTCCCCAAAAATGAGCAGTCACGGTCCTCCTTCAAATCCTTTTGTTACTGGGAACCCGTTTTAAACTCTTTCTTGCCCATGCTAGGGTTGAAATGAAACCCCAATGAGACACGAACGGTAGTCTCTCCTAGCTAGGTGTTTTATTGTTAGCCATACAAACTATTGCTAGGAAACGGGAACGATTTGCCCAGTCTCTGAAGTTGGGTTCGATGTGTTTCCCCCTCAAACTCAAGAAAAACAGTTTCCTAAACGCGGAACGTTGTCCTTTTTCAATATCAGCGCACTGATGAGAAAACTCTAAAGCTACCACAACTTTAAAGACAATAGAGAAGAATCTATAAGGGGTAAAGAATGGGACATACACCTAGAAAGGAAAAACAAGAAGGATATTAACGTGTGATGAAATCGCTTTAAAACGAAGCAGAGTCCCTTAGTACAAGCTACAACCCCACCTGCTTGGGAAATAAATGTAGCTCTGACGTTTGCTAATGGAAGTGACTATCCTACAGGGACATTTATAACAGTTCTATAGTAGGGATCCCACACTAAATACAGAAGTGTATTCAATACATTAGTCCGATATTTTTATTAAAACGTAAGTATTTGTTAATAAACAACTGGATCACGTGCGAAATACATCTAGAATGATGGTTTTGTAAACCCTTATTATGGCAAAACCAGATGTCTAAAGGAGGTCTGGAAGAGCCATGTACAAAGGGAATTTTGCACAACTTTTTTTCCAGATCAATCCAGTATCGATAATGACTCTTTAACGCGATAGGAAGAGTTCGGAAATCCCTAGATTTTGCTGTCACTCCTTAATTCCTGTCTGATACTGACTTTCAGTAAGTGCTTTATATTTCGGTTGCGCCTAAATGAAACAGTATCGATCTTCTGCAGGTTTGATCTACACTACAGTCTACAGTCACGCTGAAGTTTCATCGGAGTCTGGGTGAACTGGCAGTAGCAAGCTGTCAGATTCAAGAGCTAAGAATCAAGGAGAAACTGCAAGGCACACTTCAACGAAGTTGGGATTGTCAGCCTGCGCCTCATTGGAGATTTCTGGTTTTTTTTCATTGCAGGATATATCGAAATCAGTGTCTACTTGAAGAGGGCCTGATCCTTAGTCCACTAGGCGTTTTGAGTTCGCAAAAAAAGCAGGATCTGGCTCGTAATCACGTTTTGTCAGCAGGAGTCTGGTATAAAATGTTTGTTTATATTAGGTATTAACCAGCCTTCCAGCACAATATTGTTTTGATAGAGAAATATTCTGTATTGTGATCCATCCTTGTTTTATTTTGTCAGTAATTACAGTAATATCAAACGGGTCATTGATAAGATTCCCGTCACACAAACCCCTGTAATTAGCTGCCTGAATACACCTTTTTGCGTTACATAAAAGTTGTAATTTTCAAGTCTGTTCTGGGTGGGTTTTTTTTTTCGGTGAAGGCACACACATGTCATATGTGCTAATCAGGATGCAAAATACGAAATGTATTACAAAATGTAAGTATATGTTGTCTTATCTTGTCTGTTTTAAGGGATGATAGACCACTGCTTTTCACAAGATACCTTACTCAAAAATAATTTGCACAAGAGTATGCCGAATAACCGACACTCTGGTATACAGAAAATATTCTGTAACTCTGTTTTTGTGAGGTTTAACTTTTAAAGCAAGAGAAAGAACAACTAAAGTGGACAAGAAACAGGCGTTCTTAGAACCTGAGGCTTTAAAATCGGGCTTCTGTTCTGTGGATCATTAAGATCTATCACCAAGCTTTGGAAACACAGTACAGTGTTGCTTGCAAAGCAAGGGAAAGACAGTATCTGACGACTTTATGGCGCGTCGCTTAGAAAAATTGGAATGCAAACATTGTAACTAAAATATTTCTATCTGACATCCTCTCTTGTCAGCCAAAAATAGAAAAGGCCTCACTCAGTCAAAGAGGCAGACAAGTCAGAACGAATTTATATGAAATAAAGTAAATAAATAAATAAAGACGAGAAATCGCAGAAGCTTTTTTTCTGGCGGACCATCCCAGTTATTGCAAATTAGATTAGCTACACAAGCTTCAATATAAACATGACATGAGGTTCACGGGAGAGTGAAAGGATCATCCACTCCAATCTCTCTTTTCATCGAAGCATCTCACATAAATTACATCTTGTCCTTTAATACACTTTTCAATGAGATTAAAACATCACTTTGACACAATTTCAAGCCTTTTCAGTCGCATCCAGTGCTTACTTCAGAAAACAGCAAACAAGGGGAAAAGTAGAAACATCTAAATAATCTCAAAATGTTATTCTGGAAGTTAAAAACACCCAGAGGAAATAAATGATCCCTATGCTCCATCTAAAGCCATTAGCGTAGGCATCTAAAGGCATCAAACGAACTCCAAGCAAAGAGAATAATCGTATTTCCTTTGCAGCAAGTGGAGATATCATGACTACTTGGCTGCAGTTAGGAGACTCCCTTTCGCCGTGTTTATTTGCCTCTTGGCGAGTGTTTTGGGGGAAAATATTCATTTTACAAGATCAAGACCCGATCTTTCACATTACACCTGCACATTGTTAATGAGGTGTCTCTCGTACCCACTGTAATGCTGGTGTGCTACAGAATTATGCACGCCTCTACAAATAAATATTGTATACCATGAACTTTGGGGGAGGCTGGAAAAAAAGGTGCTGGGACCGCTCTATTAACAACAGCTCCGTGTGGGAAAAGAAAGCGATTTGCAACTTCCTACGTTGGTTCTCCAACTGAAACCAACGGAACTGGTGCAAACGGCGAGATGTACACAATCCTTCCGCCCCCCAGAATCCGGATTCAAAAATCTAGTTAAGAACACTCTTTCTGTGCTATGAACCTAAACAGGTCACACCTGGTTTCTTTGCTTCCAAATATCATACTAGCCTTTCTCGTTTTCCTCGGTGCCATGTATATTACTACTGTGCAATCAGTTCTGGGCTCCTAAAGCTATTTGTGAAAGAGCTTCAGATGACAACGGCTATTTATTTTTAAATTGATGATCGATGTTTATTAATCTAGTTACTAATCCTTTTTGGATGGACAGTGCTCTGCATGCATCCCGAGCCTGAGGGACTGAACGCCTACAACTTTCCCTGATTCCTAACATTTGAAATTAGTTTGGTCCGGATCGCATTTCACTAACCCACATTCCACTGGTTTGTTTCACGGGAGGGGGTTTTCACACCGTAGTGTGCGCAGGATCGTATGTGTCCCGTGCTTTGGGTACAGCCACCAGATATCCGCCACTCCTCGGTTGCGCCGTAACCTCCAGCACTTGGTTAGGATGGTCCTGAGACCGGGGTATAGCCCCCCCCCCTTCTTCAAGGCGCACGTGGAGCCGATTCCATGGCTTGCAGATATTGCAGGCTCATGGGGAACCCTGCGTTCTCATGGGGCGGTCTCCCCCCGTCCCGGAGAGTTCCTCTCCCAAGAGGGCTTTACTTTGAACACTTGTCCAGGGGTTTCATTTCCTACCATCTACACGTGCGGCAGGTGTCCTCACTCCAGGGGCTCCTAGCTACCAAGGCACGACTTGCTTTAGACAGAAAACCCGCTATTTGGCTCCCAACTGTACCTCATTGTCACATCCAATTCAAGCCATAGGCGCTCAGGTTAAGGTAGATGTTATAATATGTACAAAGCAGAGCAACCGCTGGGTTGCTCGCCCTTTTCTGGATAGTCCCAAGCATGCGCTAGCTGGGACAGAGAACACCTGCATATTTTTTAAAGTTGGGACCAACTTTTTAAGGGTGGGGGGCGGGGGTTGGAGGGGGAAGTGGCACGCAAAGCGTTTTGTAGCCAGCCTGCCCGATGAAGTGTATCTCGATCGGAATTGTACCGGTAAAACAGCTATTATCTACCAAAGCTAAGCTAATTAACCACGATCTATATTTAGTGGTCAGCAACCGGCGCTCCTTTAGGAGGTCTGGCGTGGGTCGCGGTTTACTTGCCCGCAACTTTGTTTAATGACAAGAAGCATTTCCCATGACCCTTTCTCTGGTGGCTACTGTAAATATCAAGATCTTGCCTTCGCTTTGCCCCAATCACACCCACCCACCCCTTAACAAAGAGGCTTTCAAAGCAAACGCGCTACTGCAGCTTGCGGGAATCAATGCGAGAAAACGGGTTTTTAATGGGTTAATTGACTGGAGTAGCTATCAGGTTGAAACACCTGTTTCTGAAAGGAGAGGCAGCCAAATCCTGTCCCCTCCCCAATCGATAGCTGCAGATCTTTGCCCTGTTGAGCCGCCAAAACAAAACAAAAATCCAGTTCACCCTTTAAACTTCGAGACACTTTCTGGCAACCAGAAGGGGAGGCCACACAGGGAACGTGCAACAGCTCCAAGCCAGAGGCTAACCTCTGGGCTCAAGCCCATGCCAGCTTGCCCCCAAGCACTGGGAGTTTCTTTAGCGGTACTTATTGAGGAGCGGCTCTGGTCCTTTTACAGCATGGAACTGAACGAGGACGCGATACCACAGGCGGGGAGGGATAGATTTCCGCGCCGCGGGGAGTGCCCCCTTTCCACCAGGCTCCGACCCCAAGGGAATTGGAGCAGATCAACGTATTTGCTTCCCGAAGTTCGCGGGGAAGTGGCGAGCAGGTGTTGCTCAGACAGGCTGCAGGGGAAACGCGCCCGGCCCCCGTGAATGCGCCTGGCCAGGGGCAGGGAGGTCCAAGGCATTAGTTCTAATTGCTGCGGGCTATTGATTTCTCTGGCGGTATTAATACAGCCAGGCCCGCCGACCAGGCAGCGCGCGATTGATTCCTTGCCCAAAACACCTTTCACTAAATGGCACCCGCGCTTCGACATGTTAATTCCCCCACCCCCCTCCGGGTCGCTGTAAAACCGCCGCGTTAGCTCCGGCTCCAGCTCGCGAGAGAGGGGAGCCCGCAGCCTCCTCCTCCGCCGAGTCCCGAGGCTGCGCGCCGGGGCGCCTGGCAGAGCCCCGAACCTCCCCACCCTGCGCTCCCTCCTGCGCGTGGGGGGCTGCCCCCAAACCGCAGCGCCAGAGCCCAGCGGCGTCCCTTCCGCCTGCAACCAGCAAGTGGGGAGCCCTCCCCTCGGGGAACCCAGCGCTGAATCGCCCCTCCGCCCTCCCCAGCCAGGGTGAAGCCCCCTCCCCCCTCGAAAGTTGCAGGCACTTACAGTTCTTCCAGCGCCAGCCTCCTCCCCAGAGCAGCTCGGGGCCAGGCTTCCCCCCGGCCCATCTGACACTCACACCTTCCTCAAGCCCGGCTGGCCAGCCCCAGCACACACATCTGGGCAGCTCGCTACAGCGCGGGCTGTTTTACCCCTCCGGAGAGCTAGGGCCACCCTTGGCTGCCTACCCTCCTCGCCCAGCCTCGGCTCCCCAGCGGCTGTGTCACAGCTCCACAGGCACCCTCCACACTCACCCCCATCCACACGCGGGAGAGCGCGAGAGACAAGGAAATGAAATTTATTATTGATAGAAAAGACTTTAAAGACAATTTCAAGTTATTGTTTCGCTTTGGAAAAAAAGAGGGGCTTGTCTCTCCCCCCCCCACATAATGAAACGCCTTTTGTGTGGCCCTGAACAATACCAAACAAGTACTCTAATAAATAGCCACTTTTTTGTTCCGTCTCGACAGTGAATAGAATTGAGCAGTTGGGTTGAGAGCAGCTGGGACGCTGCTTTGAACAGGGAGGTGGAGCCGAGCCCTTCCTTCCCTTTCTCTTCCCTTCCCTTCTCCCTCGCTCTGGCTCAGATGCACTTTCTGCTCCAGCCTCGTCTTTCTCCCTCCTTCTCTGCCTGGCCCACTTTCCCTTCTCTCTCTCTCAGCCGTCCCCTCTCCCTGGGAATATTTCGTGTGTGCAAAGAGCCGCCTTTGGCTAACCTCAGCTGCTCCGTGCACCTGTGCTGCACAGTTACCTTCATTTGGCTTCTTCGCCCCACCACCCCCTTGATCGCCCCTGCCTTTGATCGCTTCTTAGATTTCCCTCTTTTCTTCCCCGTAGTCGCCCTCCAGCTCCGAATTAATATTTCGTACATTTCCAGACCCTCCTTTCCACTCCTTTGTTGTCAATAAACTTGGATTTCTCACTGAGCCTTCTGTGGGGTTATATAATCTGGAGGGTGAGCTTCTTATTCCTCTTTCTTTTCCTCCCTATAGTTTCTTGAGGACAAAGCTTTTTTGCTCCTTGTCAGTTTCCCCTTCTCCACCCGAGGGATGTAACTGAAGGTTTGCACCTTTTGCAATCTGTGAGGCTCATGTTAATTTCTTCTGTTTTCTATATAGAGCTGCTAATTTTCTTTACGCACTTTTTTTTGTAGTACTCCTCTCCAGTCCCTTTCCTACCAACCTGACAACTGCTCTAGGAAAGACAGTCGATAGAGGTTATTAAAATGGACACAAAGCAGCTAAAGATTTCCAGGTAAAGCGAAGAGCAACCCGTTTCTTTTCTGCTCTAGGCGGCTGGGGGCGGGAGGGAGGGTGCATATGTGTGTGTATGGAGGGAAGGGGGTGGGGGTATGGGGAATTTTGGTCAGCACCTGAGCATGAGCTAGCTATCAAGCAGGCGGTGGCTGCTCCTTCCCTGCAGGGGGATCAGAGAGGCCAGGGCAGTTTGCATGAGTACTGGGCGCAGCGCCGGGCCAGCATGCTTCTGTGTGGATCCTTTCCACTTGATTCCAGGCTTTCTGGAATGGATCTAGTCCTTACACCAACAAAGGAGCCAAACTTTAAGCGGGAACTTGTTTTACAGTGAAAGCATTGCCTGTGTGTCTCGGAAAGATTACAGACCGCTTGTGAGGTTAACCGGTACTGCCGCATTTGATACACAGCCTCTGCCATGCTCCGATTATTCAGATCTAGATGTTCCCTACTTAGGCTCCTGAGGGATCGCTTTCGGTTCTAAATAGGGACTACTTCGTATGTCTTTATTTGTTGGGGATGGAAAGGCAACCATTCTTTCCCTGGCAATCAGTGCTCTGTATTATTGCTGTTGATGGCCGCAGCTGCAGCTGAAGACGATCCCGGTGGGTACGTCTTTGAGAGCCAAAAACACAGAAACCTTTAACTGCTCTTTATGCAGCCGGCATCGGTGCCCAGACCAACTCTGCCATTTGTAAATGCTTTCCTAGCTGCGCTTGAATTAGCGAAGGCAAACCATCACCGGGCCCCCCCTTTTTTTATTTTGGATTGTAGCAAAGCAAGGGAATGCCATTGGCTGCGCTTCCCTGATTTTGGAAGGGCCAGTGTATCTCACCACCGAGGAATGGGTCTTTAAAAGCCCCGCGCACACGTACTTGTATAAATAACCCCTCTGCAATAAAACAGAGTCCGAGGGTTTGGTTCCTGATATCCTGTTTATTTTGACTCCCATCCCCCGTTGCTTTAAAGTGGATTTTTGCTCCCACTTCCCCAACACACCGATTCTAACGACCTGCAATATTATGAAACGCTGGTACATGACAGTTCTGTCGGCTTCGTGCAGAAACCAGAAACTCGGGGACCCCACACAATGCACATGCAATACGTTGGGGACTGGATCGTTTCCAGCAGCGAACGCCGTTTCCTTTTTATATGGAAAATGGAAACATTTTGGAAGGCAGATTTAAAACTTTGACTTATATTTTACATGTTAAATAACCGAAAGAATGGGGACGACATTACGGAAAGCTTCAAACCCTGCAAATATTTGAATGGTTTTTTTGTAAAGTAGAGCAGCTGTCAGTCAGCTGGCTTTGACAGCCTGCCACAATTTTGTCACTTAATAGTGGGTGTTAGGCTAAGTGCAAAACACTCTGGCAAACAGATGTCAAACCTACATCTCATATAAATGTGGGTTGTGAAATTGAGTTTTAACCCACATATAGGTTTTTAAAAAGCGATGCCAGTGTGTAAACGCAATGCAACCCGGAGACACTGACAAGCTCCTGTGTATGCTTGTTATTCAGACGAAGGGTTATTTAGAAACCTGACCGTCAAATTATAGCTAACGCTCTCTCACAGTGGACTATGAGAACACAGCTTGGCAAAGTATACACTGAAGACAGAGAGGATGGCTCCTTTCGAGGGGTTGATTGCCGTATAGATTGAAAAATAGAGAGCTCGATTTCTTCAGTGCGGTTCCACGGGTCTAAATGCAAAGTATCTGGCAGACGAAAGAACGGTATTTATAACGCTGAAGTTTCGGGGACTGGCAAACCATTGGGTCCCCACTCCCCAGGGCAGAACTCGAGCTATGGGCGAAGGGCCGGGAAGGGGCAATAAAGCAGCTAGAAGAGTGAGTGCAGCGAAGTCACGCAGCGGGCATAGGTTCCCCGGGGTGTTAAGGGAGCTGTGCCATGCCCCCAAGAAATCATCGCGATCATTCTTGGCCACGACATTAAAAGACACGCTGGAATTGGACAAGGAAAATAATTTTTTACAGTTAATTTAACTGCAGCTAATAGGCAAATGATGAGTTGATTAAATCTGTCATTTCAAGTGTCTCCGTCCCAATATATGCTCTTTTTTTTTTGCGTTTAGACCCCTCTGTCAGATTTCTTTTGATTTGAACATTAAAAACGTCATACATATTTATACCAAAAAGTGTTCATTGCATGAAGTGGTCAGACTGCTGCAGCAATGGGAAAAAGATCATTCCTCCTACCAAGCATGTGATGTTGCTAGTATCACTTTCTTTGTGTCCACTTTCTTATTCCTACTTCCGGAACAAAGGAACATAATGAGTGGATTAATTGAAACAGGTATATTTAGCATAATTCATATTCATCATTAGCCATAAATTAAACACCCCCGATAATTTTATACATAGCCACGTGCACTTAATTAGAACAGTTACATGAACATATTTTACACTGGTTTTATAGAGTGTTTATATGAAATTATTATTGATAATACACTATATAGTTACTGTTAACTTCATGCCATGTTTGGCTTTGATGGCTCATAGAAATTAAGTGTTTTGATTACAATGCTTTCCTCTTGATATAACTTTTTCAATTCTTTTTTAGTATAATTTATACCTAGAACATTATAAGATTTTGACTACCCAGAAAACTTGGTGAAAAGAAAATACTTTATCCTTCAGACTTTTTTAATGCTCGGGGGAAAGGAAAATCTTTCCCTCCTTGGTAAGTTGTTGGTCTTAGTACATGATTTTAAAATTTTGCCTTTGCACTGCAAATATAGACTCTTAGCTCTTTTGGAACAATTGTTCATAATCAGAGTATGGACTCCATTGTCAATTAATCAGATCCAGTTCATTTGACATTCACCTGAAATTTGCCCTGAACTTAATTTCCATTTCTGATCATAAAATGTAGATTTTTGAAAATTTATGAGAGAATTCATATCTACCAGTCTATCAATCCTGAGCCACTGGAGTCAATAGGAGAACTCCTTGTGATGTCCAGATTGTGGAATTATAATTTTCAATGCCATTATAAATAAAAATACAAACTTTGTATTTGGCAACATTTTAAATGAATACATTTGCTTCATTTTTCATGTTTACATCAAAGTTTATATACATGAGAAATAGCTATAGAAGTCACTGATAGCTACAGCTTGTTCAGAAACTTGTTAAAATACATGGATTGGATCTAAAGTTATTCCATGGAAGTAGAATATGTGCACTGAAATTCTGTATTCAGTTTTCTTATTGCAGTAAGAAAATATACACCTAATATCCAATGAAGGTATATGAAATGCACTTCCACTGTAAAACTATATCTCCATGATCATTATTTGCACTCAAGGAAGTGATCAGCTCTTCTGGGAAAATATTCATATTGAATACAAATAGACTTTGGTAGATAGTAACTGCAATTGTCATCTCAATAGAAACAATTTTATCCTTTAACTATTATGGTTATTGATACTTTTTCTTACTATTCAGGAGTAAGTATATCATCACATTTCCATATAAGCATGACTACATGTCTTCCATGAAGTAGTTCTAATTCCCAGATTTTCCTGTTTAATTGACCCTAGCTATGCATTTTTTAATGAATTGTGCCCATTTGATGAAGTCTTGAAATGAAGCCCAGTGACAGACTATCCTAACATTGCTTTACAATATAGATATGTACTCTCTGTAACTACAATGTCCCCAGAAAACCACGGCACACAACATATATTTCTACTTGTAATTTACACATTCATATTAGCATGTTTCCAACTGTAAGTGTTATGGCACTTTTATAAACAATAGATGTGGTGAATGACTATAAAATAAAACTGGGAATTGAAATGAAAGCCACTGGGTTATACATCTTAGAGGAGGAAGCCTGTGTCAGACTGTATGAAAGAAACAGAAATACAAAATCCGACTCTGATCTTATATCAGCTGAACACCAATGTGATCAGAATGAAGCTGTCATTGAAAAGAGAAATGAGGAGAAAATCAGACTGTTCTAAAATCAACAGGGCAAGTAAAATGTCATGACCATCATATTTAATTTTATATATAGCCATGGATATGCTATAGTATTTTTACCATAGTATTTTTTCTTAGGTATAATTAGAAATTGTCTTGAATGAAGCCTGTAGGATCAGATACTATCACTTTACAACTGCATAGACATATATTTGTAGAGTTATATTTCAGTCTTATGCTGGTGTAAGTACATTGTTTAAAATACAACACTGGTGCAAGCCTGAAGAAATACAGAGGTGAATCAGGCTTCATGGCTGAACCTTCACTAAAAATTCAGCTGTTTAAAGCAGAACATTTTGAATGGTTTAGCATCAGGCCCCATGATTGCCATTCAAAGAGATGGAGGAGTAGTATATAATGTATAGGCTCTTCATCAGCATAGTCTTTCATCAATTAGTTAGAATAAGACATAGCTTTAAAATTATCAATTTATTTCCAAGTTTTAAAAAAAGAGTTTTGAAAGGTCTATTTTTGACTATTAAATACAAAACACAAAATACATGCAAAATGTTTTATATATTCGACAAAGTATGTTTCACTTATTTATGCCTCTTGGTGATGTGATAACACTTCATCCCCCAAGTGTTCTTGGTGCCTATTTATAGCTAACTTGAGTATTCATATTTTGTCTTGTTACACTCACAGTGATGGGTGTTGTAGAACTAGAGAAGCAACCTACAAGTAATCACACTAAGATTCCAGGGTAATGTAGCATGGTGATACAGTTGCTATAAGGCTCTTACAATATTGAAGATGCTCTTCCAAAAGGGATTAACAATTTTATAGGAAGCCTGTGTTCTGTTCCCAGCTCAGCCACCTATTATGCCAGTAGGCTAAATACTACTCATGTTACACCAGCAGTCAATGAAATAAATGGAATTGCTTGAATGAATAGAATGATTGCCCTTGGGCAAGTCACATAAGTTGAGATTTTCGAATCTGTCTAAGGGCTTTAGACACACAAGTCCCATTGAAATTAACAGAAGTATTACATCTAAATCCTCATAGATTGGCTTTGAAAATCTCAGACTTAACTTCTCTGGGCCTTAGTTGGACCACCTGTAAAAACAGGTGTGATACTGCGTAATTAGCAAATTAATGAGTTTAAACTGCATTGGGAGCAACAGGATTATACGTGTGCTGAATATTATTATCATGACTAGGACTATCACTAATCTTTGGACTAGGAACACGAGGAAGAAAGGACCAAATACATCTTGCCCTTTCGGAATGTTCCCCAGTTATTTCTGTTGTGCCTGTAGCACTGGGTGCTGGAAATTCCCACACATTTTATGAAGAGATAAAAGAGTGTAGTTTATACAAAAATGGAATAAACCCCTTTTGAATAAAACAATCTGCATAAATGCTTTAAGAAAGCCTATAATTATGATAAAAATGTTGCTCAAAGTTAAAATTATGAAGCAATCAAAATTTATAAACAGGCTCTCATCGACTTTTAATCACACTTTCTTTTTCATATACAAACTGTACAGAACATATAGTAATAACATATAACAATATAAATTTTCTTTTCAGTTATGTAGGGACCTACCCTATATAGTCTTTATTCAGACAACACTCTTAAGATAATTCAATGGGAGTTCTGCCTGGGAAAGGACTGCAGGACTACATCTTTACTGTAGGAAAAAAATCTTAATGGACCACTAATCTTTATGGGCCCAATCCTGTAAGTGGCTGAAAGGCATCCAAACTGGGCTGAATGATCTCCAGGGTGGAGCCATCACCTCTTACAGGCAGTGCTGAAGCTTCCAGGTTGACTTCAATGGATTTTGGATTAGGCCTTTGATTCTCACTGACTTCTGAGGAGGTGCTTGCTCAGCATGTCCCAGGATACAGCTCATACTTTACTCTCAATTTCTATGTGAACATTGGTCTTCATGTGAAATTCATTAAATAAGAATGCTTAAATTATATGACTCATGAAGGGCTTGGATGACAAGAGATATTCAAAGAAGGGAATTGTAATGGGAAGCGTGGCAATTAGAATGGTAGCCTACTATGTCTACAAGCTACATTGTTTCCTTTGAGCTGAACTACCTCATCATTCTCAGGATGTATTCTGATATAAATATCCCTCTGAGAAGTAAAATTCACCAACATAATTGTGTCCCAAGAAATGCAATCACTGACAGCTCCCAACTAATGTAGTATTTGCTTCAAAAATGTTTTTATACATAATAGCACTGGATTTCTTCCTAGCCAAGACAGCATGCAAAACTCAAATCTCTGTATACAGTTAGATTACCTAATTGATCAAAATGATGCTCTGATTTTATGTGAATTAAATTGGCTAAAGCTTGTCTTGTTGAAAAGATAACAGTGCAACAATTTTAAAATCTCAGAGCAACACTTCCTTCCCCTCCCGACAAATACCATGATTCAAATTCCGCTTTCAGAGATAGCAATGTTAATCTGGAGAATTTCCATTGAAGTTTGTGGGGTTACTTGAGATTTGTATCAGTGTAAGAGCCAAAATCATGCCTCTTACTTCTGCAAGAGCTGGGGACCTCTATTTTTGTATTTTGTGAATTTCACAAGAATTCTTCCATCAGGGGATATGGGAATAGAGCCTCAAAATCTGTGTGCAACCTGAGGGATCTGTGGAGGTTCAGAGTTGTATTCACAGAGATCCCATTACTTCATGTTGGCACCCTCCAGCTCCCAGAAAGTGTAACTAAGAGTTGCTCTGTCAGGGTGTGTCTATGCTGCACCCTAGGTCAAAATAAGATATGCAATTTGCATAGCTCAAATTGCGTATCTTATTTTGACCTACGGTGCAGCATAGACACACCGTGACAGAGCAACTCTTAGTTACACTTTCTGGGAGCTCAAATTGATTATCTTAGTTTGATGTTATTTTGAAATAGCTTATTTTGAAATTTGGCGCTGTCTACACAGCACTTATTTCAAAATAAATCACTATTCCAAAATGTCCCTTAATCCTTGTGGAATGAGGTTTACAGGGACATCAGAATAGTGAGCCGGTTATATTTTGAAATAACAGGCACGCTCAAAAGACATGGAATAGCTATTTAGGGATACTTTTGGTGTCCCAAAATAGCGCTACAGTGTAGACGTAGCCTCAGAGAACAATCTGTTGTTCCTTAAGGCTTGTTCTACACTAGGCTTTCAAAATAATGGGCTGGTTATTTCAAAATAACTCCTGCTTTCCATAAGGAATAATGCTTATTTAAATACAGTTATTTTGAAATATTTGTAGTGTGGATGCTACACTGCTGCTATTTCAAAATAACTACTCCCCAGAGTCATTCAAAGTAATTACCTCCCAGTGCTTCCTAAGTTGAGGTAGTACAACCACACAAAGCCCTTGTCTACACTAGGGAGTTACTTCCAATAACAGGCTGGTTGTTTCAAAATCTGTACTCCCGCTTTCCTTGGGGAATAAGCTTATTTCAAAATAGTTATTTTGGGAGTTATTATTTCGAAATAACTTATTTCAAAATTATTTCCTAGTGTAGACATGCCCTAAGGGGGTTGGAATTCATGCCTACTGTGGAGAAATCTGGATAAGTTAATACCTAGTCATCATTATAGTACATAGAAAAGACCTGAGGGTTTGGATAGCACAGACAGCAGCTATTTTATCAGATTCCTTGCCACCTTCTCCTGTCCCTTTCAAGCAAAATGAGCCCCAAAGATCCTGTTTTGTGGAGTGACTTCCAGGGAGCATGGGTAAAAGGAGGAAGATTAATTTGTCTGCCTTTCTTAGGTCAGGCACCGGTTGATTCCTCTTACCTTCTGCTAGTGGAACAGTATGAGTCCGATATGGCCCTGCAAGCACAATATGGCCCAACATTCTTTGTAAGAAATAGAGCAAACTGTGCCATTTCATTCCAGTTCTGTTGCCTGAACTGTACCTATACTTTGGGCCAGAAGATCAGAATCCTCAGCCTCATTTAGTCAGGATGTTTAGGTAGCTGGCCTGAGTCCACTCGGACAGGGCAGGGGTGCCGGAACAATTTTTATAGTGGGGGTGCTGATACTGAAAACTATGGAATCCATGTATTTAGTGTTTATCATTACTACTTCATCCCAGCACCTCGAATTCCAGCACCACTGCTATAGGGAATGGAGCTTAGTAATGGATGTGGCTTTGCTAATTACTATACACCTTCTGCTGTAAGTGGAGTTGAAGACAAATGGATCTGCAGAGTTAATTGACTTGCTAGCCTTGTCATGCCCTGAGCCCACACTTGTTGCTTACACATTCCAACACAAGGAGACACTGTGGAATTCTGTGACATTTTGGGGGTGGGAGGAAGTCCTGGAGGTTCCAAAGCCCAGCTTCCTAAAAGGGCTTTGGGGCCTTCCAAGGGCATGTCCATAGGATTTGCACTTCGTGATGATAAAGGACTTATTTTTCTGGCTAGGAAAAATAGATACGTTCAGAGGTTCTTTACATGTCAATACATCATAAAAAAGTGGCTCCACCTTATGTCTGTGAAATGCTGAAGGAAATGATAGTGTTTCTCAAAACAACTGTGCAGTTAAATTTGTCAGAAAAAAAGGCAAACCTAAAACGTGACACTAAATGTTCAGTATGCTTATATTATATTGAAAATTGGAGTGCATGAACTATATTACCAAATTAAGAGACTTTAGGTTTTTGAAAACTGCAGTATGTTACAATTTTTTCAAAGCATAATTACAAATTCAGATATTCTCCTTGTTCTTACAAAGAAATCTGCATTTTTCTCCATTACATCTTCCACATGTTAATGTAGCTCTTCCTAACCCTCTTGTTTTATGTCGCATTCAATAGAGCAGTTTTGCCAATTCCCCATTTGTGTTGATGTTCACTTTGCTATGCATAGAAAGCAAACTGATGTGTACTTTTAACGAGCCTGTTTCATGCCAGGATGAAAACAAGGGTTGAAGAAGTTATTAAGGCTTTTTGCTTATTGATTTTAAGGCTCTCTACTAAAAATCTCATATGTTATTTCAAACCTAATTTGTTGTGTTAGGAACAGTGATTTAAAAAAAACCCCCCACACTAAATAAAGTTTGAAAAATCTAGCTTCCTTTTACAAACCAGACAAAAACCCACGTCTATGATTCTCTGTCTGCAAGAATTCCAAGGGAATCCACTTCACCACAGAATTGTGTGGCAGAATCTAACATTTTATGCCACAACGTTTTAGTCCTTATGGTAGCTTAAAATGATCTTCCAAATGTGAATGGACTGTAAACCAATGCAGTGTCATCTGCAGAGAAAGAATCTTATACAACAAGCTCCAACAGAGGTGTAAATTGCTCCATTCATCTCAATGAGGTGTTGAAGTCTGAAGTCTAATAGTGACATTTTAAATGGCATTTTTAAAACGATATTTTTGCTGATCCTTTTATCAGACTTACTATTAGTTATGTAACTGTTTATTCATGTTGTTGATTGCTAAAATGGATATTGGAATAGCAGTGCAGTGGGAAAGATAGTGCTATCACACGTAGTTACATTGTGAAACGAGTGCCAATACACCTCAAAATTTCAAATAATCTGTATTACAGAGGAAAATACAATCTGGATAGGGCCCTAAAATTAATAGAACCCATACAGGGTAGCCAAAGAAAGAATCTGTCCTTGTCTTTATTGCTATTAAAGGACTGATTTCCAAAAGGCTGAAGATTCAAACTCCAGTGGAAGTAATTGAAAGCTGCTGGGAATCAGGCATGAGGTACTAAATTTGCCAGATAAATAAATTGACAAAAACTATTGTTCAGATTTTCCAGACAAATATTTATTTTACAAGAATATTTTAGCAGTTGTTTTTTCTGTAGCAATAAAAAAAAAAAAAAAAGATGGTGTCCTCTTCTGGAACCTGCATGTTAGAAGGATATCTGGCGTAAAGACTGACTCAGCAAGTGTGGACAAATCACCATGCTGTGTGTTTAACTGTTGGAAAAATCTAAAGCAGCCATGAATTGTCTACAAGAATAATTGGATACTGGCTCTTTTCCATGTTTTAATTAGCCTGAACAGACAGCTATTGCATAATCCTATTTAATGTCTGTGTTTGATATCACAAGAGTGGCACAGCGATTAAGTTCGTAAGTTAGTGGTGTTAAGTGTATTAGCTGAATGCATACCACTGAGATTTCCTTTTAGAGATATAAGGATGAAATGGGAGGAACTTTCTTTTAATTGTAGCACATGATTTAGTAGGAGAAAGCTCTATTAATATATACCTTATTGTTTGCAAGATGCCCCCGAGGTATTTTGTATAAATGGATATTGATGTCTCATGTGAGGTTTTTTCCCCAGCAGTTTTGTTTGCAACAGCGAAAGCAGTGTCCCTCAATGGGCACCATTCTGAACAACATTGAGCTTAACCTTGATTGATCACACTAAATCAAGGATATTTGGAATTTCTACTTTTTCCTTGTAATTACCAACTTGGCAATACAAACAGGCATTTATGATAAAGTGACAAACTCTCAGGTCTTGTGGATTATAACAGATATCAAGAAACTCCCTTACACATACAGATTATTGACAAATATAAACTATATTCACACAGACTTAAGACATACACACTACTCTAGGGTCATATTCTGCCACACTTAAGTTGAGTATTCTTCAAATAGCTCCACTGATTTCAAGGCTGAGTAAGAAAGGCAGAATATGGCCTTCTGTTTTTTTTAATGGAATTTAGGAAATGATTTTTCCCATTTTCTTGTGATTCTCATATACTTTAGTTATTTGCACGTTCTTTACCATGTACAGTCTGATTATTTATGATGTTTCAATGCAGTTTCTGAAGTGTTCTGAAAGCAGCTAGAAGAAATAAACATGGACCAGTGGTAGCAATATTTTATAGTCTAATCTACCAAGTTATGTGGGTGTTACAGACCTCTTTACACTGTTGTTCAAAGCAAATTTAATCTAACCATGATATTCTCTCTCACATGGGATCTCTGTTTCTACATAAGCATAGAGCAACTTCTTTATCATGAACGGCTCTGTGTGGACATAGTAACTTTCGTATATTTGGTGTTTTACTGAAGAAGGGAAGACACATAGGCTATGTCCAGACTGCTGGCTTCTTTCGGAAGATTCTTTTCTGAAGAGATCTTCTGAAAAAACTTCTTCTGAAAGAGAGCGTCCACACTGCCAAAGCTTTTCGATCTGCTTTTTCGAAAGATAGAGTCCAGACTGAATGGATGCTATCTTGCACGTAAGCTGTGATTACTATGGGCAGAATGGCCACCAGGGCACCTGTGCTTTTTCCTCTTCGCCTCTTCTTGTGAAAGAACTCCCTCCTCCCTGTCCTCACATGCCTTTTTCCGAAAGAGCTCTTTTGAAAAGAGGTTTACCAATGTTGGAAAAACCCCTCTATTGTTCGATTTTCTTTTGAAAGAATGTGATTGCTGTATGGACGTAAGTGAAGTTTTTTTTGAAAAACGGCCGTTTTTCAGAAAAAAACTCTGTAATGTAGACATACCCATAGTAGTAAACTTGCATATTTCCACATGAGTTAACATTTCATTTGATGTGAAAAGTTATGGGATATTGTGAGTTCTGAACATTTTTTTTCTAAATAAAAAGCAGGAACATTGAAAACACAGGGCCAGAGCCTCAGCTAGCTTGAAATGACAGAGCTTTTAAAGTCATTGTGTTTTAATTCTTTAGGACCAGCAAGTTCTGATTGCCTATTGATACATGCCAATACATTTTTGCAGTGATGCTTAGGGTTGGGAGTTAGGAATTCCGGGTATCAGCAGTTTAACTAGATCTGGATTTATGCAAATTCCAAATATTGTTTCTGACAGCCATCTTTCACAGAACAAATACTATTTGTCTAATTCAGTCTTCTTTTCATGTTAAACACAGGTTAATCTACAATATAGCTAGACAGCACATTGACTTTAGGGTCCAATTCTATTTCCAGCAAAGTAAAAGGCATTTCACTGTAGTTGCTCTGGAACAGATCCATAATTGGATGCTTTTCCCCAATGAAAGTCACATTGCTGAGTATAGTTGCACCAATACAATATTAAAGGAGGCTTTAACATGTATTTGCACCAGTATTGAAACTGCCCACTGAACCAAGACATGGGCAAAATTACATTTGTATTGCCATTGAAGTGTACAATTTGGGAGGTTTTACTTCTTTCCTGAAGTGTATAAATATAACGGATGATCATGATCCCTGAATTTCTAACAAACCCTAAAAGATATTCTCTGAGATCTAAAGATGTCCTTTGAGTACAAATGAGCAGTTTAATATGCAAATTTCAATTTTTCAAAGCAGTATTTTAAATTTTTTCCACCCTATATATTCAGTCTAGAGACATGATGACAGAGGTGCAGTATGAAAACTGCTTACATGCATATGAAAAAGAATGTTATAAAGAGAATAGGGATCAACTGTTAGACAGGAAGAAGTGATTGGGATCACTTTAATAGCTAGGTTACATATCAAGGTAGAGTTTAGAACTATAAGAATGTTGGGCAATGGAGAAATATGTCAGGGTGGGGCCATCGGTTTACCAGACTGAAAAGATTAAAGGCTAAAACTGACATAGGTGTATGAACCTGGAGAGGTACCAAATGATTCAGGCTATGTCTACATTATGGGGCTTTATCGGAAAAAGGTATGCAAATTGCACTTCGCAATTTGCGTACCTTTTTCCAATTTTTTTTTGGAAAAGGCTTTTCTGAAATTTTAGGCTGTCTACACTGGGCCAAATTTCAGAAAAAACCCCTCTTTCGGAAGAGTCCTTCCTCATGGGAGGAGGAAGACAGGGCTTCTGAAAGAGCGTGTCTGCTCTTCTGCAAAAAAAAGCGGAAGAGCAGATGCATTCCCTGGATGTGGTGGAGTTTTTCTGGGATACCTCAATTTGTAAAAAAGAGTGGTTATTGAACAGTTTTTAATTAGAAATGTAATTCTTCAAAGAATGATACTAGCAAAAATAGATTTTGCAAACAGTGTGTTTCAAATCTGGGGAGAGTTCTAATACCCTGAGTTGGCAGCATGGAAATGAAACAAATAAACTTCTAAACAGAAAGTTAACACAACTTTAAACATTTACTTGGGATCTTCCGGGGCTAAAGGCATGAGTTCTTCTCTGGGAGCTATCTGTTTCCACTGATGGAGAGATGTATGCACAATGCTTATATTTTATGTCAGGGTAGCCAGTAGGCAGACAGCAGGCCAGATCCAGATCACAAGACACTTTTAACTGGAACTTGAAATCTTTTTATTATCATTGTTACTTTTACATTATTTTCTCTGGGGTTTCCAGAAAAACCCCATAGCCTAGACATAGCCCCAGTGACTGAAAACATTTAGGAGGAAACACCCTGGTTATACAAAGACTCATGAGGCCCCAAAACATTGGGAGAGGTAGGACATGGACAAATCATGTTTCCCACGGAGCATAACTATGTAACTGCTCTCACACTGGATGCACAGAGGGGGACTTTTAAGGAACAACAGGTGTATAGCCAAAAGATCAGCAACTATGTAGTTAATTGCTAAAACTCAAATGTAAGGTATGTACAGGGGCTGAAGATGCTACTCTAGTCCCTTGGTTGAACTAAGGCTTCTGTTTTTCAGTCCCATATATATCTGGCTTGCTCAGACTTTGTTTACTTAGGTGGCATGCAGTAGCCAACACCGTTTAATAGCCACACCATTTCCTGATTTCTGAAGGCTGCAGATCAGTGTTTATGGATTTGTCTGACATGGCATCTCTGCATCAATATTGCTATAAAAAAACCAGGCCTGATTCTTCTTACTCTGTGGAAATAATCATTGAGGAGAATAGCATTTTGTATGAATAAGGAATGGAGGAAGAGAGACAACACAACATACACAACCAGATTTCTGTTTACACAATACTGTGTCCACCATGTGCCCACTTTTAACTGACTAATTTCAAACTGGCTTCCTAATATTTTTTTAAATGTAGACATAAGCAGGAGTAGTCAATTATTTTTGTCAAAGTCCAAATTTCTTGATCAATGTAAAGTCAAGGTCTAGAGTCCAGAGAAAATAATGTAAAAATAACAATGATAATAAAAAGATTTCAAGTTCCATTTAAAAGTGTCTTGTGATCTGGATCTGGCTTGCTGTCTGCCTACTGGCTACCCTGACATAAAATATAAGCATTGTGCATACATCTCTCCATCAGTGGAAACAGATAGCTCCCAGAGAAGAACTCATGCCTTTAGCCCTGGAAGATCCCAAGTAAATGTTTAAAGTTGTGTTAACTTTCTGTTTAGAAGTTTATTTGTTTCATTTCCAATGCTGCCAACTCAGGGTATTAGAACTCTCCCCAGATTTGAAACACACTGTTTGCAAAATCTATTTTTGTTAGTACCATTCTTTGATTAGTTACATTTCTAATTAAAAACTGTCCAATAACCACTCTTTTTTACAAATTGCAGCAAAGTTTGGGGCTACTATCAGTGTTGCATCATTTGTTTGAAGGCCTTTTCAGCCTCCCTACTTTATACACAAGGTGACCAGAAATCCTGTTTCTACAGATTAAACCTCTCTAGTCCGGCACGCTCGGGACCTGACCAATGCCAAACCAGAACATTTACCAAACCACAGAGAGTCAATATTATCTAGCAGCATTACCGACACTTCCACTGCTTACTAGGCTCTTACAAGACATGTAGAGGTAAATTAGAGCTAAATAACAGCACAGAACACTGAGAGTCAGGACTGGTGGTTGTAAACAAAATTTATGGGACTATGGAAAACTTGGCCACACCCATAAAAAGTGGACATCTGGCTAACTAAAATCATGCTGGGCCATGGATGTTACCAGACCAAAGAATGCTGGACTAGAGAAGTTCACGTTGTAGTACCATTTCTAAATAGGCAGCATTCCCACCCTTCTTTTATCTACTGATCCAGATCCTTTAGGCTTCAGGGCAAAGTGAATTGTAGCTTTAAAGTTGGTTTAGTTTCTATGTAAGTTAGATGAGCCCAAGACACAGCTAGACACAGATTGGAAAGGATGTTCTGGAAGCTGGGGATTACCAGGACTCTCTGTACCTGGATTGAGAGAAAAGGCGTAGCAGTTATACTTCTTGAGACTCTTCTAGACAGGGAAACCTCAGGGAGATGAATCTGACAGCTGTACAGTTGCTTGCTTGATGCTTCTGGCTGTCAAGAGTAGTCAGAGCAGGCTCAAAGATCTGGATGACTGTGCTTAGCCCAAGTTTACCCCTTCCCTTAGGTTGGCTTTAACTCAAATAACACAAATACAAACTCAGCTGAAGCTTCCTTTCTAGCCATATCCGTTCCAAGGGTTTCCCTGTGACTCTTTTAGCCACACATATTTCTCTCCTTTAAATCTTAATGGGTCAGTGTCTCCTGCCTGTCAGTGTCTTCTCCTTTCCGCTTTGACAATACCAGCTTAGCTGTGTTTGTAATCCCCATAGGGCTGGCTTGTAACCCCACAGTCTGCCCAGAGTAAAGGGCAGTGCACAGCGTCAGGAGCAGGTACTTCCCTTTCTACACTGGCTCAGCAGCATTGCTGGATACACTGGAGGTGGAGGTGGGGGTGGAGGGCAGGAGTCAGTAAGAGTTGGGAAGTTTTGCTCTCCAGTTTTCAGTGGCAATCTAGCTCTTCTTGCTTATTTCTTATACTTGTATTGTTGTATAGTTATGTTGGTATGTTACTAGTACTTTTCTTATCCTTCATCTTCTGATGCAAATGAATTCCATTTTACATCTGATTTTTGATTGCGCAAAACACACGCCAAATTATTTCATTGCAAGTGCCCCCTCTTCATTTTTGCTCAAATGTATAGATCGGATTTTCTTGTGGGATGTGTTCTGTGGTTATCATGTTCTGTATTTAGCAAGGGATTTTAATGATGTGTCATGGCAGAAACTGTATGACATTAAATGTTACAGTGAAAAAGCAGTTAATTTGACCAGTTTGGAGAAAGGCTGAGGCATGTTCTAGTGAGGTAATACTTTGCTGCAGCTTTCATGTATTGCTGAGTGAATGTGCTACCTATATTTGATTATTTAGTGCTTATCTTTAGGCTGAGTTAACATGTGTATGTAAATGAGTATGTGATGCTGCAGCATGGATGTCCCATTGGTTTTAATTAGTTATTAGGATACCTAGAGCTTCTGAAATGGCAAATGGGTATTTTAATTATTTAAAAATTTGGTAAATCAATATATATGGACTGACCCATACATTCATGTTTGGACCCAAAGATGAGAAAATCATCTTTGTAAAATCTGCTTTGTGTCTCTTATTGAGACCACGAAGCCATCATTAATTCGACTGAATTATGTCCCTCTTTTGTGTCATTTATTTCCACAAGGATGTGATTAATGGGAATTCCTCAGTATTTGGGGGGTATTTTTCAGCCTTTTTGGGGTAATTTTTGTCTTTGGTCTCAGAAAGGTGTAGACTACATCTAAGTTGTGTATAGTGAAATACGAAGAACAAATGGCAAACACTAGAATCTACACTGAGAGGTAGCCACACCTGGTTTCATTTATGGCTTCAACAAACAGAGGTGGAAAGCTAATAGGTAAAATCCTGGCCCTAGCGAAGTCAGGGGAGTTTTGCCACTGACTTCATTGGGCCAGGATTTCAGCCCATGTCTACAATACAATGTATCATCTAGCTTCTTCTGTTCACTTTGTTCACCAGAGGATACCTAATGAAAACATACACGAAGGAGAAATTATACAAGGGCAGAATACTCAGAACCAGCTGCTGACTGGCTGCACTGACTGAATGCACCCACAAAACTGTACATCTCCTCCTTTCACATGTGCAAAAAGTCATTTGTGGACTAATACGTAGCCAGACACCCAACAACCTAATTTGCAGGCACCAGAGTAGATTTTGTGCATGGCCGCCTTTGTCAGTTAAGCATGAAAATAGGTTCGTAAAGTCAAAGCCAGCTTGAGGTTACCTGAAAGTGTCACCCTCTGACTCCATGTCACCTAAATCCTTTATGGGAGAGCTACATGTAGTTTAAAAAATTAAGTTTAGTCCATGTACAGGTATCTTTCATAAATCTTTAATCTGATGTAAGAGATGCAAACGATACTATGGCCAAGGGTAAGTTATATATGTGTAAAGCAGAGAACCATGGAATTATTTATAAAGAGGCAGTCTAAAGGGACACTGCGGAGCAGGTTCACTTCTTTATCCTGGCCACCTAAGATCATCCCATTCAGGATACAAATCTCATGATGGGAGGAATCCATGGTATACAGGAGATTAAAAAAGCCCTTATGTAGGTAGGTAGAAGAAGCTAATAATTCCTTTTGTATTAAGGAGGTTCCTCCAGAAAAAGAGAACACAGATACTAAACTTAGAAAAGCTGGGGTGACAGGGGATTCAATCATTGGAAAATATTAATTGCTGTCTGCATGGTGGCCATGGACATTGTTGGTGACCTGTCTACTGGTTATGAAGGTGGTAGAGATCATGAAATATCAAGATTCTTAGACAGATCTCTTATGAATTCTGGGAAGGAATCTGTGAATATGGTACATACTTGTACAAATGATACAGAAAGTTGCAAAAGAGCATTTGGAAGCTACATTTAGATTACTAGGGGGAAAAAGGCATAAGTCCAAGGTCTCTTTGTTAGCTTTTTCTGCAAGTCTCATGCACAGAACCAGGTAGACAGAGAAATTCAAGGTCTTGATGCATGAATAGATGGTACAAAGAATAAAAGGTTAAATGTATTGGGCACTGGGGATCTTCCAACACAAAGGGAGTGTCTATACAGTCAGGCTGCATCTAGACTGGCTCCCTTTGCCGGAAAAGTCATGCAAAGGAGGCCAGTCGGAATT
>CM057845.1:216292568-216312011 GCA_030068395.1 Apalone spinifera
TGCCTAATCTACATCTCTCTGTCGACAGAGAGGTGTAGTCTAGACACAGCCCTAATGAACCATGGCTAAAGCCAGTGTGTCATCCTACTGCTATTTACACAAAAGTATTAACTTGAGAATAAGTGTTAATACTGAGTACATAACATTAAAGGTAATCATGTCAAGCAGCCGAGTCTAGTTGGTCTTTGGAAGCAGAGTAATATTTCTGAAATCAAGCCACTTCTATTCCAGAATAGAATGTCTACCTGGGGATTTTTAATGGCACAACTATAGTGGAATAATTATCCCAATATAGCCATACAAGGAAACTGCACCATGTTGACAAGCCTGTGGACAATCATCTTTGGTACAAAAAGACGACCAAGGAAAATAGCCAATGGGATAAACAAGATGATTGCAGATCAGTAGTGCTGGATTCTATTTCCCCTGTTCCATTGACTTATTATGTTACATTAGAACAACAGTGGACAAATACCAACTGGCGGGAGGTGGGAGGGGTGAGAAGGGACTCAGGGCAGAGGTCAGGGTGCAGGAGACAGGGCAGAGGGTTTGGAGGTATGGGGAAGCTCAGGGAAGAGATGGGGGGCTAAGGCAGTGGGTAGGAGTGGGTAGCAACTGCTCTTTGGGGCTGGCCTAGGACAACAAGGGCCATGCTAGCCACTGGCTGCTGCTCTGGGCCAGGCTGGGGTGATGGGGACTACACTGCCTGGCTGGTTGGCTGATGAGGGCATGCTTGCTTCCTGCCCCGCTGTGGTCATTGAGGAGTATAAGTGCTATCACAGCTCTCCCTTTCCATTTGATGAGAAACAATCGCATTCCATGCACATCCCATTTTCCTGGCACAACTAAACCCTGACCTTATTTTTACATTATAATAACAGGAAACCTCATGCCAAAGTTGGTGGCCCCTACCTCTTACTGTTTAGGAGAAATTCTTGAACAAACAGACTCACAGAAGGATGGACAGATAGACAGACAGACACACAAACTCTCTCAATTATAGCATAGATTATTATTATTATTATTATTAGTTGTTATTTATATCACAATAGTGACTAAATCAGGATTGGGGTCCCACTGCGCTCAACACTGTGCAAACACATATGAAGATATATTCCCTATTACAAATTGCTTGCAGTCGAAGAATCTTGTACAAGTCCCAGTGAGACATGCAAATTTTCCTGTGAATAGTTGTTTTAGGTATGATCTCCAGATGAGGAACATGTCCTCAGCAACACAGGTTACTGTGAACACTTAGAACCTGTCCTTTGCTCTCTATGCTGCTCTTCCCAGAGAATTTTAAATCAGCTTGAAGGGCTTGATCCTTATCTTCAAAGTGGCCTGGGCAAAGGATACCTAAAAGATTATCTAAAGCTCTGGGAAGAAGTTGACGACATTGCTCCTCACACAATGGAATGCTCTAAATGGGAGTACAGCTTTGGGTGGTACACATATTTTTTCCAGGCCTGATCTAAGACCATGAATTCTCTTTCTCTCTCACACACCCTCTCCTGCCCTCCCCCCAAAGCCAACCACACAAACCCCACAGCCTACCAAAACAAAACACGCCACTGCATATGATTCTGCCTCTAGGGAGAGGCTGAGAGAACAAACAACATGTGGCAGATGTATAGTGACCTGGCTTAACGTATTATTGTGTACTGGCCCAAACTCAGCTCTGTGCTTCTTTGGCAAATGCCTGGAGTGTGAGTATAAAATTGCCCACTTTTCTTCAGATGCCATTCCATGATAGCTCTTTGACACTGGTGTGTTAGATACACAAGGCTGTCCTTACACATCCTTCAAGAGACAGCATCTTCCTGGCAGAGCCACAACTTGGTCTGGTGGCTGCTGCTAGCCCCTGAAATACATGGGCTGTTCTACTTTTGCTCATGTTACATGCTGGGATATATGAAGTCAACATAAATTTTTAAGATGCCCCAGCATACAATATAACAGGGACAGTCTCAGTACCAGCTCCACAAACCAAAGCCTTTGCCCATAAGAAAAAGGGACAAGGTCAGTGAAGGAATATTTTTTATTGGATCAGTTTCTGTCCAGCTTGCCTCACTCATCAATTCAAGCTGGTCCAATAACAGATACTCCTTCATCTTCCTTGTCTCTCTAACGGCTTGGGACTGACATGGCCAACAACACCAGTGCATGTGTAAGAAAAAGGTAAGTTAACTTTGCTTCCATAATGAGTGGGTCTCTGCATTTCACAAAATCAAATAAATAAATAACAATGCATAAGAAAGAGGGACTAGTTTTGGCACATGGAACCTTTCAACGACTGGGTCATCAGCGCAAATCCAGCCCACTTTGACAGGGAGGAAAAGTTATCGTCTGAAGGATGTTCAGTTGCTGACTGTGAAAGCATTGGTGGTCTCCGTCTAATTCTTTTGAAGTAGGTGTCCTCATACAAAGCATCACCCCAACTGTCTCTAAGTGGAATCCTTGCTGGACATCCCAGAGATCCCAATGACTGACTGGACATGGAGACTGAATTATTCTTTTTATTCCCAGATGTGACCCCTTCAGTGTACGATTGAAGCACATTTGCAAAGCAGGTGGAAGAAGTTTTCACGCCTGATCCTGAGCTATACCCACTTGTGCACAAACAAAAGACATCAGTCTCCTAGACATTCAGGTTCAGGATCTTGTGTAAAAACTTAATTTAAAAAAAAATAAAAAATAGATTGACAAAGAGTTCGACACACGATGGAAGAGGTTGACTTAACTGTTTGTCGTAGTGACTAGTGCGGATACAGTCTACTGCATGTTGTGAAGTCTACATTTCATGAGGAAGTCAAGAAGCCTTGGGATCTAAACCCATAAAACAATTCAAGAATTAGCTGATTTTCCTGAATGCTCTTTGGATATTGAGTGGATGATAAGGGTCTTAGCCATCACCCTGTGGCAGGCATGTTGGGCACACACACCAGAGCAGTGACACTTCAGCAGCAGTACAGACGTACACCATTTTCATTGGAGCCTCATGGAACCTGGTAAGTGTTGCTGTGGGTCATTTAGCCAAAATATACACCTTACCTGGAGCACTCAAGGTGATGTTCACTTTAAAAAGATTCCAAGCAGTGAGTTATAAAGAATTACCAAATGTGTCCTTACACTCTGAAGCACACTAATGGAGGTGCCAGCTGCACAAACCAGTTGGAAATGTACCATCCCAGGTGCAAAAATCTACTTGCCCCTCTTACTCTGGCAGTGACTGTAATAGGGACAGAAAGATATTTTACTCAACTGTGATAAGCAATTGCTCTCTTTGGTAGTAGAATTGTGCAAGGCTGGTATCACTAACCACACAGACACATAATTTGCAGTTCAATTAGAGGCAAACCCTGTTTCCATTGAAGCCAATGGCAGTTTTACCATTAACTTCAGCAGGATTATCATTTGGGTCTCAGCGGGCTGAACAAATACACTGTATCAATACACATTGCAAATACATTCCTGATATCTGAAGGTTTGTTCGCTCTATACATATCTAGTAATATATTATATAACATTTATATTTGCATGTAATTAGCACCAAATCCTGCTGGCTATATTAGTTCCACTGACCCCTAATTTATTTTTCTCCTGCCTTAATCATTAATTATTTTCCTCTTTCATTCCTCGGCTTGTTTATATTTTCTGACCAACTTATACCTGAAACTTATGTGTTTCTATGTTATTGGCAGTGGTGAAAGTAACATACATTTCTACAGGTACTGTTGTATCACAATACCGCCCTAAGGGCTCAGGGCAGAGGGTGGGAATGTGTGTGTGTGTGCAGAAGTCAGGGTTGCGGGTGAGGGGGGGCGCAGGGGAGAGGGTTCAGGTGTGTGGGGATGCAGGAGTCAGGGTTGGGGTGTGAGTGGCGGGATGGAGGAGTCACGGTAGGGAACTGGAGATATATGGGGCTCAGGGCAGGGTGTGCGTGAGCGTGTCTGTGTGTTTAGGGTGGGTGTGAGGGGACATGGCAGGGGGAACTGAAGCCTCCCCCAGATTCTTACCAGGATGTTGCTTGCTGTTCCCCTTTCTGTCACTGTAAGGGTACATCTAGACTGCACACCTTTTTCGACAGAGGCTTTGTCGAGCCTCTGTCGAAAAGAGCATCTAGACTACAACCAGTACTGTCAATAAAGCAAGCCATTTTTTCGAAAGAGAGTCTAGACGCTTTCTTTCAAAAAAGCACAGTTTGCATGCAATTGCGCCTTTTTTCAACAGAGTACTATCAAAAAAAGGCGTTATTCCTCGTAGAATGAGGTTTACCACTGTCAAAAAAACTACCGCGTTCTGTCAACTTACTGTCGAAAGAACGCGGCCTCAGTCTAGATGCAGGTGAAAGTTTTTCGAAAAAACCCTGTAGTCTAGACACACCTACAGAATCTAGGGAAGCAGTTTCCAGTAGAGTTACTTATTGCAGGTTTTTGGTTGGTTGGTTTTTTTTGTTTTTTTAACCCAAGCCTTCTTAACAAACCAGATTCACATCTTCACACAAAAGTCCACTTTTGTCGACAAAACTCTGTAGTCTAGGCATACCCTAAGAGAGTAAAAGGAAACTGCACAGTTTGTCTACCCCATGCTTCTCAGCTAGAGGGAGAGGAATGCAGCAAACTGTGCACTTTCCTCTTGCTCCCTGACAGTGACAGGATAGGGAAGAGCAAGCAGTGTCCTGGTATGACTCTGTGCTGGAAGAGGGAAGGGTAGTTTCAGCTGCCCTGCCCTTCCTAAATGGCCCCTGGGGGGCTCAGTGCTGAGACAATCCTGGACCATGGGGCATGTATGCCCCTTAGTCAGTTCCTTTCACTTGCCTGGCTGCCTTCTGCTTAGAGCAGCAGAACCGGGGTGCACCAGCTTACTTTCACCTCTAGTTATCAGTGAAATTGGCCAGGGACTTTCCAGGAAGATCCACTCACTGACAGCAGAATGGAATATATTTCTTAGATCTGAAAGTCTTCTCATCAAAAAATTGCAGAGTACTGTCAAAGCTGTGGCTGGTAAACAACATAAATGTATGTAATAAATAACAATACTTATCACAATGAATTCTAGTCTTTGACCCTAATAACTGCCTTTTGAAATTAATAAAGTTGTTGAGTCTAACATTTGCAGATGAAAATATGAACCTAGCAAGTTCAATATTCTCATTTCAGTCTCATGCAGACAATACATGGCTAGATTGTCGAGAGATTATCAGTTACTGAAATGTCATGATGGGTGCCTGAAAGTAGAAGTTTGAGAAGGAAGCTCCACAAGCCAGGCCTAAGTCTGAAGGACAGGTTACTTTAGGCCCTGAAGCAAGTATATAGAGAAAGATAAGAGCTAATTTGAGCTTCACACACAGCATATATTAGCCTTGTGTTTTGCTTTTGTCTGAACTGCAACTGTCACTTTCAGAATTTGTACTTACCAAAACCAGAGTAAATTGCAAGGACACAAATCAGATACAACCTTTGCTCTATAGGGTAAGTCATTTTTCCTTATTTACTATTTAAATATGAATTTGTAGACTGGAAAACTCCACAGCTGGGTTAAATTTTAATTGAATTGAACGTTAATATTTTAATTAATAAATTATACAAACTAATTATTACAATTTGTAGAAACTATTTCTCATTGTAGCAAATTACATTAGAAACTATTTCTAATATCCAACAAAGACTAAAATATCTGACTGATATCATTCAAGGATTGGAAATACGAATCTTAACTCCATTCCAAGTGACCTTCAAAAAAGTAGTTGGCAGAATTTTGCATTTACTGTCCTTTGAGAACGAAATACTATGAATGAGAAATCAATGTACAAAGCTGCATCATATATGCCAATAGGAAAAGAGAATACTGTGTAGAATAAGGGGAAGATGTAATAACTGTCAGTATATTGTGAAAACAGTTAATCTACAGTAGCCATGGAACTGAAAATTTGATTAGTCTCATAATAATTATCATTAACATTAATCATTTAAGCCCTGATTCAGCAAACCACATACTGAAGGAAGAGCTTAGCTTTCAGAATCTGAGTAGTCTCACTGAAGTAAAACTATTCATAGTTAAAAAGTCACAGAGGGGTAGCTGTATTAGTCTGTAACTTTAAAAACAACGGGTAGTTCTGTGGTATCTTAGGCCTGGTCTATACTAAAGGAAAAAGTCAATTTAAAATTGGCAACTCCAGCTCTCTCCACATATCTTAAATTGTGTTTTTGGGCCATCCACACAGTGGGAGGGCGACAGGAGCAAACTCTCCCATTGGCTTCCTTTATTCCTGATGAAGAGCAGGGGTTCTGGCACTGATAAGGATGCCCTCTCAGTATGAATTAGCGGGTCTTCACTAGACCTGCTAATTCAAACCTGAGAAGATTGACTGCAGTGCCTGAGAAGAGTGTTGATGTTCCATGTACCGTAGACATAGCTTTAGAGACTAACAAAATATATAGAGTATCATGAGCTTTCGTGGTCAAAACCCGCCTTTCAACAAGCTCATCTGAAATCTGTATGCAGAGTTAAGTACTTTATTGACTCTAGCGTTAGGGCTAGATTTAGACTTTACTCCTCTTTCCACTCTCCCAACCCCCAGGTATAGGGTGCCATGTTGGTGCCTTGCCCCAGGTGGAACTTTAGAAAGGAATTGCGACTCAGGTCACAATTTCCCAAGCTAAGCAAGCTATCATAAAGGGGAAGGACATTTTGTCAGCCCATTTCCAGATAGCATACTCACCTCACATCCAGCCACCTTTACCATCTCTGGCATATAGATGGAGGCAGCGCCATGGACCTGCCTGCTCTCCACTCCCACAGCTCACCTCCTTTCTTCCTGCTCCTCACATCCCCACTTTACCCCTGACTCTCCTGCATGTTGCCCTAATCGAGGAGTAAAGTGAGAGTGTGAGGAGCAGGAAGGAAGGAGGTGAGATGTGGGAGTGGAGATAGATATATATATTTATATTCTCTCTCTCTCTCTCTCTCACACACACACACACACACACACACACACACACACACACACACACACACACACACTTTATTTAGGACGTATTAACAGGTTTACACATCTTTGCCATGTCAATATCAGACACAAAGCAATAACCAATACAAAAATGAGTTTGTTTAGAGAGACATTATAGAGGAATATTAGGACTATTTTATAGAGTGTTTTAGAGTGAGCATCAGTACATCTATGCTATGTTGTGTCTAGTGATTTTATTAAATTGAATAAAATCTCTGATAACACAGATTTAACAGACTGGGCATGTTTACCAAATGGTAATATTAAAAAATTGGACAGGTGTGCTTTTTTGTAGCGAAGGGACAAGTAAATATACTCTGATTACTGAATAAATAGTAATTAAGTATCTATTTGTCCCCGTCTTTACCTTTATTTTGCTCAGTGTATCACCGGTGCATTAATTTTTTCACAACAACCACCTTCCTTATTTTTGAACCATTCTTCTATGGTTGGACTCTATTTCTTTTTTCAATTAGAAGCTATTAATAGCCAAGAGGTTACAAAATTAATTCTTCATGTCTTTTTGTGTGACCATTTCTGCTAAGAAGCCTCTGGAGGAGTACAAAAGATCGTTTAGTAATAAATAACTAGCAATCTGTGATAGGTGGTTGTGGATTGCCTCCTCAACATCAAAAGACAATTTTGTGGAAATTTTTTGTGGCTTGTGGAAAGTTCTGCAAGTAAAAAATGTTTTAACTGAGAAATGGGGCTTTGTTGAAAATGAAAATTGTTGTGGAAAAATTTAGTTCAATACAATTTTGAATTAAAAAATGATAAACAGATTTCAATTTTGTTGAATTGTTAAAAGACTACTTCAAAGTAGTAGGAAATGTCCTAATTTATCTCAGGGTTGTTTTTTTGTTTTGTTTTTCATTTTGTTTATTTGATTTGATCTTCCCTCTCTTCTTTAATTAGATAAAGGGAAAATATTTTCCATTCAAAACCTTTTTCATTGGAAAATGGCTTCTCAACGGAATAGATTAGCAGATAAACAAACAAAAAAACTAAAATAAATCTGTTTTAGTTGAAAAGTTTTGGAAAAAAACTAACATTTTTTTTTCATTTTTCCCATGAAAAATAAATCATTTTCTGATCCAGCTCTTATACTTGGCAGTGAGATTATGAGTGTAGAAGCTATAAGGCCCCTACCTACTGGTGAACATTGTGTGATTCCAGTGAATTATAGCACATATACAATTAGGAATTAATGATCACAACACCTGTGGGAGGGTGATAAGCATTATTACCCCAGCCCTCACTGCTACACCTCCTGGTAGGAAACATTCCATACATAAGAGTTGACATAGATAGCCCCTCCTAGAAAAGGTTGCGATGGGCACCAGTACAAATTGCTGGTAGTGGACTACCACCCTGGCTACAGCTACACTATGAGTTTTGCCGAAATAGGCAATGCAAATGAAGTGCAGATTAGCATTTTCTTGTGCTTCATTTGCATACTCTCTTTCAGTCCGTTTTTGCGCAAGGGGTTTTTGCACAAAAACAAACCGTGTGGTCGTGGCCATTTTGCGCAAAAACCCCTTTTTGTGCAAGATCCTTATGACTCTCCAGGATACATCTACACAGCAACATTATTTCAGAATAACTTAGTCCACGTCTACACAGCAGGCAGTTATTTCGAAATAATGTTGAAATACTGTCAAACTGGAGGACCTCTTACTCCCATTCCTAAAACCCTGATTGTATGACGAGTAAGGGAAGTTGGAGGAAGAGTGCTCTATTTCTAAATGAGTGCTGTGTAGATGCTTCCAATTTTGAAATAAGCTATGCAATCGATATAGCTCAATTTGCATAGCTTATTTCAAGTTAATCTCTGCTGTGTAGACGCACCCCAGGATAGATGTGTGGACAGATCTGGCAGTGGGGTTTGTTGCAGGAGTAGATTCTTGGGTGTTTCTGTTGTAGGTTGTGAATTTGAAGGTACTTGCCTCAGTTTGGGGGGCTGTCTGTTATAAATACATTTAAACCTCCTTGGGCACACAGTTTCGGACTTGCAAGTTGCCATTTTCAGACAGACAGAAAAACTTCAAAAATAGCCTGCAACATGAAACTGCTGAGCTGGAATTGATATGCAAATTTGACACCCTGAACCAAGGTCTAAACAAACACACGGAGTGGTTCTTGCATTACAATAGGTAATTTCCCTATTAAGGTACTGTCACCTTCTCATCACTCTTGGAGATGAGCCATATCCATTCTGATTTAATTATCTCTGATGTCACCGTCCCATCTCTGTCACCTTTCCTCCCCCTTTTTCTCTTCAATATCTAAGGAAGTGAATAGTATCTCATGAAACTTTATGCTCTAACATCCTAATAAATTCATTAGTCTTAAAGTGCCACCGGACTCCTTGTTGGTTTTTCTGAAACAGATTAACATGGTTACCTTTCTATCCATAGAGAAACCAAAAGAGATGGGCAATCATTTTATCTGGAAAACTGATCTGAAAAAATAAAACCTATAAATATTTGTTATGAAGTTAATATTTGAATAACAGAGTTTGAAGTTAAAGAACTGTGAAATATTTCATTAGAGCAAATTTCAATCTATGTTAATAGTTGTGTTTTCTTCTATAAAAAGGTAAGTGTAAAATTGTTGGGAGTCATTAAATGATTAGAGACGGTCTTGCAGGTTTTGTTCAGTTGACTATATAAGTGGTTAGATTTTGGAGAATTGATTATTTTCAGCTGTGGTGTATTTCTTTTTAAAATTAAGCACATTGCCTGTGAAACTAGTTCTTTTTGTCTTTTGTCATGTTGACTAGAATAATTTATCAACTATACCTATTGCCAACAGAATATACGTGGCAAGCAACAAAACATTTACACTACTGCCAATACACTACAGAGTTGAGACTATGTAGCACCTTGGAAGAGTGAATGGGATTCTTAAATTTTATGTGATAAAAGACAGGAATGCAATGAAGGGAATTCAAAAGAGGTATGATGCAGTCAGAATGGCAGGAGGGAAAGATGACTTTAGCAGAGGCATTTTGTGGAAGGGGGAGAAGTGAGAGATGAGGAGGCCAGAGACAAAGGTTAAGGCTTTCAAGGTGAGAGAAGATTAACAGACTGACAACATTTTAGAAGAAGGATTGTGAATAAAGATATTGAAGAAAATGAAGGAACCTGTTGTAGAAGAAGCCGGGATGCAATAGCAGGCAACACTCTCAAGGAGCCTGTAGACAAAAGATAAGAAGGTATTTATAGAGGCAAATGGGTTTGGGGAAGACAGAGGACACAAGAATGAGGTGATAGACAAAGTGCATGCATCTTTGCTACTGACTCTTGATGACAGTTTCCCTATTTGTAAAACTGAGCTAATACCTATCCTCCAAGGGCATTGTTACGCTTAGCTAGCGTAAATTTGTACAGCACTTTGAACATGTAAAGTGGGGGGGGTGGGAGAACCTCAGGTCCAGGGGCCGGCTGTGGTCCCCTCGGCTTTCCTCGATCTGGCCCCCGAGGCTCAGGGCCTCCTCCAGTATTGGGGAGCCTACATTTATGCTCCAGGTCCCATGCTGCCCCACCGTAGAGCTAGAGCATACAAAATCTACTAGGCCGGGCCCCCCGAGGCTCTGGTATGTGAGAGGAATGTGCGGAGCATCTTTCTCCTTCTCAGTCGGGGGCCACATCAGTGGGTTTTATTTTATTTATTTATTTTTTGCTTTTCACTTGTGTGCAGCCCCCAACTGATTTTTCTGTGGGTCAGTGCTCCCTGACCCAAAAAAGGTTCCCCGCTCCTGATGTAAAGTGTGATATAAGTGTGTGAAGTATTATTAATATGGAGAGAAAGGAGCCAGAGAAGAGTGAGCAAGATGGTAAATATGAGGAAGAGGGGTGGAAGGAGAGAAAGAGCAATGGAAAACAATCGACAATAGGATGAAGGGAACAGTTTGGGAAGTTAGAGGTAGATAGTAGAAGAGAGACTTTGGATTGGAAGCCAAGTTGAAGGAAGAGAGGGTGAGAGTGGGTTTGTTAGAAAGGCAGTCCTGTGAGCTGCCCATAATATTATTCTCTCCTAATTTCTGCATAAGTTTTACCTGCTTTACAATACATTGGCTTTTTGCTTCATCGCAGTCTTTAGCTAGAACAATTATGCACATAAAATCAATGCAATCAGTCATACTCTGGCTTCAGATATGTGAATGGAATTCCCATTAAAGTCAGTGGGTCGCTTGTCTGAAGCCAGAACTCATAAAAAACCTTGCAATCTGAGTTGTCAATGCACAAACTACTTACTGCATTGCTGTTGGAGCCAGAAAACGGTCACATTTTCACCAGATTCACAAAAAGCAAAATTAAAGTGTCCTCTTTGTCTGGATTTTCTAATATGGTCAAGGAGCTTTTATAAGTTAAAACTACCAGTCTCCTCAGCATATACTTTACTTCCAGTTTTTTACAGGAAAGTTATGCATTTTTTCTTGAATTTTTCCCAAAATAATTTGATATAGCAGCTAATGGAATATATCTTCTACTGGACCAACAAAGAATTTATAGTGCAAAAGCTTAGCAGCCAAAAGGTGTAGAAATAGAAGGAAACCTTTGGGCCCAAAAGCTTGTGTATGGGTCAAGTTATTGGTCAGTCTAATAAAAGTGGTGTTATTCTGACACCTCATTTATTTTTCTTGAGGACCAACATGTCCCTAAGCCAATCTTTTTTCCCTCAGACTTTTGGAGAGCTGGGGCCTGAAAATGATAGGGACTTAGGTTTATTTAATAATCCTCATAAAAGCTAGTGGATATTGTTCATGTGCTAATGTGTATTGTATAATTTTCTTTACATCATAGTTGGCCAAATAATAGGGTGGATTTCTGTAAATTTGGTATTATAAAACAAAACACACACACACACACACACACACTAACTAAATACATAAATAAACTCACATTTCCAAACATGACTAGTGATTTTGGTTGCCCATCTTGCAACAACTAATAGGGCCTGATTTTCTGAAAATACTAAGCACACACCTTTTGAAAATCAAGCTTGTGTAAATGGTCTTAAATGGGGCATTCCAAAATGAAGGTACCCCCAAAATCACCAGTCATTTTGGAAAAAGTGGGCCCAAGAAAATCCACCTGACTGTGCCACTGGAATAGATAACCTGCACCCTAAAGCAAATCTGTGAATCTGTTTTTGAAACTTTGCGCATATCTATATTTTTACCTTAAAAAATTAATAAAGCAGTATAAAGAAAATACTTAATTTCTTTGACTGTAAATTCTTCTACTTGCAGAAATGTAATACCCAGCACAATAGAGAACTATTATATTGATGGGGCAGGAGGGTGTTTGTTTTTTAAATGTATCCTTTATATAGAATGTCCTTCCCATGAAGCTTTGGAGTTTTAGACATCCTAGATTCTGTTTATTCCTCCCTCTCCACTTCAGGTTAGTGATATGTATTTATAAACACCATCTTCATTGTGTATTTGCCTGATTGTTTCCCTGTTTTCTTACATTAATAATACCCAAAATATAAATAATTTGCATGAATTCTTGGCAGGCTGATGCTCAATGAGAGAGAGGGGAACAGAGTGTCAGAAGCCGAAATGCTGATAAAGAGTAGATACTGGGGCGAGGGAAATGTCTAGGACTGGGGAAAGTGATGTGTTGGTACTATCTGACTTTGGGTAGCACCGGGAAAGAGTGATGTCTCTGATACAGGTGAGGGTTACTGAGGGTATAACTACACAAGAAATGCTAAACTGGCACAGCTGCAGCACTGTAATGTAGACGCTACAGCAACTGAAGGGGTTCACAGTGCTTCAATATAATAAATAGTCCAGAATATTCTTTGCAGACATTATAAAGTCTGAACAGCACTTCAAGGACATTGTAATGTCCGCATGAGATTTCACATCTCCCTGAACAATTAAAGTTTTAATACTGAATGAGTTTAAACCTCTCCTCCCTAGAAATTCTTGAGCATAAGCCTGCGTAGAAGGCTTTTGCAAGGAGATCTGGCAATTCAGACTAAGAGCTTGTCAATATGGGGAAATTGACTGGCAGAACTACAGCAGTACAGTTATACCACTATCGCTATGCCAGTGTAATTCCCCATGTGGACATACAGTTCCAAAATAAAAGTGACTTTTTCAGTACAGATGTGACTTTTTCCTTACTTCATAGTTTACGTCTCTACCAAAAGCCGTCACTTTTATTCTGGAATGGAGTGTCCACATGGTAGTTACAATAGCAGAACTATAGCAGTATAATTATACCATTATAATTCTGCTGGCCAGTTTCCCAGTGCAGACAAGCTCTTTTTATAGTTGCTAGACCCATTGCTTCCAAAATACAGGGAAATGAAAAATGATGAGGATAAGTTTTGAAAAGGAGAACTGCCGTCAATTGTTCTAAGTCATGCATCTCAGAAATGGCTTGTTGGATTTACTTCAAACTTTTCAATATAACTGTCCTCTGGCCATTCTTTCCCTTATGACTATAGCTCTGGCTACTTTCCTACTTATGAGATTATCTTAACAAACCCCATGCATCCCACCCCTGGCATGGGGCCCTTTCACACACCCCCCCCAACAGCCCTTGTGCAAACACCCCCATACCAAGCTTAGCAACCCTCTCTCACCGTATCCAACTACTACACCAAAACCCCACAACTCCTAATTTAAGGGGGAATTGAATCTAATAAAATAGTATTTGCAGAAAGTAAAAGAGGAGCAGAGGTGAGATTGTAGTGTGAGGCACACAGGGGCTGTGGTAGTAGTAAAGGTATGTGGTTGTAGATGGAGGACTATAAAGTATTCACTCTTTGTGGCTTGACTTTTAATGTCTTTGCTTTTCTGGGTTTTTGTCAGGGATGGCATGTGGCACATAAATGCTCCACAACACAGTTTTAAGTATTAATTTAAATAGAGACTCAATGATCAGTAAATAAAGAAACTGGAGCCAGTTTTACATACTACTTATAATAAATACATTTAGATTTACTTCAATTTAATATTTCAGGGAATTTATACAGCTGACTTTTGGGAAAACAGATTAGACAGATTAGAGTATTTAAATAAATTTCATACAAATCATAAAAAGGGACCTGTTGTCTGTGCTCTGCTTTATAAATAGCAGACAACATTAAGTGGAAATTTTTTAAAAAATTCATATAGGATAATGCATAAGAAGATTTGATTCCACTGGGTAATCTGATACAATAAGCAAACAAGGATGAAACTTGAGTGGTTTATGTTTGTTATCAGAACCCTTCAACAGAATGACAGCCTTAGTAACAGAATGTATTTGTTATATATACTGTACAGCATCCTGAGAAATGTTAATATTAAACTTATTTCCAATTCTCATACAAATAAATGATATAAATATAACATATACACGAAACACTTTAAGTTGGCTTATAGTGACACCAAAAAGTTTACATTGTGTTAGATATCACAAAACTTAGTTTTAATAAAAAAATTGAGTATGACTCCTCCTAAACGATTCTGAACTAGCAGCTGACACTGGCCTTAGCAGAAACAGGTTAATCAGTGCACACATGAAAGATAAATGTGCTGTGGGCTCTATCCCACAGCCATTTCTCATGCAAAACTCACCTTGATTTCAATATTTGCATTGTCAGCTCCTTGTATGTTAGCAAGAACAGGGAGAGTGATGAAGAAATAGACCTTATTCCCATGAAACCAAAATAACCCTCACAAACATTCACATTTTAATGTGAATGCGCGTGCAGATTTTGTGTTTGTTTTCTTTCTGTAAATATGCTAGCATATACATTTACTGCCAGGAGCACTCCCTGTAGCAGCCTTTTCAAAATATTGCAACATTTTTACAGAAAGTAAATTCTGAGCTTGTCTTCACCAGTGTTGCTCTGATCTTAAAAGTCACATTCTTCCGTTCAGGAAATAGATACATAACAGTTAACGCATATAGCCACTCAAAAGAGCTTGAATTTTCAAATTATAGCTGTCCTGAACAAAACCCACTGAATAAAAACACATAACTCTTTCAATCTGGAGATCACAGGAAGGAAGCATCTATAGCTCTATTTTAGAGAAGGGAAAACTGAGGTAGAGAGAGGCAAAGTATGTGACGGGACAGGCCATATTCTTTATGGAAATATGCTTATGAATATGAGTTAACTGGAATATGCTTTATGCAAGATTCTTCATGTGAGATATCATTGGAAAGATTATGATTTACCAAATGGATTTATTCTATGTATATGTATGCATCATTTCTGTATCTGAAGTTAAGAACATTGCTTTGTAGATTTATTATCAGTGTGTTCATGTTGGGAAAAAGCCTATTACTAGCCTATCTGGTACAACAGTGAAGAAGCCAGACACAGAGCTATTGGCCCATTAGCAATAGACAGTGAACTGTAAGAAAAAACCAAGAGCAAGAGACAGTGAACTGTAGAAAAGCTTGGTTTTCCTATAAGTTTGAGGATCAGCCTGTAAGAAATGGTTACTTACTCTGCAACAACCTGTGACCATGTCACTTGATGCTGGAATCCAACTTGCATTTTGTACTTTTCGGAGACAAAGAATTCCTGCCTTAGGAAAATCTTATTTAAGGTTGGTCAGTGAAATAATCCCGGTTGTCAGTTCTCCTCAGTTACCCCACCCAAGATGACTTCTGGAAACAACTAACACTGACCTACAGGAAGGGAGGGGGCCCGAGCTGGAAGGTTGTTTGGTCCGTGAAGAAGATTATTAGAACAACTTTTAGGGTGAGATGTAACTATTTTCTTTCGTATATTAATTTTAGCTGGTGTTTGTTTATTTTACTTAGTTACTTATTTTATTTTGTCTGCTACCTCTTATGACCACTTAAATCCTATCCTTTTATGCTTAATAACATCACTTTTGGTTATTAACAAACCCAGTGTAAACAATTGTTACTGAGGGAGGGAGCAAGGAGTATGTGTATCTCTCTATTTACATTGAAAAAGAGGCAAATTTTCACTAGCTGACTCTGTATGGAATTCCATACAGCATAAGACAGATTTATCCAGGGTTCAGCTTCCAGAAGGGCTGCTTACTTAAGTGCTGGGAAAAGGTTTCACACTGTGCTGCTGTCAGTCAGTGTATGCGGCCTTAGGGGTGTGTCTCAGTTGAAACAGGGTAGAGAGTTAAGCTCAACTTGGCAGAATTACAGGGTACGCAGGCTGTCAGGGGAAGCAGGCTCAGTGGGATCTCAGCACATCAGGTGACAGTCCCAAGGGGGGGTCCCAAAGTGATTTCTCCAAAGTCATCCAGAACACCATTTGAGCAAGAAGTGGAGCCCATGTCACCTGAGTAGCAGTCCAGTATTTGACCCACTACGTCAATCTTTCTGCCTTGAAGACCTCTATTGATTTCAATGGACTTTAGATCAAGCCCAAACTGAATACTCAAAGTGAGTGGCTCACAAAAAGTTTGCTGACCAAGATATTCCACCAAAGCCATTAGGTGAATAATTTTGAATAATGAACAAACAAACTTGAGACAATTGCAAACAGAAGAAGAAGCCGAACTCACCACATGGTTTAGATTTTATTAATTAGTGACCCACCTTGAAATGTTAGCATGGGATTTATGTGTTACATGGTAGCCCAGATTCTGTCCTGTGCTCTGCCAGCCCAGAATATTACTCAGCCACCTTGTGGTTGTAGACAGCCTAGTGTAGGAGAACCCCATGTTGGCAAAGTGCTGCTGGAGAAATCATTCCAACAGTTATGGATTAGGGGGCTGCAAACTGAGAAGGCAGCAACAATTACATGATCCATGAAATTTAGCACATGAAATATATCACATAGCCATAATTTATTACATGTCTTCATGAATTATCACAAAGATACAGGGTATATGTTTTATAGGAGCTATTTAACTAGGCACCTTTGACCACTTCACGTATTCTCTGTGCATTTTAACCCATCTCTGATGGGACTTCTTATCATTCAAGCCACTGACTAGTTTCAAACAGGATCCATTAAAAAAAAATTAAATCAGTCTGCCAAAGTGATGTTTATTCTTCCTCCATCAGTGGTGACCTTCAGGTGTTCTCTTTTGTCTGGAAAACACAGAGCAGTGCACCGTATTACAAAGAAGTTATATGTGTGATTTTAAGTGTTTAGAAAAAATACTGGCTGTGCTGCACTATTTGTGAAATGGTATGTAAGCCTGGAATTGAAGAGTATATCATAATGTGTGAATAATGTGAATAACTAAGACTATACCTTATTGAAGTGACATCTTCATATTTTAACAAGAGTTAAAGGCAAAAATAAGTATAAGGAGCCCAGTTCTTATTGCCCCTCCAAGTCAGCTGGGTGCTTTCATGGCTTTTGAGTTCTCAGTGGTGTGACTCTAACATAGTTTATTATATGGAATTTCCAAGTTTGCTTGGAAGGGAAAAAGAAAAGAAACTCCATGCTAGGGAGAGATTTGACTAGACACCTGAGGAATGTGTTCTCCTTTGCAACTTATTAAACCCACAGGAGAAATTTTCTTGGCTGCAAACTTCAGAGTCCCTCAGCCCACCAGGGCAAGGCACCTGATGTTCATTTTATCTACCTCATACCCACCACTGTAGGGAGATCACAATGAGAGTTTAAAAATCTGGCAAAGGGTACTGTGCTTTGCAAGGTCAGGTGACTGAAGCCAGGCACTGGTGGAGCCCTTGTTTCAGCCTGTGTGGAACTTGTAAGGTAAGCTGGTCTGCCATGTATGTACACAGAGTGGACCTCCTTAGCTGTTTATTTCACAGCCTTGTTGCTGTTGTTCAAAGTGGACTGCCCATTTGCTGAATGTAATATTTAAAGAGTCACAACTAGCCAGTTTTTGCCTGAACACTCAAAGACATTCAGCCTTTTCTAAGGACTAGTTCACTGGCAAATTTCTGCCTCTCTCCATTATGAGAATGGCCCAAAACAGGTATCTGTGGGTACATCTATACTATGTTCTTTCTTCAAAAGGATATATGCAAATTCAACACTAATTTGCATATCTTCTTCTGATCACTTTTTTGAAAGCATTTTTTTCAGCATTTAGACTCAGTTCTTTCAAATCCTCCCCTTTTTCAAAAGAACCCTGCATACCTCATTTTTTGAGGAAGAAGGGTTCTTTTTGAAAAAGGGTTTTTTTGAAAGAACCGCATCTAATCTGCTTTCTTTTTCGAAAAAAAAAAAAAGCTTTCAAAAAAGCTATCAGAAGAAGTGCTGAATTTGCATATCTCCTTTCGAATAAAGAATGTAGTCTAGATGTACCCTTTCTTTTTCTCTTTCTCTTCCCCATTTACCACGTAGGCACACTTTACATGTATCATTTATGGCCCTGATTCAAGAGATCGTTTAAACACCTACTTTAGTGCTTTCCAGAATGGGCATTTTAACAGGGCAAGAGATGTCTCTGCAGTGCCCTCTTTTTGCTCCTCCTCTTTGAAACCCTTAAGAACATCCCACAGTGTTTCTCAAGGTCATCACCAACCCCACATGCTCGCCACACACACATTATAAACAATTGTGCCTGTGTTTATATTAATGCTACATTTTTAAGATCTGATTTTGAGGCTAACACCAAAACATAGCAGCCATAGTCAGTAACTGGTCTAATTAAGGCTCTATATACCTTCAGTTCCGTTTCTTATCCACCTCCAATCAGTCCCACCAAGACTTTTAAGCAGCTTGAGCCTTCTTGTACATTTATCATTAATGTAGTTTATATGGTCTTTCTAAAGTAATTTAGTAGCAAATATTACCCTTAAGAATTTAAAACTTTTAACTATATTTATTTGTTCCCCATCCAGATACAGTGGCATTTGTAACTTTGCAACTTTCCTTTTTATTAAGATTGATTCTTAAAAACATGGAGATGTGGGAGATGGGTCAGAAATGTGAGGGCTCATCTAGACTACATGGAACAGTCGAAAAAGGATATGCTAATTCCATGGGAAAGTAGTTTAGACGCGGCTTTTCGGCAAACTCCCTCTCTTTGTCGAAAAGCTGTGTAAAAGATAATGGAGCAAGTAATTAAGGAATTCATCTGCAAACACCTGGAAGATAATAAGGTGATAGGTAACAGCCAGCATGGATTTGAAAAGAACAAATCATGTCAAACCAATCTGATTGCTTTCTTTGATAGGATAACAAGTCTTGTGGATAAAGCAGAAGTGGTAGACGCGGTATACTTAGACTTTAGTAAGGCATTTAGAAAGTCTCACATGACTTTCTTATCCATAAAATAGGGAATACAACCTAGATGGGGCTAGTATAAGGTGGTTGTATAATTGGCTGGATAACCATTCTCAGAGAGTAGTTATTAACGGTTCACAGTCATGCTGGAAGGTCATAAGAAGTGAGGTTCTGCAGGGGTTTGTTTTGGGACTGGTTCTGTTCAATATCTTCATCAATGATTTAGATATTGATATAGAGGGTATGATTATTAAGTTTGAGGACAA
>CM057845.1:216315216-216351854 GCA_030068395.1 Apalone spinifera
AAGATGCACCAGAGTGCCCAGGGGCAGCTCTGGCTCCCTGTGGCAGAGTGCTGTTGTGTCCCAAGTGAGGGCAAGCAGAGCACGCAGAGACACAAATGCTTTGCTGTCACTCATTGAAGTAGACAAGCAAGCGGGGAAGCCAGAGAACTGTCTGTCTGGGGTGGGAGTAGGGTCCCTTTAATCACAGGCCTCAGATAGCCTCAGGCAGCAGCCCCACACATTAAGTCCGGCCAACCTTAACTCTGATTCAGAGTTCACTCAGTATGGACACGCTATTTCAAAATAGCAAAATGCTAATTTGAACTGCATTTTGTGTGTAGATGTGTTAATTCAAATTAGCTTAATTCAAATTAACTATTTCAAATTAAGATAACTCGAATTAACGCTGTAGTGTAGACATACCCAGAGGCATTATCTTCAATTAAATTGAATGTATTAAGGATCCAGTTTTTGGAACACCCTGAGGCTACATCTAGACTGCAGTGCTATTTTGGGATACCAGACGCCTATTCCGCATCTTTTGAGCGTGCCTGTTATTTTGAAATATAACAGGCTTGCTATTCCAACATCCTTGTAAACCTCATGCCACCAGGAGCAATGGGCATTTCAGAATAGTGGGACAGATTTGTAACAATACACAATTTGAGTAGCTCAGATTGCGTCTCTGATTTTGACTTACGGTGCAGTGTAGACGCCCCCTGACAGCAAATAGGGATTATATGCAGAAGAGCTGTTTAGTTGGGGTTTTTTTGACCCAATTTGTAGGAGAGAAATTTCATGTAGTGGCAAAAAATATAAAATTCATTATAGGATTTGAACTTATACAAAATAGAGGCAGAAGCAAGTGCTAAAAAAGTGGCTTGAGTTTACCAGAGTGCCACCCAAAACTCTGGCATTTTAGAAAATCCATGGTTAAGGGACCCAGAAATCCCCCAGGGTGAGATATCCTATGCTTTATTGTTTTTCCTACTATAGTGGAAAAAATAAGGCATCCCTCCCCAGAAACCTTCTATAAAGAATTGCTGAGTACCTCCAGGAGAGTTTTCTGGAGGTCTCTGTGGAGCATTCCGATGCCACCCCTTTTGCAGAGGGCTCGCCTGCATAGTTGAAGCCATTATTGGGACGCACCAGCGAATATGTGGAACTGTGAATGGTGAGTCCACGAATCACAAGAGTCTCCTGTATATCCAAATATGTCATTGGAACACTAATAATGCACAGGTGATTAGCATTCTTGTGTGATGCATGTATGGCAAACCCACCAAGGTCTATACACATATATGCTGCAAATATGTTCTTAAAAAGCAGTGCCTAAGCCTGACCTGTTACAGCCACAGGAATGTGGTTCTCCCTGTTTGAATGTGTCCCTGGTGTAAATTAAGCAAAGTGTAGACAAAGACAAAGGCAAACACATTTGCATGCAAGGGAAACAGAGCTATCCGGGGAGCAAGTGGAGAGAGGGACCCTGCAACAATCTTGATGGGGGACAGTGGCTGTATCACCAGGAAGCTTTTCTGCCTCTTGTCGCAGGGTCAGTGAACTTTGGAAACATTTAAAGAAGGAGGAGAAGCCATTTTGGCAACCTTCACTGGTGGAGACAAAGAAACCAAGCACTCTGAGCTTTGTGAAGGGTCCTGAGCTGAGAGTCTGGTTAGCCAGGCTGGGAAAGAGACTCAGTGAGAAACACTTCTTTGAACAAGAGACTCTAGTTTGTTAAATCAGATATTAGTCTTAAAAACATTTGGTTTACATTTGTTTGCTTGTAACCCCTTCTAGCTTTATACTGGTTATCAATTACACTTTTTGTGTAAAAAATGTGTTTTACTTTTGCTATAAACTAGCTCTGGGCTTTGATTAAAACAGCATAATTGTTAACCTCAGTTACGGTAATAAACTGCTGGGCACTGTCTCTTTAAGGGCACAGAAAATGTAATGCATTCTGTAAGTGCTTAAAGAGCGAGCCAGACACCACAGGGCAGAGTCTTGGAGGAAATGTAGGACTGGGAGGGCGCTGGGGTCGCTCTGCAAAGAGTAACCAAGGCTGGTAGAAGCCAGGATGAGGTGTTTAGAGCTCTGAATGCATTGTGGTCTGCGCAGAACCCCACGGCCTCGCAGGTGCACACTGAGGCTATGTCTACACTGCTGTTTTTTTTCGGCAGAAGATATGCAAATCACCGAAAAACCTCATTTTTTGAGGAATAAGTGATCTTGCGAAAAAGGGTTTTTTTTTCTGACAAATGGCCCCATGTACATGGGGCTTTTTATCAGCAAAACCTCTTCCTCAAAAGGATTGGCAGAAGATACGGAAATGAGAGCACGATTTGCATAGCTTCTGCCCCAAAAACCTGTCAGTGCAGACATAGCCTGAGGTATCCCAGTGGCCCCTCCCACTGTCCTCTGAAAAGACAGATGGCCCAAAGCAGAAGCTGATGTATTTGGAAACTGAGTTAGATACAATGATTTATCCAGGCTACCAAGGGAGAAACTGACTAGTCTAAGGGCATTGATATGAGTAATTTGGGGTGCTAGAAAAACAACACTTAGGCAGTGGCAGGGCATCTGAATTTTGCTTATAAAATGGGTGCTCCACGCAGAGCCTTTTGTGCCCTATTTGCATCTCATTTTATCAGGCTAACCGGGGAAAGGAAGGCTGACTCAGGACTCTGGGGAAACTTCTCATTCAGCTTAGTAGAGAATTTATTGGAGATGATTTGGATAATGGGAACCCAGGTTTAGGCACAATCTGATGCCCCAGAGGAGAATCAGTTTTGAAGTATATTGCCAAGGGAAAGTCTGCACAGAGGTGGCCATCAGATTGAGCAGCACAGGGTATAACCAGGGCTATTGCTTTTCTGGAACATTTTCCTACATTGGGTGGGATCATTCTCTGGGATGAGGAATTCAGAAATAAGCTGGTTTGTGTCTGATGTGACAACCAGACCCTGGTTCATATCAACAATCCACAGTCAGCAAAATTGGCCCAGAGAATGAAGGTGGTAAAGGCATTTACTTTATCTTGGCTTCATTCTTACATCCTTTTCTGTGTAGTTCATGTTCCAGGTGTAGATAACGGCTTTGATAACCCTCTGTCTCAATTTTAGGAGAATAAATTCCAGGAGCTTGCTCCACTTACTAGCTGTGACTCACAGACCAATTTGGGAATCTTGGCTCATGAGAGCTTTAAAACTGGCCATCTGCACCATAGTCATCACCCGTGAAATCACCTATTGCTCCCCTGAGTTTCTGGTTTCATGGCTGGTTTGATTCAAGAAAGAATTCAAAGCTTATGGCTCCTTTGTGAGTGTCTGGGGGTGCCTTGGAGGCTTACATTTTTGTTGCAGGCTAGTTGGTGTTCTTGGCCTTGGCCACCACGAGGCATACAAGAGTTCACACTAACCTTGTCAATTATGAGTTAAGATTGATATCTGGATCTGTGGTTATTCTGTTGTACACTGGGCCCACAAGTAGGTGGTCCAGTCAGCAAGCAGCTCACAACTGCTTCAAAATTTCAAAACTGAAGCCATTTGCCTTCCATGATATAACATATGGGGAATATCCTGTGACCAGCTTATGCCTATGATGCATTTTCTATGGCTAGACCCGATGCCCTGCTTATTCACCTGGGCAGTACTTATCTCGGGATTGCACTGGGCTACATTTAAAGATTAGGACACAGAGGAATGCGGAACTGATAATGTAGTTCAAAGATTTGCAAAAGGTGAATGTGGCAAGTGGCCAGCAAGCCCGCCTGCATTGACAGGGCACAACACAATCTGAGTGGTGAGGGAGCCAGCATAATTTTGGGAGTAGGAGTGGGGGTAGTGGTGATAACACAGGGACATCCTATACAATGGTTCAGTACTTTTGAAGGAGGATAGGAATTCTTCTGTCAGAGCCAAGACTGATGTTTGATTCCATGGCCTTAGGGATTGGGTCAAGCAGGATATGGGTACTGGGCATATTTGGTTTGGGGCAGGTCCATGCCAATCACTAATGCTACCAGTGTCTGGTGTCCAGTGTGGGTAAAGGCTACAAGGGCCAGCGACCAGAGGCAAATGAGGCCTGGGATTGCACAGTTGGACTTTGCTTTCAGGGGCAGGGGAAAAAGTTCTTGAAGTCTTTGCAGACTGAGTATCATCCTCCCAGCTTTGTGGTCTCTGTCACAACATTCTCTCAATGTGTAGATAAATGGGGGGGTGGGGGAGGGAGACTGGAGAAAGGTTTCACAACAGTGTTGAGTCTATGGGGTACACCGGGGAGGATCAATCCAAATTGTTGTTTGGTTCATGATCAAAGCCCTGTATGGCATGGAAGAGCAAGGGTCAGGCATTGTGGTTCCCCTCCCAGAGGTATAAAGAAAGCTGTGATCTGCCATTGAAACCCAACCTGTGTGATTGTTACTCATTTGCCTGCTAGTCCTGGCCAATGGGACATACCGTAAGAAAGGTGGTGGAAAGGCTGAGACTGTCTTTTTCTGCTGTGTTTGTGTAGCACCCAACTCAATGGGCTCCTGACCCTTCACGAGGGCTCCTAGGTGCTGCAATCATGCAAATAATAACACATGATACAATCCCTGAACCATGCTTAATACTCTGAATCATTCTTGCATAGGACTCTCCTGTAACACAGGTGCTGAGCTGCATTCTCAAGGTTAGCGCTTGTCTGAGATGCCAGGCATATCTTACACACAGCTTTGCCATATCTTGGTAATGTCGCCAGGCCAAACTCCAGGCGATAAAACCTTTACACCACACTGCCCGGTAACCATTCTAAATATTTTGAGGAAAGGGGTTTTACTGAGCTACATATGGATTTTACCCATGAAAGCTCATGAGCCTATATATTTGTGAGTCTCTAAGGTGCCACAGGACTTCTCGTTGTTTTTACAATACTGTATACCGTTAACTGAAAAAAAATCTGAAATGACATAATGTCATTACTGAAGCTGGTTTCTGTGAAAATAGTACTTACAAGTGTTGCACAGTAGTCACTATACATTAATTCTCTCTCCCATCACTTAATTACATCACCCTTTAAGACAGACGTATAATGTAATTAGAGATTTGAACAGTTCACAGCTAGATCACTTAAAGTAACGTTGTTAATGGGCTTTAGAAGTTCCCCCTTTAATATTGCCAGCGTTATAACTTCTAATTACCTTAATAATTAGGGCTGTGTCATTCATGATTGAGGTAACAGTTTCTAACACTAATGGGTATTAGAGGTCTTGTACAAGGCATGTTTTGATGTTCTCATCTAGTTGCTTAGGGTAGGCAGGAGCTATTTGTCCTTAGAAACATAGTGGTTGCTATGTGCTGGCCTGGGCAGAGGCATCCTTACTAACCACTTTAATACTGCTGCGACCACCGCTGTTTTCATTGAGGAGGGAATGTATAAACTGCATTCACCATGTGCTGCTCATGAAATGCAAATGTGGCACCTCTGGCTGAAATTTGCTGAACTTAAATTGCTACTGTTGCTATTGCTACAAATAACAGTGTAAACCTGGATGTCAAACCTGCCTAGAAATGAAAGAAATCCATAGGCAACCCCCCCAACCCTTTATGTACCATTAAGAGTCTTGACACAGATTAACAAAGGTTGGGTATTTTAAAGTTTAAGATTTAACTTTGTGCTAAACATGCTCCATTGTACATGGGGATTGCAGGGTATAATTAGGGATAGGTTAAATGCTAAAGGAGCAGAGTTTGCTCTGGAACAGGATTATTTACGATCCTCCTAATATTTCTTAGTGCTGGATAGGTAAGAAATTTTACAGAATATTCTCTTTCATGGGATATTGAAACTTTCACCTCCAGCTGAAATCAGAACATTCAGGGACACTCTGATAATTCAGCTTCCATAGTAGTACTGGGTTCCATAGTGGACAGCGATATAGCACATAGGGACTGCAGATTGTGACCTTATGTGGGTAATGAACACAGGATTTATTCAGCTTCCTTTTATACCTCAAACAAACCTGGAGACATATAATCAGAAACTGCAACAAACTTTTTGAAAATACCAAGGGAAGGTTCATGGAAAGAAACAAGAAACGTGCTTGGATGTTTATCATGCTGGTTTCCAGAATCTAGCCTGCCTCCTAGGATTACTAGTAGAACTGATCTTCTGCTCAGTGTTTTTTAAACTGCTCAAATCCATTGAGCAAGTTTTTATCATATAGGATATTTATATTTGGGTATTCATGATCAGCTGTTGGAAACCCACTATGTCATTTTCAGGGCTTAAGAGTCTAGATACTTAGGAGGTAGGCATAGCAGAAAGCTACAGGAAAGGAAAATGCTCATTCCTTCAGACTTGCACTTGAAATAAATATGGAATATGGAGCCTATCAAAAGTATTGATACTTTTGATATCAAAGACAAAGACACAATACAAACCCAAATTAATGTGCAAGCCAAAGCCTCCATAACTGTTTGGAAACACAGAAAAAAAAGGGGGGCTATGAAAACTTTCCTGACCCATCTATAGTGTTCCCTGAAAACTGAGCACTTGGGCGGTCACCCAGGAGAGATCTGAATGCACACAGCTGATTATCAGAATTATCAGAATGGGCATTCAGAATGATCAGAATGCTCAGAGCCAACAGCATGTATTTTTACTGGTGGTGCACATCCACACATGACTCCGTGCACATAACATATTTTATTCCTCACATGGATGGAAAAAATTAGAGGAAACATTGTCCACATGGTATCTGGAGAGAGGATAATCTGAGGGGTAAGGCAACAGCCTACACATCAGGAGATCTGGATTTAATGCCTGGCTCGGTAACAGACTTCCTCTGTGATTTTCAGCAATTTACTTCAGTACGCCATTCAAAAGATAGGAATGAGGCCTTCCTTTGTTGGCTTCATCTATTTAGATGTGGAATATTTGGGGGAGGAATTGCCTTGTACAATCTGTATGTCAATGCCTACCACATAAGAATGGCCATATTGGGTCAGACCAAAGGTCCATCTAGCCCAGTATGCTGTCCGCTGATAATGGCCAATGACAGATGCCCCAGAGGGAGTGAACACAGGTAATCGTGATCCTGCTCCTGTCATCCATTTCCAGACAACAGAGGCTAAGGACGCCATTCCTACCCATCCTGGCTAATAGACATTGATGAACCTAACCTCCATGAATTTATCTAGTTCTTTCTTGAACCCTGTTAAAGTCCTGGTCTTCACAACATCCTCTGGCAAAGAGTTCCACAGGTTGAACATGTGCTGCATGAAGAACAACTTCCTTTTGTTTGTTTTAAACCTGCTACCTATTAATTTCATTTGGTGATCCCCAGGTCTTATGTTATGGGAACAAGGAAATAACTTTACCTTATTCACTTGTTCCAAACCAGTCATCTCCCCCCCTTAGTCTCCTCTTTTCTAAGATGAAAAGCCCCAGTCTTTTTAATCTCTCTTTATATGGGGCCCATTCCAAACCCCTAATCATTTTTGTTGCACATTTTTGTTTCAGTCTCACACATTGCACAAACACCATTACATTAGCCCAAAACTGTGATCTATTCCAAGCCTGGGGGGGCAGAAGTGGAAATCTCTGCCAGTGCCTCCCCATTCCTCAAAAAAAAAATCATGCTATTGAACTAATTTGGATCTTTATAGAAGAGTAAGTGAGAGAGTGGCAGGCTGGGGAGGAGTGTCAGGACAATGTATCTCAAGAGGTATATCAGGGATCAAGGCCTGGCTCCTTTGGTGCTGAACTCTGACTGACCCCCTGCATGAAGGGGCTCTCCTGGTGGGAAGTTTGGAGTATAAAGGGCCCTGCCCTGGTGGGGAGATTGGGATTGGGGGAGGGGATAGGCCTCCCCACACCTGATGAACAACTGCAGCCTCAGCAGGGAAGCAGAAGTGGAGAAAAATTGCAGCAGATTGGGAGCTGAGGGGAGGGGAGCATTTGGTAGGCAGGCCTATCACACAAAATTCAAGCACGTGCCAATGAAACTGCCATGAATATTTCTTAAAAAATCATGATTTTTCCAGGGCTTCTAATGGGGCTTCTAAGTGCTACTGGAATACAGATAATAATTTCTAACATCTGAGAGCATCTCCCTGGAGTCTGCCTGATTAGCTGGAAGCAGAATTCACAGATTTATCTACATCCGCACATAGAAATTTGGAAACTTTGAACAACCCAAAGAGTTTCAAATTGTGGAGCATGCCCCGGCAGAAGAACATTCAGGGTGGGGGAGAAGTGACACCAGGCAGCTCAGGGTAACCCCAAAAGGCCAGGTTCAGAGAGGGAGCCCTACCTGCACCTTCTCACTTACCTCTTTGTGTCTGGGTTGGTAGGAGCACAACCAAAAATTGTAACTGAAGGGGATGAGAGGGCTCAGCTCAGAAAGATGGATCAACGAGCCCATTGATACAATCATCAGTGATAGATTTTTAATTTTTTCTCCAACTTCAAAACACCAGAACTGACTGGGCAGATATATAGCAAATCTAGGTCCAAATTAAAAATTAATCACAAAGCAAACAAGGACAAATTGCCATTCTCTGTGGAGCACTGAAAAGTACAGAAATAGATAAGTCACAGCACAAAACAGAAAAATGGGAAGCAGAATTTCAGAGTATTATAGATGACTACCTCTGAGCAGATATCCTCCAAACAACACCCCCCTCCCCGCTTCATCATGGAAAAATTCCTCTGGTAAGTAAACATATTTCTTCTCTGCTTTTTATATCTACAACAAAATATACTACAACACCCCACATTGACTTATGGCCAATAAGTCAATACACATACACAAACTCTCTTTCTTTTTCTCTCTCTCGGAATAGTCATAGATCCAAAGATGTTATTCATATGCACCTAATACACTCAGAAAATCTCTGTCACCATTGGATAAAAAACTATTTTAGTATGCTTTGGAAAGCCCTTCCTCCAAATCTATAAAGATTTTCCAAAATAAAGATATTTATCAAAAAATTATTTTAAAAAGAGCCACAAGAAAACTATGATTCACAAGAGAAAATTGGACAGTTACAATGTAGCTAAACAAAAGACAAGAAATATCAGATATGGAACAGATCATAGCTCAGTTTAGTCAGTGCCAAGATCAGTTACGGAAGCACTGAGCTACTTGTAATGCAAAAGCAACAAAACCAAACAGCAATTATGCCCTGCTGCACTGTGCAATATTTATAAAGATGTCAACCTCTCGCTGATATATTGAACAAAAAACACCTGCATACTTACCCAACTATAGTAACTCTGCACCAGACTCCAATCTAACTACCTCTGTATAAAAGTCCTACACCAACTACTTGTGGAACACTTACTGTACATCAGTAATACACCAAATATATATATTGTGTATCAGTATATAACACTGTTGCACCAACTACCTACCTACATTCTTATGTAGAACAATACTATATCAAGTACCTATGTGCCCATGTTCATAAAGATATACATAGCAACGCATCCTAAAACCTTTACATCTATATTTAACTATATAGTTTCTTGTAAATATCTCTTTAAAACACAAGTAACAGTTAAAGTACACAACTTGGCATAGTCATTTCTGCAAAACCCAAGACTGCCACATGGGCTAAAGGATTTCCTCTGACCCTTGTACTATGAGAACTTTTTTGCTCTTTGTAGGTGAAACACTAGAGGGCAACATAATCACTGACACTTCAGACGGTTTGCCATATTATCCAGTAGAGGGCAGTATTATATTAGTCAGTACACTACAGCATTCAAAAAGGAAAAAATGGAAGTAAATTAAATATATTTATACCTTAAAAACTAGACCACGTTTTGGGCAAATCGTCTGTTCAGTTCTTGTTGCACTGAGAGCAATTAATCTCATCTTTGGTATGACAGTTTGGGGTCAGCACATCACAATGTGTTTTATATACACTGTAATATTCAGGGACAAAAAGAACATGGGAAAAGCAGGAAATGGGCTGGTAGAGACAGAGTCTTAACCTTTGGAATCCTGTGCTTTTATTAGTGCCTTTGTGATAATTATTTTTATTGAATAAAACCTATAATACAACAAAAGTAAATACCACCCGAAATACAGATCTTTGTAACAAAATGACTAACACAATTAACATCTATGTTTCCATGGAGCCACCATCTTGAAATCTGGTGTGTTCATTTACTGGATAAAGGAACAACCCCCCCCCCCAAAAAAAATAAAAAGTGAAATGAGATCTTTCCATCATAAGCAACCAAATATCATTGTTTGCTTTGATCAGCTTTCAGCATGTTCCTTTGCACATCTCACGGGGTAACGGTATACAGAAACTCTATTAAATTCTTCCTGGAGATAGTCACTTTGAGTCTGAAGCTCCAACTGGGACAAATCAAGGCCATCTGAGACTGCCAAGCCTAGTTATCAGATACGAGCTTAGAAAATATATTTTTCTAAAAAACATTACATCATACCAATGTTAACACTGCCCTCTGAAGAACTATTTGATTATAGGCAGTTGTGTTTTGTGCTACAGGATGTCTAAATATAAGTAGAAAGAAAAGGGACCATGTTTGCTGCCTAAATATCGTAGCACTCCTATAACTTCTAATCAGGCACAAGCAATCATAAGCTGTTCTGATATTAATATAACATACCTACCAGTTTTATAGTATTTAGGGTGAAATTATTCCTCTCCATTGTCATCAGTCATACAAAAAATCATTGCCAGAGCTACTAGAAAGCAGAAAATCTGCATATTTATGAACATGGGATCCATGATTAAGATAAAACCATGTCCTCACTGACTGCAGGCTGCTTTCTTAGATTAAAATAATAAAATTAAATAACATCACAACCTACAAAATAGAACTTGTCGAGAGCGAGTGAATGCAGCATGGACATAAATCTTGATTGTTCGAGCTACTCAAACTGTGCACTGCTAGCACCTAGCAATCACAAGTCTGGACAAATGCACGTACTTCACAGGGTTATTTATATGTACAATATGATTATTTATAATTTTCTATTGTAAATACATATTTACTATTTATTATTCAGTGTGGAGACTATTTGGGAAATGCCTGTTTTTTAATATATCTGTTGTGTGAAAATATTATGGGAGTCAGATGTAATTCCAAAGTTCTATACATTTGAACAAGGAGATTTTTATACTCTGATACTGAATAAGGCTCTGATCCTGCAAAGTCTTGAGTATTTGCTCAATTTTAAACTCTCAAATACTTTCACTGATGGCAGCTTGCATGTCCTAAAGATTAGTACATGCTTAAGTGTTTGCAGGATTGGTGCCTTAATCTCCAATCATTCCTTGTCTGGCTATATAGCACATACACCATCAGATGCATTTCCCATCTGTTTAACTCTGAATGATATTCTATATTGGAGATAAAGGAAGAGAGTCAGGAGTAATTGGCTGATTTTTTTTAAAGATACTAACTCAAATTGTGTAAATCAGTGTAGTTCCATTGACTTTAACACCAGACGAAGTTATAATCAAAGGTTGGGTTAGTTTCAGTAGATATGAGGGGAGTTCATCACATTGTTCAGTAACTAACCTGTGCTTAGTAGATCTCTTTTAGAAGCACTTAACCTGAAGCCTTTAAATCAAGACTGGATATCTTTTGAGAAGATATGCTGTAGTTCAACAGTATGCTATTGGGCTCAGTATAGGAATCACGGGATGAACTACTATGGCTTATGCTGTGCAGAAGGTCAGACTAAATGATCATAATAGCCGTTGCTTGCCTTAAAATACATGAATATGAAGTTGGTGGTGCAATTTTGTTTTTCATTTAATAGCACACTGGATTCATACCATATGCCAAGTAATGTAACTCTAGAGTCAGTACTTTAAGGTCACACAGGAATCATGATACCTGTCGTTAATCTACTTTAATCTTGAAGTATTATTATTTTTATCCCATAAAAATGATCTGCCAGTCCTATCTTAAGAATGTGATTGTGTGTGAATTTATAAGCAAACACATTTTTATTTTGTTTAAATAAAAATGCTGTAATTATTACAATCAAATGAGATCTAATATCAAAGAGACCTACTTCTACCTTTTAATTCAGATTTAGTTGTTTAGTAACATATGCATCAATTGGGTGGAAAATGTCACCTGATGTAAACTTCATTTCCTGGTTTTCTATAGTTTCTGTTTTGTATATTATTGTAACACTAACAGTTTTGTAAGGGACTGTCATGATCATGAGGGTTAGCCAGCAGCCTGGGGACTAAGGGATTAAAATACCTAACCCAGGTAGAATTGGCCAATAGGAATGTAGTTAGGAATTTCAAACTAGAACAAAGGAATTTTTAGTTTTTCCCTCCTTTGTCTCTGGGGCAGTTTTCTCTCCAGCTACTGAGGGAGTCAGACAGAATGTCTCCCTGCAAAAAAAGACTCTTCTGTAAGTAGGGTAAAGTTTAGATAAATCCGTTAGGTTTCATTGTTTTATGGTTTGAGAAATGAGATCTGATGTCTGTGCATTTAAAAATGGGCTTTGCTCTCCTTTGTAACTAAGCTCTTGGTCCATGGTGGGTTTCCCCTCCATGAGTATATTACGTTGTTACTTTTCCATCTAGTCATTATGCTTGCAACAGGAATATTGTGGTGATAATAAAAGTTCTTTCTCTTTTCTTTTTATTAACCTGGTATTGGTTAATTTTTGTGTCCTGGTTTGTACTTTAGGGGTGAGATTTCCTAAGCGATCTCTCCCCTGATTTTCTTATCATTACTTGGGTGGTGGCAGTGGAGTTTTTATCCCCAAAATCTAGGTTGTTAAGATTTTGGGGGGGAAGTTTTTTATCAAAGCCAGGAAAGATAAGGTTTTTGGGTACTTTTGTGGGCCCCCACTTCTGCAATTATCATGCCAGAGTGGGGAAGGAGCCATGACAGGGACTGACTTAAGTTCTACATTTCCTGCTTTTCCAACATTTCAAGCTTTCTAGTGAAATCTTGGCCCCGTTGAATTATTAATTTCAATAAGAGGGTTTCTCTCTCATTCTGGAAGGGCACTCCCCCAATACTATTCATTGAGAGTGCGTCTACACAGCAGCATTATTTCGGAATAACGGCTGTTATTCCGAAATAACAATGCGAGCATCTATACAGAAATTCCTTTATTTTGAAATAAATTTGAAATAACGGGCAGCTCATTCCAACTTCTGTAAACCTCATTCCATGAGGAATAATGCCTCTTCTGAAACTGCCATTTCAAAATAGCTGTAGTATGGACACTCTGCTGTTATTTTGAAATAGCTTCTCCCCAGGGCTATTCAAAGTAATTACTCCCTAGTGCTTCCTGGTGCTCTAAATTGAGGTAGTGCATCCATGTTAAGGGAGCCTGCCTCGGATTAATTTTGAGTCTTCCTTGTAGTGTAGACGTGCTATTTCGAAATAAGCTATTTTGGAGTATTTCTTAGGAATAGCTTATTCTGAAATAAGTGTGCAGTGTAGACATACCGTAAAAGTTTTGAAAGAATTGTAATCAAAATTGAAAACTTTTGACCAAAAATGATTGAAAATTCACAGTTCAGGAACTTTTGACCAACTCTAACAGTAAAAATATACAATGTTGTGCATTCCAGCATCTCTGTGCTCATTATAAAAAATTAATTTTGCTTCAAAACCACGCTATGAGGTAGAGGACCATTTTTATCCCATTATATTGACAGGAATCTGAGGTACAGAAATCCCTGAATTTTGATTTTGAGTTCTTCAGCTTTTGGAGGCCCAATCTGAGCCATTTTATAGTGCCTTGCATATCAGAAGGTAAATGCTCAGCCTTTTCTGAAAATTAAGCCCCTTTAAGCTATTGCATTTGGGCATCCAAAATCAATAGTCACTTTTGAAAAACTGGTTCTAAGGGGGAAACTCTGGTCACATGGGCAGTATGTGTTAGAGCTGGGAGTAAAATCCAAGTCTTCTGACTTGTGATAATGTTCTTTAAGCAAAACAACATAATTCCTTATTTCAGCTGTCATTGCATGAAAACCACCATTGCAAATATACTTGCTTAGAGGTTTCAGTTAGGAAGTCAACTATTCAGGAGATACAAAGAGGCAACTATTTTTATAACCCTCCTGCCCCTTCTTCTGATGAATGCTGAAGCACAAAAGAAGCCGTGCAGGGAAATTCTTTGGCACTTTCCAAGCTGTACGTGTTCTGGAAAAGCCTTCCGTTTTCAGGGAAGCACGTGTTGAACAGACAAGCACTGACCACTTTTTTGAAAATGAGGGGCAAGGAGTAATTAAACTTTATATAACTGATAGATTATAACAGCTCTGCCATAGGAAATGGTTTTCGGGGTCTTCCTGGAGAGCAAATGTGACTGTGTGTCTGTAGGGGCACAAATGGTCTAAGACATGATTAGCATAGAGCACCTGGTTACACTGACTAACTAAACTATCTTCACTAAAATCACAGCGAAAAGATTTTCATGGACATTTCTCTTTTTTTTCTTGTCAAAACTTGACTTTTTTCACTATCTCTCGTGTGTGCTCACATCTGCATTCTGGTGTGCATGGAGGTGGATGCAGTGCTTACTTTGTGACAGGACTGAGCATTGGCACCTCAAGATTTGGCAGTTCATAGTCCTGACACCTCTGTGCGCCACATCAATTATTAAAGAAAAAAAATTACTTGAGCCTCAGCATCTAATTGCTTGAGCCCTGTCATCTCTTTCATTGCAAATTAAGCACCAGGTTAAGGGACATGTCTGCATTTTCCATTGTGGATCCCCAAAATGACCAACATCATTCGTTGGTAAGTGACCCAACAGAATATTCTATCAGACTGCTACAATGTCATTTCTTTGCCATTCACCTGTGGCAAGAATCAGTCTGTCTTCCCTTAGGCATGGAGAGCAGGACATTACTTTGCAAGCAACTTCATATAAAACAATACAACTATTTGGGTAGTCAAGTACCACTTCATGTGAGCAAAGATACGTCTACACTGCACACTCCCTTCACGGTGTCTAGCGTACACACACTACAAACCCACCTAGCACAGACAGAACAGATGGTGAGGCACTGCTTAGGCAAGATGGTGAGGCACTGCTCACACACCTGAACCCTATGGGTATGTACCTATATGGCTCTTTAAATGCCCAAGCAATGCCTCTCCTGTCTGCACTGTTTTAGCAGTGTAGGGTCCTGCTGCCTCCCCACTGCTTGAGTCTTTCCTTCCCAAAGGGAAAGGCTTCAGCAGCAGGAAAAGTCCAGCAGAGGGGGCCATGGGGAAAAGCTCCAGCAGTTCCCTGTTTCTTGGGCCATTCCTGGGGTGGTGAGCTGCGGTAGCCTTTTCCTGTGACCGGGAAAGACTGTGGCAGAAAGGAAAGGCTTTAGTAGCTCTCTATAGCTGAGTCTTTTCATTGACATGTGTAGCTAGCTACACATTGACATGTGGATGCAGCTTCCTCTTTACTGCAGTGCATAGCTACCCATACCCTGCTCCCTTGCATAAAGAGTGTGTAGCATAGACATTGCCTTAAAGTAGCAATGTAAAGTATCCTAAAGTTTTAATGATAAAGATTTATTTTAAAAACTGACAGCTGGAATTCAATCATACCACATTATAGCCAAATTTCATTTTCATAAAACAAAAGATATGAGACTGATGGAAGAAATGCCAATTCTTTTGGTGAGAAATTTTGAAAAAAAATCTCCAAAGTTTTAGTTTTCAAAAACCAAACCCCGAAATGTACCTAGAAAAAATGGAAAAATTCTAATTTGTCTTTTGTCCGAAAAGCTTCTTTTTACTGAAAACAACAAATTCTTTCCTCCACAAGGGGCAACTTGACTGTGGAATTCATTGCTACAGGAAATCAGTGAGGTCACAAACCTAGCAACATTTAAAAAAAAAGAGTGTGGATATTTATATGAATGCCAAAAATATCTAGAATTATAACTAATGATAACAAAAAGCTCTGGGAGGGTTATTAAATCTCCTGTTTCAGGATTTAAAATAATCTGTAAGAGTATGTCTACACTATGGGATAAGGTTGAATTAAGACACGCAACTTCAGCTACATTAATTGTGAAGCTGAAGTCCAAGTACCTTAACTCGACTTTTGGCACTATCCACACTGCAGGAAGTCGAAGGGAGAACACTCTTCCTTTGACTTCCCTTACTCTTGTGGAAGCAAGGGATGGAGCTGGCTCCTGCATTTGGAAAGCAGGATAAGGGACCTGCTGAAAGTAGGGAGGTGGAGTGGAATCGCCAGTGAACTTGGGGATAGGGCATTGACAGAAGTGCCCCTCTCAGTTCGAATTAGCATGTCTTCACTAGACCCGCTAATTTGAACCCTGTTAGATTGACAGCAGCAGATTTGATCATATCCTAACTGTGAAGAGAGCAAGATGAGATCTGATGTAGGGGAGCAATGATGAGATCTCCTGCAATGAGGAGTAATGGTAGTCCAAATGAGGGGCTTTAGTTCGAACTACCTACCCCGTGCCGCGTGTAGCCAGTCCAAACTACCAGGCATTTAAAAATGGCGACGCCTGAGAACATGCAAATAAAATCTGGGATATTTTAATCCCAGGCTTCATTTGCAAGTTTGATTGACTACATTAGCCATCCTAGTTCAAACTAGGGTGGCTAGTGTAGACATACCCAGAGATAGGATACTAGACTAAAAGGATATTGGATCTGACCCAGCCTGGTAATTCCCATGTTCCTAAAATGTTTTGACAAAAGAATTTCAACCAGCTCCAGAGGGAGGTAGGGGAATGGACTTATCCAGTCTCATCTTGAAACTTTACATATTCTCTGTTTTCTCCCTTTTTACATGCAGGACTCACAATGCACATACCTTCTATGAAAAGAGCGTGAGCAGTCCCTTCTGGGGCTCACCAATGCTTGTGCACCATTTAACCAAAACGGTTAATTAGAAAATAACTCATGGCATTCTGTCCCCTAGAGGCTAAGCAAGCACTAAAGATGTATCACCATGCTCCTGATTTAATAACTGAAACTTACATGTGAATTGTTTTGAGAATGGTTACAAACCACACTGGATATCAAATTTCAGCCTGTGGAAAATTTTCGATACAAAATATAAATGTGAATAATAGTGAATAATAGTGAATGCTGACACTGCTTGAGCAGCAGCTGCTTTTTCATTATACGTGTGGACAGTGCATAGAACAATGATGCCCAATCCCTGACCAGAGCCTTTAGGCATAACTGCAGTGTCTGTAAATAAGGCTACATCTACACTGCAGGCTTCTTTCAGAAGAAGCTTTTTCACAAGATATCTTCTAAAAAAACGTCTTTCAAAAGAGAGCATCCACACTGCCAAAGTGCATTGAAAAAGCAATCTGCTTTTTCAACAGATAGCATCCATTTAGTGTAGATTCTATCTCACATTTAAGCTGTAATTACTATGGGTGGAGTGGCCATCACGGCACCTGTGCTGTTTCCTCTTTCCTTTTCTTTCAAAAAACCTCTCTTTTCTGTCCACACACACATTTTTCTGAAAGAGCTCTTTCGATAAAAGGCTTCTTCCTCATAGAAAGAGGTTTACCAATGTCAGAAAAACCCCTCTGTTCTTTCGATTTTTTTTCCCCGAAAGAACGCGATTGCAGTGTGGACATAAATGAAGTTTTTTCAGAAAAATGGCCATTTTTCCAAAAAAACTCTGTAGTGTAGTCATACCCTAAGTAAATAAATGACTACCAATAATAATGGGATAAGCAACATTATAATGGTGACAAAAATTCAACTAATTCCAGAGCAGTTTTAGTTATACTAGAAAGCATAGTAAGTATTGTTGTTAGTGTGCTTTTTTGTTTAAATATGTTTGGTATTTATTTAGAGAATGGGGCTAGAATTATTTGGGTAGCTATTGTTTACATAAAACGTAATAGTCTGAAAACTGACTGGGACAAGAGTGAAATGTTATGTAAGTATCTATATATTCATGCTGTGAATTGGAAGTGCCCTAATTGGATCAGAACCAGGAGCAATGAAAAGCAAGCAATACACTAATTCACCAAGTTACATTGCTTTCTGTTTGACTGACAATGATCTGTGTTTCAGGAAGTCAATGGCGCTATTTCATTTGCACCAGTTTAGACACTTTAATCCATTCAGAGAGAGAATGAACCAACACAATTCATGCCTCGTCCTAGGAAGATACGATGTGCCTTCTGCCAAATACAGAGGTCAATAGCAGTTATGGGTGCTCGCTACTCACCATGTCAGAAGAGGTGGTCAGCAATTTGCAGAACTAGGTGTTTTTGCAGGGTGGTGCTACTCCAAACTCATCTTCAATATGCAGACTGAAAAAGTAGTGTGAGAGCTACTCTAGAACAAATGGTGCTGAAAACATTTTTTTGGTCGATTGTCTTTGGATTTGACAAAGCTGGTGTTAAAATGGAGCAATTTAGTAGGTTGATGGAACTGGATCCTTCTGATTCAATGAAATGATACAAATCATGGTTCCATTTTCAGTAACTCATGAAAAACAAGCATGGTTGCATTTTTCTCTGTGGTTGCATCAGTAATGCCTAGTTTTAGCATCTTAATGTGTGCAGTGCAATCTTTATAAAGATCAAGGAGAGCTCATCCTAACATTCCCACCCTAAGATTCTGCAAGCCTGAAATAAATGATTGGTACTCCTGTTTAGGGGCAAGAAATGGTAAAGATGCACATACAAAAGTTACCAAGAATATTTTCCCTTTGGATTACCAAGATTATGCACAACTATTGTCGCTGTAGACAGAGAGCAAGATAACATATGAGAGGACACGAGCACAAACACACCTGTAAATGGAAGCTTTGAGAAACAGTCTATCTTTTAATAGGAAGGATAGCTCAGATGAATGAAAATGCAATATTCCCTGGGGATTTTGAATTAAATGCAGACCTTAATAATTACTCTAATTACTTCTGTTGTGATTCTACCTTTGAGTCTACATGAAACAAACATGTAACAATTAGTTACACTTTCACTTAATCAACCAATTTTAGGATAACTGGCTATTAGTATTTCTTTTTACAAACCTGCTTGTTTAGAACAGGCCAAAGATAAAACTGTTTGTTGTAATTTAGCACTTGGATGTAACAACTCATTTATTTTTGGCCCAGAGACTGAAGTCCTCTGCCTATACACAGAAGAAATAACCCATTTGCTGAAGCAAAAAGGTTGCACATCTCAAACAGAATCTGGACAAACCACCCTGGGAATAAAAATGATACATCATAGTTCAGCTTCTCTTTCCTGAGCATGTCAAATCAGCCCTGATCCAGCAGGGCACTGAAGCATGGATATAACCGTAAGCATATGAGTTGCCCCCCTGCCTTAGTGTGGCTATCGGATCACAAGGAAATGGAACAAGGCCAGGAGATCATTTTGACATAAGGCAATTATAGTGTATTTTAAATTAAAATACTGACATACTGTAGCATGTGTCCCTTCCCCTTCTTTCTCCATGAAAAGGGCCCAATTCATAATAATGCAGGGCTGCTGTCCCTTCTATTCATCTCTTTCAGTAGATAGAAAGATGCTAAAGACTGTCTATCATTTCTTACGTTTGTGTATTTTTCATCTTAAAATGATCTGTGAAATCACATTTTGTAGTGTTTGTGTGTCAAGTGACATCCATACCTATTATGTTATATAAATAATAAAATGTCTCTAAACCTTATGTATAGTATTAGTATTTTATCTTCGGTGTTTGACTTTTGCATACAGTGGACAGCACACCTGACTTGCTCTGTGATCTTGAATAAATCACTTACTTTTCTGTGCCTCATTTTCCCTGACTGGAAAACAGAGAGAATGAATGCTATCTTTGCAAAGCGCTGGGAGAGCTCCTATAGAAGTGCAATTTACGATGACTGTTACATGCATGCATATGCACAAGGGTTGCTTCTGAGACAGGTCAGCAGGTGTCAGCTGCTCTTCAGTGAAGGAACCACACAAAGTGGTGCCACGCTGCAACTGAGCTATTAGTAGTTGAAACTGAGTTGACATCCCCTAACTCAGTTTCTTTCCCTGAAGGCCTCCAGTTGGATCTGGCAACCCTAGAACTCTTTCTCATTTACTAAAACAAAAAAGCACCCATGCAACACAAGTGTCACGTTTAATTTTTCTGCCTGATATTTTCAGAATTGCCACACAGCCTTCCCGACCTACAGCTATTTTTGTTTTCTAAAAGCAACCTAGAACTCACTACTATTTGGCAGTGGCAACAAAGCCATTCCTGGTTCCACCTCAGTGCTAGCCAACTGAAAAATAAAAAGCCAATAAATTATTGATAAATAGGCAAATCCCCGATGAGAGAATCTTTATCCTGTACTATTAATGCAGACATAATATGATGATCATAGTGTTTGATAAAATGATGCCACAAAGAATGTTGCCAAGACCCAGGTCTTTGTTACACTCAGCTATGAGAGTGGCATGGATGTCCATGCCAGGATTTTGCTGAAATCGTCATGAGCAAAAAGGACTCACTATGGGCCCAATCCTGCTGTCTTTGACGTCAGTAGCAAAACTTACATGGGAGCAAGTTCAGACTGAAAGTCCACACCAATGTTAAAACTAGTGGGTTCCCCCATAACTTGTTCAATCAGTGACCATTGACAGTCACTGGTAAACTACCAGATATTAATTCTGAATCCTAATGATAAATGAACATTGATAACAAACCACTTATTTCCTGTATCCTATATATGTTGTCACAATAATATATAATACAAAACGGTGTGATATATATACAACTTCAGTGCACTCTGGTTTTTGATCCTCAGGTGAAACTGCACAGCAGGCACAGATCTTTTGCACAAGGAAACGCATTACATATTTCACGAGAGCCCTATCGTTATCGATTAGGTAGACCTCATGAAAATTTTAATATGAATTTATTTTTGTTAGCCTTGGAAAATGGCTACAAAGCGCATGTGTTTTTCTTTTTAGAAAAATTGAGTTTCTTTAAAAAAAACAAAACAAAACCCTTTTCTATCCAGGATATCTGTATGTCTGCTCGCTCACACAATTTCCCAATCCATCTAAACATTTTTCACCTACTTGCTCTATCTACTTAACAAAACACTCTGCCAAGATTCCTGGATTAAACCAGAAGAAAACACACTGAAAAAGTTACATATTTTCTACCATACGGGAAAGCCACTGAGATTAAAAAACAATCCTCAAATGTGTACAGTACCACAACAGTTAAATCTCAAAGCCACTAAGAAATTGCTTGGATGCTATGAGCAAAAAGTGTGGTTCCAGAGTATAATCCTAGCGATACACTATGTTCTTTGCAAAAGGTTGTGAGGCCTTGGCCTAATAAGCATAATCTCATTACACTGCAAATAAAAGTTTCCTATTTATCTCCAGATTTCAAATGAATCTAATAAGGCTTATGATACAGTCACCCAATACCCTAATCATATTTCTGCCTATCTAAAAGCAATCAGTAATTGTGTTATAGCAGAACGTGCTGACAATACCTCTGACACAGAAAGGAGAATGAGAGCCCAGCTGTACTAATTAAATTAAATGCTAGGCTGATGGAATACATTTGCTGAAGCTTGGAGAGTATGGGTGCAGAATTAATAAGCATTACAGCTTAGAGCAGGAGATGATATCATAATGGATGCAAGGTTTTGATGTGGAGAGCCTCATTCAGATTCAATGTACCATAATGTACGGATGTGACAGCTGCTTAGAGAGGTGCAGAACCTTGAACAAAGTACACAGGAACTTTTTTTTCCCTTTCCTTTTTTTTTTTTTTTTTTTTTTGTGTTACTTGGTTAGGAACAGTATATTTTAAAATTATCCCAGCAGCAAAAAAACTACTCAACAAGGGTTACAATTTGCAGTTTATTACAACCTTATTTATTTGCATTCTGATTACATTTTCTCCCTATAGGATTTGTGCTTTAAATCTGATGACTCCGTGAAACATTAAAAAACCATGTCTAGGAAATATATAAACACATACATATATCCCCCCACACACACAGACACACAGACACACACACACATAGCCACAGAGAGAGAGAGAGAGAGAGCCACAGATACACATAAATATATGGACATACACATATCCACACACAGACACACAGAAATATACGGACACACACATAGCCACATGCCACATACAGATACATACATAGACACATACACATGTGTGTGTCCTTGTCTCTCTCTCTCTATCTATATATATAGATAGCCACACACACATAGCCACACACAGACACATACACATACAGACACATGCACACACATACAATTTTGTCTCTTAGGCTACATCTACACTGCAGAGCTATTTTGGGATACCTGCAGTATCCCAAAATAGCTATTCCACATCTTAAGAGCAAGCCCGTTATATCGAAATATAATGAGCTTGCTATTCCGATGTCCCTGTAAATCTCATTACATGAAGAATTAGGGATGTTTCGGAATAGTGCTTTATTTAAAAATAATTTCAAAGTAAGTTATTTTGAAATAAGATTGAAATAAGCTATGCAATTTACATCGTGCAAATTGTGTAGCTTATTTCAAGATAAGGGTGCTGTGTAGATGCACCCTTCTTTTGAATGCCAGAATTGCGGAATGACTCAAAGGTACGCCATAGGTATAAGGCAGAAAGTGGGAAAACAAACACCACATGTCATTTCAGGCAAGTGGAATGAACAAGAATCACTTGAATGCCTCAGCTCTGCGTATTCCCCCAGCTTAGTGGTTATTGCAGGGGGGAAGGGTAAAGCCCCCACCAATGATCCCCTCTCCTCTGGCCAGCCCTGCTCATGCCAGCACAGCACAATTTCTTGCCCATAAACAAGGAACACTATCTCACATGCTGCAGCGCCGAGGCTGCTGTGCCAACTCAGCCGGCGAGGCCAGCCAGAATTCATTAGCATGAGGCTTTTTGACAGGATATTACATTCACTAAGCCTGAACTTTCTGGGCTGACCCCTAACCTGGTGAACAGACAGTGCCGGCGAAGCACTTTCCCGAATGTGCACGCCTGCGTGTTCTCTCCTCTCTCCCACACTCCCCACATTTGCTTGTCAGGGATCAGCAACACTCGCTCCCAGCCGCCTGGCACAGCAGCTGCCCCCTCCTCCCTGGGCATATGTTTTGATCGCAAAAGTGTGACTCGCCATTTGGGCTGCGCTCAAAGCTGCCGGAATCGTTTTGAGCCAATTTACATGTGTTTGAAACTGCAAATGAATCACCCTGCAAATGAATCACAGAATCATAGAATACTAGAACTGGAAGGGACCATGAGAGATCATCAAGTCCAGTCTCCTGCCCTCAGGACTGGACCATCTAGATCTGGGGTTCCCAACCTTTATTGGCGCCTGTACCCCCTTGGCTTTTAATAAACCTTCCCGTACTCTCTATTCAATATGAAAGGAAATAAATTCTAGACTCTAGAATCCACAACTTTTTTCACTAACACTACTACTTTTGGAATATTTCAATTAGGATAATCTAGTTATTTACCAAATATTTCCCGTTCCCCCTTGACAAGCTTCTCATACCCCCTGGGGGTACAGGTACCCCAGGTTGGGAACCCCTGAGCTAGATCATCCTGGATAGAGGTCTGTCTAACCTGCTCTTAAATATCTCCAGAGCTAGAGATTCCACCACCTCCCTAGGCAACTTGTTCCAGTGTTTAACCACCCAGACAGTTCGGAAGTTTTTCCTAATGTCCAACCTAAACCTCCCTTGCAGCAGTTTAAGCCCACGTGGCCCCATCCTTGCTTCCTAACTGCTGGAGGAGCCCCCGGATTAGAGCAACCCAGATCCCCCACTTAGATGCTGCGCGCGGGCTGGGCGGCAGGAAAGGGCGCTCAGCGTTCCCGCCGAACTCGGAACCCGCCCCTGGAACCAGCGCGCCCCTTCAGCTGCTGAAACCAGCAGATCTCCACCGATAGGCCCCAGATAACGCTGACCATTAAATCGCCATTTAACATCCCCCCGGCAGCCGGAGCTGCTGACAACCTCTAAAGCGTGTAATCTCATTTAACCCCCTCCTGTCATGAGCAGGCCCGCCCCTTTCGCACAATACGGGCCAAATGAGACCTGACACGGCAACAAGGGAAAGAAAACCCGCTATGGCTTAAAAGTCAGGCCACAGTGGGTAACCCTGACCTTCAGCTTCCCCCCCACCCTGCCCGCGCCTTCTCCGGGGACCCCACAGACATTTACGCTCGGGAAGGGGGGGGGGGGGAGTGTTTTTAAAGGCGGCTGGATTTCCCCGGGGGCAAATTACCCAGAATTTGCCTAGACAATACAAGACACTTTCACCTGAGCTTTATTGTTCTGATTATTTTTTTTTTACACAAGTCTTTCTTGAGCAACAAAAGCCGCCCCCGCGGCGCGCTGTTCGCGCCGCCCTGGCTCCGAAGGCGAGGGCCCGCGCTGCCGGGGCCGCCTCGCATTCCAAATGAGGTCAATTTCGCTGCCGGCTGGAGTCTTCAAAGCCCCTCTCCCGGCACTGGCCTTTCCTGGCGCTCCGGTTTCAGAAGGGCTCTGACTGCTTCTGAGACCCCTTCAAAACCAACCGCCTCCCTGGCTCTCCGGCGCCCGCCTGCCCAGCAGCCATTCGCTTTGTGAAGGGCACTGGGAAGAGACACGTCCTGCATTATTTACGCGCATTTACACTCTCCCCCGCTCGGGGTTTGAGGGTCATTACTCTCAGAACCTCGCTGGGTAGAAAGGAGGAAGCCGTCAGTTGATGGTATTTCTCAGAAGGCTAATATGCCCGCGCATCAGCATGCTAAGGGCCCCCAGCCCCGGTTAATTGTTTGCAAGCGCTCGTTACGCGCTCCCTACTGAAGCTGTGACTCTCACAAGGTGTCCTCGGGGGCTTTTGTTGGGTTGGGTGTTGCCTGCTTAAAAAAAAGCGGAATCCCCCCCGGCCCAAGTCGGAAAAGCAGCACGGTAAAGTTAAGGGTCATCTTGCAGCCCTGTCTTCGTTTTCCTCCGGGCTCTCAGCCCACAGCTCTCCAGCACCAGAACCCGATCAATAACTTTTGGGGGGAAGGAAAAAACTTGCCCCGACCCCACACGCCTTGTCCACGCCCCACACACCTTTGCAGAACGAACTGCTTGCTAATATGCCTTATAAAACACAGGCGTATGCCAGCGGCCAGAGAATCCACCCCAAACTTTTACTGCTTCATTTCGCCGTTTGCCCACGTCTACAGCCAGACTGCTAAGCGGCTCCTGTTTGCACTAGACTAGAGTATTCTATATGTAACTCACCCATTCACGCTCCCAGAGGCCTCACAGCAGGAAGAAACTTTCAGTGCTTCTGGAAAGTGGAGCATTAAAAACGCAGGCTCATTACCTGGACACATGGCTTTTTCATCACCTCCAGATGCCAGCTCTCTCGGTGCTGCAGATCAGCTCAAAATCTGGAAGCACTCCTCTCTCTCTGTCTGTTTCTCTCAATTTTGTGTTTAAAAAATGTTTGACTAAAGTTAGCTAAAAAGGGCAAAGAATAACCCCCCCCCGTAAATGTTTATTTCATCTTCCCAGTGCGGCAGTGTACTGCAGCCCAGGCTGCCCAAGCCTCTTTAGCAATGGAGTGGTTTATTTAATTTGTCACTATAATAGAAGCAGCTGAATGAGAGACAGAGAATGCAGTGTGGTATAAAAGAAACAAAGGCTAAAAGTACCACTATTTTGATTCCCTTTTTAAAATTACTTCCAAAGTGTGGTATCTATTGTGAAGAATAATGCTGAACAAAGCACAGTGTCTTGGCAATATTCACAGACCTCATTCACAGAGCCAGTTCTGTCTGTACATTCAGAGGTAGAATACACTTATAAATGATGCATTGGAAGGACTATAGTTTCTATTGTATTCCCAGTGTAAACAAAAAGACAGACAGAGGCTGAATGGCATATGGGCAGCGAGGCCACCCTTGATTCATCCATTCCAGCAGTATTGTGAAGGTAAAATGTAATGCTTTATAAACTTTAAATCAGGTAAACACGTTTGATTTGGGCTGGAGGTTTTTGAGAGTAACTGGACAGAAATTGTGATTGTATGACGTTGAAATGGCTTGTTTAAAAATAAATAAATAAAAGGGACACGATTGAGAGCAAAAGGAATCTGACCGGTGGAAAGTTTGTGATCTTTCAAAGTTATTCCAAATATAGGAAGAGGGCCAGTGGACACTGCTGGCAGAGCAATGGTCTCTTCTCTCACTCTGCTGACCAGAATGACTGTGTTCATGTAGCAATTAGAGCTCATAGGCAGGAGCTGAACTGGTTGGGGCCCAGCAGTGCTACTTCCTCCTCAGTACAAGCCAACATTCCCCCCCTGCACCCCATATGTGAAAGTGGAAGCCTGACTTCCAGGCTGGGTCCCCCAGGTTTGGTAGCAATCGCACACTGCTGCCTGAGCATAAAAATAAGAGACCAGCAACTTTGCCAGCTGAACATAAACTGCTTATAAGTAGTGTGCTGTGGGCCATGGCCCGCACTGCTTTTTGTCAGAGGAAAACACCTCTACAGTATTTGAAAGGAGAGGAACCAGTCAGGTGGAAAAACAAGCATCTCCCCTAGATTTATTGTCCTTTCTTACTCAGCTGAATTCAGGAAATTGTAGTTTGCCTTTCCTCTCCCTTGCTATGCTGGATGCTATTTCAGAGAAGTTCTGGTGCAGAATTCTGCTCACTGGATTGCCTCTTGCAGAATGAGATATATGGCTCCATTATATTCTACATAATACATAGCACGTTCTAACCCCTACCTTCAGTGGAATTCAGAGTAATTCCTGCAGTGATAAATAAACCAAGTCTGACTTTCAAAAAGCCATTTTTCTATTAGTGCTGATGTGTTGCTTTCTCCCTTACTTCTATGATCACTGTGGATTTGGCTCTCATGACATTATTTATTTTCTTTGATATTTTGCTTATGGCTGAGTACTGCCTCAAAGAGAATTCTAGGCCTGTTTGATGGCACTAAGCTGTAAGCAAAGACTTGTCATATGGGGAAGGCCAGTTAGAATTGGAACCACTTAGCCCTGGTCTACCCTAGGGAGTATTTCAAAATAATAAGTGGATCGTCCACACTATAAAGTCCGTTATTTTGAAATAACAGGCTGGTTATTTTGAAATCTGTACTCCTGCTTTCCTCAGGGAATAAGCTTATTTCAAAATAGTTATTTCAAATTTAGTTATTTCAAAATAATTTCCTAGTGTAGACATGCCCTTAGAAGTAAGTATAATGTTATTGACTTATCATTTGGGGGAACGTCAGCACGGTTTCTTTAAAGGGAAATCATGCCTTACTAATCTACTAGCGTTTTTTGAGGGGGTCAACAAACATGTGGACAAGGGGGGGTGGGGCAATGGATATAGTATACTTAGCTTTCCAGAAAGCCTTTGACAAGGTCCCTCACCGAAGGCTCTTAAATAAAGTAAGTTGTCATGGGATAAGAAGGAAGGTCCTTTTATGGACTGATAACTGGTTGAAAGACAGGAAACAAAGGGTAAGAATAAATGGTAAGATTTCAGAATGGAGAGAGGTAACTAGTGGTGGCCCCCAAGGATCTGTCCTAGGACCAATCCTATTCAATGTATTTATAAATGACCTGGAGAAAGGGGAACACAGGGAGGTGGCAAAATTTGCAGATGATATTAAACTGCTCAAAATAGTGAAGAGCAAAGCTGATTGTGAAGAGCTTCAAAAAGATCTCATCAAACTAAGTTATTGGGCAACAAAATGGCAAATGAAATTTAATGTTGATAAATGTAAAGTAATGCACATTGAAAAAATAATCTCAACTATACAAACAATATGATGGGGACTAATTTAGCTACAACTACTCAAGAGAGAGATCTTGGAGTCATTGTGGATAGTTCTCTGAAAACATCCACTCAGTGTGCAGTGGCAGTCAAAAAAGCAAACAGAATGTTAGGAATCATTAAAAAAGGGATAGAGAAAAAGACAGAGAATACCTTATTGCCTCTATATAGACCATGGTACGCTCACATTTGGAATACTGCATACGGATGTGGTTGCCTCATCTCATAAAAGATATATTGTCATCGGAAAAGGTTCAGGTAAGGGCAACAAAAATGATTATGGGTTTGGAATGGGTCCCATATAAAGAGAGATTAAAACGACTTGGACTTTTCATCTTAGAAAAGAGGAAACTGGGGGGATATGAGAGAGGTCTATAAAATAGTGACTGGTGTGGAAAAAGTGATTATGGAGAAGTTTCCATAATATAAGAACTAGGGGTCACCAAATGAAATGAATAAGTAGCAGGTTTAAACAAACAAAAGGAAGTTTTTCTTCATTCAGCGCACAGTCAACCTGTAGAACTTCTTGCCAGAGGATGTTGTGAAGACTAGGACTTTAAGAGGGTTAAAAATAGAGCTAGATAAGTTCATGGAGGTTAGGTCCATCAATGGCTATTAGCCAGGTGTCCTTAGCCTGTTTGTCTGGAAATGGATGACAGGACGGGTCATATGAGGATTATCTGTTGTGTTAACTCCCTCTGAGATATCTGGTATTGGCCACTCTCAGCAGATAGGATATTGGGCTAGATGGACATTTGGTCTGACCCAGTACGGCCGTTCTTATGTTCTTACCAGAGCACTACAACCTCTGGCAGAAAGGTTGTAGAAAGTCCTGATATGGAACTTTTTTTATGGTCCCTGCTGTCGGTAAGTCGCTGCTTTGTGGATCTGAATAAAATGGTCATTTGAGTACAATAAGCAAAATGGAAGTTACTGGAATTAGTCATCAAAACAAAATTTTACCATGTAATATGCTAATAGCTATGCCTAATGTATGTCTGCATCCATATTGAAAAAATGGCAGAGAGGAGAATCTGAAAAAAAATCTCAGACTGGTATAATACAGTAGCCAGGACTTGATCCAAAGTCCTCTGAAGTCTATAGAAAGACTCCCATTGATTTTGGTGGGCCCTGAATAAAGTCTTTGGAGATGTATGAGCTAGCAAAAAGATCATTAAGGCAGTCCAGAATATTTTATGGCACTGCATGCGGGAAAGGAGACACAATTTGTGCCAAAAGCCATCAATGTGTTAGTGAGTACCGGAAGAGGTCATGGGACTTGATAAAAGGTCAAAGACCTGATATTAAAAAGTGTAAGGACATGGACAGATCCTTGTTATTTGTGAAAATATCAACCATTCACCATTGAAGCTATATTTGGAGTCAATTTTTAAACTTTTACAGGAATGAACCATTTTTCTAATATGAATATTAGTTGCAGAATGACAAGTATTGCTTACAATGAATCCAGTAAAAAAAAAAAGTGTTCAAAATACATACCCATATAATGGCATACAAATGGGGCTTGGTCAATTGTTTTCTGTGCTAGATTGTATTTCAAATATTGGCACAAGGACTTTCATGTATATGATGTTGTCAAAAATATAGATGCTTTTTTTGGTAAACTGGGCATTATTATTTATTAATTGTCACTATTATGTTTGAAGTGGTCTAGACAATTCTGCCAGCCACTTACAGCTTAAACAGGACAAACAATACAGTCCAGACACAAAACACAACAGCTGATCAAAAATAGAAAAATCCAGTCTCAATGTGATGCACAATGTCTAACACTTTCAAACTTGTGTGCTGAGAGGTAAACTCCTAAATACGTATGTAGACATCTCAATAAAAGCATCCTAATTTTCAGAAGTATTGAGTACCCCTCCATCCCATCTATGTCAATGGGCGTTGTAGGTCCTAAACATCTAAGAAAATCAGGTTTTTGTTTGTGTTTGCATATGAATTTATTTAGATGCCTAACTACAGGCATCCAATATTGAAAAGCGTGCGCATGTGCACATGCGCGCACGCGCGCGCGCGCACACACACACACACACACACACACACACACACTTTTCACTGAAAAAGATAACAGCCTTAAGAAATGGTTCATTCTGATTCTTCTTTTCCTTAAAAGCTGCCACCTTTCCCTCCTACTACTGCATCACACTCTCAAGGAATAAAATAGAAGTCCTACACATAATGTTCTGTTTCAGTTCTCAAAAGCCAAGCATTTCTGAAGTTCATAAAGAGAGTTTCAGCTAAAGGAGGCACAGGATCCTGACCTACTATGAAATGTTGCACATGACACACATTGCGATTAAAAATAATTGAAGAGGGATCGCCTTTGTCCTGATCACCAATAAACAAAACAACGCAACAACGTCAGCAAAACAACTGATGAAAAGAAACAGAAACAAGAAAACATTTAAGCTATTTTCTGAATGAAACTTTTCTGTCTGGGAACATTGGAGAAATTGTTCAAAATAAGTAATTATGTAAAGTTCACCTCCGTATTGCTGCAAAATCAGCATCCATTAGAGTCAAAGGCTGCTATGGGAAAGCACGTGTAAGTTAAAATACAAGTTTAATTTGTGCACCAGACCTCATTAACAAGATTTACATTTGAAAATCATTACAGACACTTAGTGCAGGTTGTTTCTGTCCTGTAATGCATGGAAACTATCATAATTAGTTTTCCTACTCTATCTTTGGAGCCCTAATTTCCTGCTACAGGATAGGAGTAACTTTCATAGAAATCAATGGGACTTACCCCTACCAGTGAATAAGGATCCTGTGGCCCAATCACCTTGATAACTGCACTAGTGCAATCCTCATTAACCTCACTGAGGCTATGTCTACACGACAGAGCTTTTGTAGAACTTACCCACACCGCAAGCATGTTTTTGCACAAGTAAACTGAAAGATCAAAGGAGTTTTTGCACAATTGGTAATCCTCATTCTACGAGGAAGAAGCCTTTTTGCACAAGAGCTCTTTCGCAAAAGCATGTGTGGACGGGAAAGAGGGGTTTTTTGCGCAAGAAGAGGGAAGAGGAAAAAGCATAGGTGCCCTGGTGGCCATTCTGTCCATAGCAATCACTGCTTACTTGCGAGAGAGCATCCATACAGTGTGGACGCTCTCTTGCACAAAAGTTCATTGCCGTTTCGATGCGCTTTTGCAGTGTGGACACTCTTTTGCGCAAGAAATTTTTGCGGAAGATCTCTTCCGACAAAAACTTCTTGTGCAAAAAGCCTGCAGTCTAGACGTAGCCTGAGAGTTGCCTGAGTGCAACTGACCGGATGAGACAGGCCTCTGGTGCATAACTGGATACATCAGAGCTAACATACCTTCCGCTTCCACGGAATTATATCCTTTTTGGAAGTGCTTGCAGAAAGATTCCCATAATAGGAAGGATCCAAAATCTACAATATTTAAACATTTTAGAGGCAGAGATGGTGTCAGCTCACCAGATGGAAAAACAAAGAGTGCAGAGTATTTGTTAGTCTGACCACGGCAGAATTCAGGGAGTCAAAGAGAGCGATTATATTTCCTTTTTGAGGTCTGGGACCCTATTCTCCCACCAGAGAATATAAGTAACTCCCACTGAGATCAAGGGGAGTTATTCATAACTTCTAGCAGGAAAACAGGACAGCTGAGAAATTTATTCAGCCTTAGCTTTTGCCATTTTATTAAGTAGCCTCTGCGTAATTTTTGTGTTTTTAAATTCTTTCAAGTGTTGATTAGAAGTGAATAAACACCTCACATTTTCCCAGGGACTATTTGCTTACCTAAACAAAAAATTAAGTTAATTTTTTGAGTCTGTTCCAGGACATTGAATGTACTGGCTTGGATGTTAGTGGAAATAATGTATTTTAGTTAAATCATTAATATACTTTACTTAAATGTTAGTGAATATTCGTGAAAAGCAAATTTTGAATTCATAAGGATAAAACCACATTGGAAACTTAATGCTAAATTATGTTCATCTGAGAACAGACACCATGTAACATAAAGGCCTAGTTGAAACAATACAATGCAGATTTCAGATACTGAATACTTTGCACAAACATTCTACCAATCAAGAATTATTTAATAAGTTGTTGGGTGAGTAATTTTGAATTACAAATACATTCAAGACAACTGTAAGATGCTTGTAGGCAATTCATTAATAAACACATTGAAATAATGGACTATATTATTCACTACAAATTATTCTCTAAGTGCCACCGTTGATGACCCCTAGTTAATTTTTTTAAATATTGGAAAAAGACCAATGTGACTTAGCTAAAGTACTAGTACATAGACATCATTATACAATTTAAGCATTATTTTATCTTTTGTCCTGATTAGATTAACAAACTTTGTTGTCAAATCCTGATCTGGCAGCTAGGGGTGGGGGCTTGAGGGAAACAAAACACCCCTATAAGCTGGGAGGACTGGGGAGGGAGAAATAAGATCCCTGGGAGGGAGGATCTGAGGGGGAGAAAAAAGCTTCTGGCAGCAGGAGAGAGGGGGGAGAAAAAAGGCCTGTGTTGGGTGGGACCCCCCACTCTGAGCACCTTCTCACCTCCCAACCCACATTCTCATACTCTCCAACCCCCAGCTTTCTGCTCTCCCTCCTATATCCCCAAAGCCCTGCCCTGAGTCCTGAATACCTCTCCCCCCAACACACACACACATCGCTGACGGACCAGGGCAATGCTGCGTAAGTCTGCTAGAATATATATAGATTTTGGATTTGCCTCCCATTCAACCAATAAAAAACCTCTGGACTTCAGACAGTCACTGTTTTCTTATCTATAACCTCGTTCATTCCAAACACATCCAAACACTGCTCCCTTGAGGGATTGGGTGGGTGAGAAGCTACAAAGCCTTTCACCTCTAGATGATTTATATGAATGTAACCATGTCAGTGTGAACAAAAGTAATTACCAGCTGATGGCTGTTTGGTGGCCTATGTCAAATGGGGTGGTTCTGTCAGCATAACAGAAAAAAAATACCATCACATACCCTTGTTGATATAATCTCAGCAAACAGATGAAGGGTGAAATCCTAGCTCCACTAGAGTCAATGGTAAAACTCACATTGGATTCTATGGAGCTAGGATTTCACCCCAAGTACTGAATGTACATAGAAGCTAAAGCATGATCTAGCTCAAGAACAGGAATATTAGTGGGACAGCGTAGAGACAACTCATACTGAACCTGCCTCTGCCAAACCTTATCAGGGTCCAAAAAAAAAAAAAAAAAGGCTTCTGTATCCAGGGCTGTCATACCAGCCCCAGCCCCTTTAAGAAAAATGTAATAGGGCCTCCTCTTAGTCCGAGAAAGACCAAGCTCAAACTATTTAATCTTTTTTTTTCAGTCAATGATTTGTCAAATGTATGAAGTCAATATTCTAATATCAAGCAAGACACTTAAGACAGTGAACACTTTATTCAGCAGAGAAATGGCTGACAACGAAAGGCCCGGAACAGCTCCCTCATGGACAGATAGGTTTATATTTGGTTTTGTAAGTTTAGTTTGTCGACAAAGAATCTGAGGCCGGGGAACAACAAATGGAGACAGTGCTGCTTGGAAACTGAGCAAAGCTCCAGTGTGGTCATAGAAACAACTCCGAATACTACCTCAAAGTGGATTACAGTATGGATCTCATGCTCTTACATATAATATTTTGAGGTGTGGGATTTAATGCCATTGTATCCATTGAATAACTCTATTAGGAGCAGCAGGGAAAAAAATAGATTGGCAGACTGATAGAAAAATAGATTGGCAGATTGATACAGATGATTCTTTGAGACTATTATAGATAGTCATTGGTCTATTCACTTGATTCGAACTTCATTGCACAACACTCTAGCTTCTGTGTCTGGGCCATCAATTTCTGGGCATCTAGAAAGACAGATTAACAGTGAAAGAGAATTGTGTGTTATTTACAGGGTGGGTACCCATTTCTTCACAGGACTTGCCATTTCTTGACATATACTTGCCATCTGTTTTTTGTTTTTAATTTTCAGTTCTTTTCCCCCTTTCCTCCAGCTCTCTTCTCTCTGCTCTCTTTGCATGCTATACGGTTCTTCAGTCTTCCTTCCCAACTGCATAATATTTCAGCCTCTCTGTTCTAAACCTCTCCCTTGCTGCCTCAATTAATCACTTCTTTATTACAGAACTTGGCTTGTTGCCCTTTGATTCACTAACTAGCTATTACCTTCCTTTCACTTTGCTTCCTTGAAAAGCCATCTTCCCCTTTACCACCTAGCCTGCCCCCTCACTTCCATTTCCCTCCCCCCTCATCTTTCATTCCTTTCATCTTTCTTTCCCCATAATATATCATCTCTTCAGAGTCTCTTCACATCAACTAAATGCTATTCTCCACTTACTGAAGATCTCACCACTAAAACATTCTTGCTATGTGTGGCAAGGTGGACTTGTGTCTAACTACTTTCCAGCCACACAAATGGCTCAGAGACCCTTTAGTAAAATATTTTGCTCAAGTTATTTACAGTGTTCTTTTTCCAGCACCTTCACTGACTATGCCACTACAGACCAACAGTAATTTGGAGCCCTCATTTCCTAGCGCAAGGCAAATCTTCTCCCATCTGTCCTGCTGCCATCACGCTCCCTGCTATAATTCCTTCCTATGTTTTTTGTGCAATCTAGGCCAGCAATGGGCAATCTAGGCTAGTGAGTGAGGTGCAAGAGTGGCCCTCCTTCATCTCAGTGGGACACAGGATTGTTGTAACCAAGGCAGTCTCCCGGTATAGGGTAGTTTTGCAAACTGTGCTTGCGTGCTTAGAATTTGTGGGGTGCCTAGCTACTATAATTGCTGAATATTTGTTTGAGAGAACACTGGTTTTCTTTCCAAAATGTGTAAATAACATATATTATTGATTTAACATCAACAGGTTTTCAAAGCTCTCTATTCAACAAGTCAGTTTCCTGCTTAATTCCTGGAATACAGTAGTAAAATAAATTCACATTAAGAACATAAAATAAAATAATAAACCCAGCAGCAATTTATAGAACACAATTTATAGAACACAATTCACCCAAGGATCTTACAAAGGTGAGTATGCATTAAAATATTACTCACCAGTATACAGATGTGGAAACTAAACTGATGCAACAGTGAATCAGTGACGGAGGTAGGAATACAAATGCAGCCTCTTAATTTCCAGATTCCAGCTCCAACCACTATTCTAAACCAACATGACTTCTCAAAGACTGCTTGAAGAATCTAAATCAACAACAAGAAACTATGGGCCAGCTTCTTAGTGTATACATCAGTGTCGTTCTAGTGACTTTAATGAAGCTATGCCAATTTATATCAGCTGAGATGCTGGGTATGTGTGATGGGGTGTATCATCCTGGCACGGGTGCAGCAAGCTTAACCCTTCACTAAGCAGGCCATGCTCCCTTGGCTTTCCTGGCCATACTCCAACTGGAGACAGGATATAAAAGGCAGGAGAACAACTCAGTCTGGGCTGACCACTGATGAGGAAGGAGGTGAGTGAGTGACAGGCATCTCTACCAGCAGTAGGGTCCTGGATCGGGACTCAGTGTAGAAGGCAGGCCTGGGTCCTCCTATCCTGGCAACAACCCACCCTGATGCAGTGGCCCAGCCTGCTGGTGTTACTGACTCTAATTGCTAGGCCACACTGCCCTGACAGTATGAGACATATTATTCACTAGTCATTAGGCCACAGTGCCCTGACAGAAGAGGCTGTATTGTGGACTCTGGCTGCTAGGCCATATTGCCTTGACAGTAGGGAGTGTAACATTGATTCTGGATGCCTAATCACAAGGGTCATATCACTGACAAAGGCAACAGGGCCACACAGCCCTGAGACTGGGGGGGCAGCCCTGCAGATACAACTGTGGGGCTGAAATGCACCCCAACCCTGCCCCCCAAAATGTGATGGGTATATCCACCCCATGACATTATGATAATATTTGGACTTTCAAGAAGACCCTACTTAAATTTAAATTTAATTACCTTGTTTTTTTCATAATTTTCCTTGCCAATGTTGCTAATTATCTTTGTTTTTAGACAAGTATTTCTCTCTTTTAGGCAATTTAATTTCCAAAAGTAAATTTGTGATATAATTGTTTTCATGGCAATAGCTGCTGACTTTCTCATTTGTGATCTCCCAAACCTAGACCAACTCTGATAAAGAAATTCATTATGTGGTATCAGAAACATTGTGTACTTGTCTAGTTTTCAATGTTGCTCTGAAAAATTAGACAAGAGTTTGCTGGAACAAACATGCCACACTAGAATGCTAACAGAACTAATCTGTGAATGGCAGGTAGGGTTTTCTTTCTATTGGTCACAATAATTGTATATAACGAAAAAAAGATCATTGTAAAAAAAAGACAGTCCTGCTTGTTTCTGAAGCTTGTTGGTGCCTAATGCACCTGAGTAGTTGCTGTCAGTGAATCCCTATGTTGAGATTGATGAAATTAGTGAGACCTTGTATTATCTGCTCCTCTGATGTCACAAGTACAGGATAAAGCCTTCTGGAATAGACTTAAATTTAGCCATCTGATTCTGGGAATATGTACAACATGCTTTTTCTGCTCAGGTATCATACCTGCTTTGTCTTGTCCTGCACCTATAACACACGTTGGAAGCAGATTCTAGATATTTAATTAGGGGTTGTCGGAGTGTAGTAAGCATCAAAGGAAGCATTTTAAGAGAAAAAGATCATGTATCTTCAGGGCACATCCTATCCTTCCCATATATGCATGGAAGGCAGTTAGTGCTTGCCGACAAGAAGATACTGCCTCCATGACTTATGTCCTCTTCCCCATACTTATGGATGCCCCTCTGATGGGGTCTGTCGAGTGGTAAGGGGCA
>CM057845.1:216351954-216380170 GCA_030068395.1 Apalone spinifera
GCACGTCCAGACTGCCCCGTTGTCCAGACAACACCCTCCCAGCTACTTCCTCTCAGCTTTATCTTTCCTCCCAAATCAACCCCAATGCAAACATCTTCTCCTACCTATAAATCACCAACCTCTACACCAAAACTCAGACGTGCCTCCTACCTAACCATTTCTTTCACACCTGACTGGTCTCCTCTGCATTACCAACCCTCCTCACCCCAATCTCTCTTCCTTCCAGTTCTTCCAGCGCTCAAAGAACCGTCATTTCCCGGTCCTCAACTCCATAATAACCCCCTTTCAGATTTCCAGCTGCCTCATCCTTCCTCAAAACTGGTAATATGACGAAAAAAGAGGTGAAAACATAATTGAAAAGGGATAAAAATAGGCAGAAAGTAAAAGAAGTGAGTGATATGAAGATTCATAGCAAGTAAAGATTCACAACCTCTCTGAGCCTTCTGATGTCTGGTTCCTCCTCTTCCCTGAAACTCCATACCAGGTCCTACTACTGGGCCTCCTATCTGCCCTTAATCCTCGAGGTAAAAACATAAGGCAAAGTAGTTCATAAATTGGCCCAGATGTGCTTGAAGCTACTCGCAGAGAAAAAACTGGGCTGAGCGTCACATTTATGACAAAATCAGAAACCAGATGAGTATATGTACTGGGAGGGTTTCACATAACGCTAATATAATACAACACCCAAAAGTGAAGACTTTATTTCTGGGGTTTTTTCTATTTCTAGAGCAATGCTGCTGTAAATGATTTCTCTCAATGGATACTTTCAATCAGAAAATACACTAATCTGCAGGCTAACTTTTCAGGTACCAGCAATAATACATAATATAGATTGTCACATGAGAGTCACGAGCCTGAGTGTCAGGACATTTGGTTTCAATCACTGGCTCTGAAAGTTGCTTGCTGGGTGACTTTGGGAAAGACACCCGGCCTCTCCATACCTCCTTCCCCACCCCTTGCCATCCATAAAAATAGGAATACCTACATTTACTCTCCACAGCAAAGCTCTTTGAGATCTTTAGACAAAACATGGTAAATTTAACTAATTATTCATACAAGGCCATTTCCTGTCCCTTCTTAGATGATTGTTGACCAGGTGTAATCAATTTGGTTCCATTAGAAAAAGTGTGTATGTCCATGAGTTGGGGAGGAGTATGATGGGGGTAGTATATCCAGGCCACATCCTGTGCATTATGGATCTCTGCGCCAGCAAACCTCCATGCACTCTGTCGCACAAGGCAATCACAAGATCTCAGGTAAGAAGCTGGACTGCGGCTAACGGATCCTTAGCTATGCAGATCCACTAGCCATTTTACTAGGTGACTGGAGTTCACACTAACTCCAGAGGTTTCTGCATTTCTAAAGGTGATGTAGTCGGTAACTGGCTAGAAGGTGTGTGTTCAGAGAGAGATTTCTTCCCTATAATCCTGTGACAAGCACACTAATGCACAGCTAGGCCACTGAGGCTGTTAATTTGGCCTGTTCTGAGGAAAATATTTTAGTTCAGTATAAAGTCCTCTTTAATGGTTACCTTAAAAAAACTTTATGGTCCATAACATTCTTGGCTAAACTTTAAATAAATTCATCATTCTTGCTGTGTTCCTTTAATACAGAATTAGAAGTTGAACTATTTTATCTCATTGTGGTTTTTTGGGCTGCGAGCTAATTATCCAACAGATTGATTTCTCCTCCATCAGAGGAAAAGAAGACAAAATGAAACACAACACAGTCCAAGCAAACTGCTATCATAAGTAAAATAATGCCTATGTTTGTAAAAAAACACTGTTCAACAAGCTGCTCTCAAACAAACATGGAGAAGTCATGGAGCTAGGTAGGTTCAGTAATGCTTAAATTTTAATGTGTGCTAGGATTTTATTTAAGTGATATGCTCTCTATACAAATTCAAGTAGACTGTGTTTTTTAAAGTGTGCTTTAGTGCAGAGACAAACTATCAAATGGAGAAAGATGCCTCATACAGTAAGAGTGTATGCACTATAACACTACTTACACCTTGTCTATATGAGAAAATTGAACCAATTTGCCAAAATGTGTATTTTAAGCTCTCAGTGTTGATATATTTAATTTGGTTTAAACCAGCATTTGGTTTAATTTGGTTTAAACCAGGATTATTTTTGTTTCATTTAAGTCAATTTGGAAGCTAAACTGAAACCAGAGTCTCCACCTGGTAAGACCAGAAACACCCAAAGTAGGGATCTATGGAGCTCTGGACATGCTAGTCAAACCCGTAGAATGTTCTGAGTGTCTCTGCCTTGTGCTGATTGGCTGATTGTGAGAAGGAAGGGCTGCGGGGGGCGGGGAGGGAGATCATCCCCTTCAGCTTCACTCCAAGCTTGCCCCTTCCACACTCTCCTTCCTTGCCTTGTCCTCTTTATCCACCCCACTCCCCAAACTATCATTATTCTGTCTACTCTGCTTGTGTCCACTATCCCGCTCCTCATTCTGGGTTGGTCTTGACCTTTTTTTTTTTTTTTAGACAATATTGTTTCATCATACTCCCGTCTGTCTCCATCTGTTGTCTCTTATGTTTATATAATATGTTTTCTGGGGAAGGGATTGTCTTCTGTTCTGTGTTTTTATAGCACAGTGGAGTCCTGATCCATGACTGGGGCCTATAGGTGCTATAAACAAGCCAGCCAGCCAGCCAGCCAGCAAATAAATAAATAAGTAAATAAAAAGGAAATGTAAGTGTCCACACGAGAAAGCTACATCAGCTTAAATCAGTTTTTGAACTGTTTCACATAACGTGGTGTAAACCCCCATGCAGACAACATCTTATACATCAACTTGAACTTTGGTAGCACTAAGGTCTTGGGTCCAAAATCCACTGACGTCAATAACAATCCTTTTATGTCAAAGGTTTGGGCACTGGGCCTCAAAATATCACTTAAGACTAACCTGGACTCTGTCCTTACCTGGGTGCTGTGCATGGAGAAGGAGGAAATTAGAAAGCTTTTCTCACCTAACATTTCTAACGCCAGGACAGGGAGAAACACCTGCCACTCACTGTGGCTCAAACCATCCCAAAAGAGAGGGGAGGAAAAGAAAGGCAATGACCCTGACACCTTGCCCTTTACACTTTCCAAGGAAGCTGGTCAGCCATATCAAAGGGGAAAACACTGGACCACTGGAAAAGATGCTGCAAACTCTCTAAGTGCTGAGGCCCTCAGGAAGGGAATGTGTACCCTGAGGTACAATCCTTCCCATAGCTCTCCAAGGCACAGTGTATCACCCACCATGCAGGCAAAGGACTTTGAGTAATATTCTGGCTCTGAGTGATTAAACAGTTTGATTTGAATCTCCTGTTAGGGTGGAACTGAATACAATGCTGTCAGCGCTGTGTGCTGGAAAGTTGGGGACAAGATTATGCCTCTGGTGGATTCAAATTTATTATCAGAAGTTGTAGGCTCTTTTTGTTTGCTTTTACATGTATATATTTCTGACAGATGTAGAAAAACAAACAAACAAAAAATCAAAGATGATCTCCACCCAGCTCCCTGAATGTGATGGACGAGATTCTCAGCTGGTATAAAATGGTGTAACTCCATTGAAGTTAATGGAGCTATGCCACTTTATAGTAGCCAAGGATCTGGACCTATATCTGAAATAAACTCTAACGGCCTGATCCATCAGGAGTCAGTGCATTGAGGGTGATTGTTATTGTTCTACCTGCAGAAATCCCACTGAAGGGAATGGGAATTGTACAACAGCTGGTTTGACTCCTAGTGTGTAACGATGCAAATATATTTGTACAAAGGTCCCAGTCTTCCAGCCTTTTCACACGAGTAACTCCAATGAAATCAATGGGCTGGCTCACATTGGTCCCAGCAAAGCATGGAGGTACATATTTAACAAGATGCACGTGAATAGTCCCATTGAGGTAGTCACGACTTCTCACATACTTAAATTAACCATGTGTTTAAGTGCTTTGCTGGATCAGGGCCAGCGTCTACAGCGGCAGGCTTACAATTAGGGCCCAGTCCTGAGGGGTGGCATGATCTCAACTCCTATTACAGTGCCTCCATATAAAAGAGCACATAGATTTCAGAGGGGTAGCAGTGTTAGTCTGTAACTTTAAAAACAACTTAAAAAACAACAGCGAGTGGTCCTGTGGCACCTAAGTCAAGTATTATCAGCCAATGAAACTGCCATCTCTTCAATTAATAATGTTGAAAGAAAATGAAACTGGCTAGTTTAGACACATCTGATTGGACCATTCATATCTGGTAAAAAATATCACTCTGTAAAATGTCATTCATTGTAGATATGGTTATAAAAAATTAGGCATAATCTGCAATCCTGGCTACGCTGCACATGGAGCTGCTGTGTAACTGGGCCGTAACATCATCAACTCACCAACACCATCAAAAGATAGTATGCCAAATAATCAAATTGTCAAAGTAAAAAGCTACATGCATGATGCTACTGTGAGCTCTTTGATGGAGTAGCCCTCCCACACTAAGCAAGAGGAGAAAAAAAGTGCCAGTCTCGTTATAGACTACAGCAAATCTAATTGTGTTTTAATGTGTTAAAGTGCATGCCAAAAAAGGCAGAGCTGACTCCTGGGAAAATAATGATAAATCAGTTTGTGAAACTGAAATTTAGAAAAATACCCCCATTTTCTCTTCAGTATACGACACATGTATTCATCTGCCTAGATAACCTGGCATTTTAAATAACTTCACACTTAAGCTCTGTCAATTTGATCTCCCAAGGTTAATTGATTATTTCTACAACAGTCCTGCCGGAAAAGATCAGAGTGCTTACATCTTTTCATTAATCCTCGCTGTACTATCAGAAAGCATAAAATAAGTGTGCTGTGATTGGTTTAACTGTTCCCAGGTCTATTTTTCCCCAAGTTGTTTTATGTCTGATTAGTTTCATGTCATGGCACTTCATTTCATTAGTTTCACTGCGTGGCATTTCAAATATGGCCTAATGGTGGCAACATCAGATGTACTTTATAAACAACTTCCACAAATTACAACAAGACAAGAAGTATTACAAAGGGTGTCAAATTCAAATTAGGAAAAGACCCAGCAAATAGCAAAAGATTTGCCTAATTTGAAAAAAAAGATCAAAAGATTCCTTTACTAAACCATAAAAAACAATGAATAGTCCTGCAGCACTTTCTTAAACCAGTTATTCAGCATTTTCCCTCAGTAAATGACCATCATTTGACAAAACCCTGCAGGGGTTTTCTAGAAGAGATGTGCATTATCAGCAATTGCATATTTGTTATTGACATCACTCTTTGCAGTGGCATAGATGACACAATAGGGGATTAACCCTCACACAAGGCAGTGTGACAATTCATCAGTTGAAAAACAGAATCTGGTCAAATGTCAGTTTTCAACTCACATCAAAACTGCTGGCATAGAGGATCCCCTCAAAACAAAACAAAACAAAACAAAACAAAAACAAAACAAAACAGAACAAAAAGCCCTGCTGTGGTCATGGGGAACCTAAATTTATTGTAAATTATGCCAAACTGTGTATTTTTGCTTGGGAACAAAAATATTTCCTCACGTGAAAAAGGCTGGAAATGAGTAAAGATAACACTATTGAAATTTTTCCACTTTTAATTTTTTTGCAACAATACTCACGTTGTTGTTTCCTATATGATTGGGGTCTCTTGCTTTTTTTTTATAGAAAAACTAGGGTCAAACTACTTTTAAAAGAGGCTCAGTGTAAAACGTGTCTACACACTTGGCCTATGTCTATACTACGATCCTCTTCCGCAAGCAGAAATGCAAATGGTGCGCTCATTTGCATTTGTTGTGCTCTCATTTGCATTTCCTCCTTGGATCTCTTTTGCACAAGAGGTTTTTGGGAAAAAAAGCGGTGTGTGGACGGCTCCTTTTTGCACAAAACCCCTCTTTTACGCAAGAGCCTCATTTTTTGAGAAAGAACGACTCTTGCGCAATAGGGTTTTTTTGCACAAAAAGGAGCCGTCTACACACCGCTTTTTTGCGCAAAAACCTCTTACGCAAAAGGAATCCGAGGAAATGCAAATGAGAGCGTGACATATGCAAATGAGTGCTCCATTTGCATTTCCTCTTGAGGAAGAGGATTGTAGTGTAGATGTAGCCTTGGGGTCTGGTCTACACAGCAGGGCTATTTCGGGATACAAGAAGTATCCGGAAATAGCTACCCCGCATCTTTTGAATGTGCCTCTATTTTGAGGTAGATCTCGAAATAACGAACATGATATTTTGGCATCCCTGTAATCCTCATTCCACGAAGGTTAAGAGATATCTCGAAATAGCGTGCTATTTCAAAATTTGGTGCCGTGTAGATGAGCCAAATTTTGAAATACGCTATTTCAAAATTCAATTGAAATTAGATATCCAACATGCATAGCGCAAATTGTGTATCTTATTTAAAATTTAGGGTGCTGTGTAGATGCACCCTTGGAGCATAGTGGTAAATCTAGAGTTACTCTCTTGGCTTCAATGGAATTAAATGTGATGTTACAGAGGGGTAACTTGAGAACAGAGTTTGGCCAGTGAAATGCATGTTAAGGCTGGCAAACATTCTCAGACTTTCCCTTGCTGCTCATTTCCACCTGAAAGGAGCACCATCCTGACACTGGAAGAAAAAGGCCACAGTTTTATTTCCATAACATAGCAGATGTAACAACAAACAAGGATGAATCATGATAATTACACCAAAATTATTACAAAATAATACTGGTGACCAATTCTGCATTGATTATTTTCCCTTTCCTGCTCAGAAAGGGGACGGCAAAGTCATTCAAAAAGATCCAGGACACCAAAATTAAAAGGTATGTAAATTAAACACATGTGAAGTACACAATATGTGGCAAATTAGTACGGAAAATACTGAGAAACGTGCATCTCCAGAGTTTGCCTGCACACCATGATGTGACAGGTATTATTGCACTTTGTACAATTATTTAAACCCTGTAGGAATTCCCAGTGTCAGGGTATGTCAGCATACTGTTATTAGACAAGTTTAATTAGGATCTACCCTGCTGCTCCTAACAAGTATTTAATTAACTTCCAGGCAGGGTAATTAGCTTTAGATTGCCGCTGATTCTCTGCCTCACCTTCTGTTGACACTTGGCCTACAGTAAGGCAGCTTGCTTTGCTGACACTGTAATGGATAGTATCTTCGGGAAGCCTAATATCAAGCTTGACTAGTCTAATAAAAAAAAGAGAGATAAAGATAAAAGACAAAATAATGACTGTCAGGTCATGGTCCGAGGGTGCAACAAAAGGCCATACATCAGACAGGCAGACACAAAAGCTTGCTAGCAGGAGAGGAGGGAAGGAACAATTTGATTTCGTACTTCAGGAAAATTGAAATAATGAGGACACTAAAAACCCAAACCCAAACAGGAAGATTAAGAAGTGTACAGTATATACTCTGCAATTCCTTCAACTGGAGGAACTCGGAACAGGAATTCTTATTATTCTATGCTTTACCAACCATGCTTTCACTAATCAATTGTGTCTTTGAAACCTCTGTCTTCAGAACAGCACAGAATGTGACCGAAAAATGAGCATTTAAACAAATTTACATAATAAAAATGAACCCATTCAAATTGGTCAGATCACTCTTTAACCCCTTAATGATTCCAGGAAGTGCTGTGTGATTTCAAGGCATGCAGATTTTGTCATCCCATATGCTATTCTTCTTGCTATTCCTGATATATGATTAAAAATAATGGGTCTGCATTCAATGCTGCATGTACAAAAATTTGGGACTAGAGGGAGGGAGTGCTCAGAAGTTTAAAAACCTTTCCCTATCATTAGGACAAAAGGGTTGTAATTCTCTTTTGTACTGAAAGGAAGGATTTTTTAAAGAAGTCTTTTAATTTTTGTTGAGTGCCCTAGGTGTCTGATAATTGGTTCTCCCCAAGCTCCCTTAGTAACTGAAATGCAACAGCACTGGTCCAAAACATTACCACTCACAAAAGTGTTACTGCTTTGATTCAAACCATTATTATAAAATGGGGGAATATTCTTTCTGAGAGGGTCAAACTGACCCAGACCAGGACATCTATAAAGGAGGACTTCTAAGCATCAGTTAGGAGCGGTTGAAACAAGCAGTCAAATGTTTGCCACCCATGTTTTTATGTTAAGCTATCTCTGCCCTCCCCCATACATGATTATGTCTCTTTCACATTTCAGCAGCCCCTGTGTTCCACACTGCTGCAATACCCACCCTGGGAGTGGGAATGGGAGACAAACACCTTCAATGACCTGCAGTGTCATTCCATAGACAAATCCCTCCACAGCAAAAAGTAAAGCTTCAAAAAAGGCCCAGCCCTCTTCAGGCTAAGGATTGAGAACTGTGCTAAAACTGTAGTGGAGCTTTCTAGGCAGTTATAGGAATATGCCGCCATTTTCATTGTTATCAGCTGGGGAAACAGGAGAGTTGTGAACTAACTACTTCTCTTTGAGCTGTGAGCACTGACTGAGAATCCAGAGCCCCATAAAAATCCCACCAGAAACTGTGGTTTCTAACACAGCAAGGAATTGTGGTACCCGCTGGGCAAGTCGGACTGGTGGGCATTCCTTACTATGAAGAATTCAGTCCATTTTCTAATATTTGATGAATGCGGAAATTAAAATAAATGCTGAAAGTGTTAGTAGTTATCGGGGATTCTTATTACACAGCAAAGGCAATACACATGTCAGCATGGAGATATCAGATCTTTCATAGTAAGACTTGATTCACTGATACACACCTCAGCTGACTGATCACTATGGAGACACTAAAAATACAGGGCCTGACCGATTTCATTACACTGGTATAACTCAAGAATAATTCCACGTACAGCAATGGGATGACGCTAGTGTGTAAAACTAGCATGGAATTAGAGTCAGGCTCAATATGGATTCTTATGTCCTTGATGGATACCCACGTAGCATTAAAGAAGTCTCTGTGGAATAAGTCATAATCCTTTCTTCATGCCTCACATGCAGCCAGAGCCGAAAAGACAGAGAAGGCTGTAGGTAAAAAGTCTGAAAGGGCAGAAGAAACTAGAGGCCAGTGGGCTGACCTTTGCTCCTGGGTCCCATGCTGAATGAACGGCATTTGAGTTCTGACTAGTAAGGTTTGAGAGGTGTCAGGTGAACTTTGGCAATGGAATTTGCCATGGCACTTGGGAAACCTCTAACATCTGCAGTCCTGTTTTCCCCTCCCAAAGACTGACTGGAGTTCCATAGCATCCAAAGGGCCCAGAAGAGAGAACATGGTGGTTGAAAACACTGGCCATGTTGTCCAAGAGCCCTTTTTGTGAAGTTGAAGGTCCATGTCCTCAGTTCAGGGAAGAATCGAATGTAGTTCAAAGTAGCGCATACCCATTAGGGAGTCTGCCATCGACTCAGAGAGCCAGGCACTGTGGGCAGCTTTGCAATTTTGGGCTATGCTTAGTGGTCCAAAACTCTTCAGTGGGGGTCACGTCACCAGCATCCCATATGGCACTCGTCTAGTCCCTTCCACGCCTTGTGGTGCCCGTGTAGACACCATAGCAGTATAAGCATGGAGCCTGCTGTGCAATAAGCCGTTGTGATGGTGACATGCGTTGTGGCGCGACTAATGGCTCACTACTTGGACAGTATACACATTGCGTCTCCAGGAAGAGGATGAGGATGAAGCTCAGCATGGTATGGAGGCAGTGCTAGGGCAAGGCCTGGTGCTGATGCTATCGTAGCTGCCTGTCAATCCTCTGGAGAGAGTGGAACGCCATTTCTGGTGCTGCGAGACAAGCTCAGATTGGTGGAACCACAGAGTGCTGCACACCTGGGACAATCAGCAGTGGTTGCAAAACTTCCGAATGCACAAGGCTGGAACTGTGTGAATGGCTTGCCTCTGCCCTGAGGTGCCAGAATACCTGACTGACAGTGTTGTCTTCAAGACGTCATTGTCAAGTCCAAGTCGAGTCTCAAGTCACTACAGTTCAAGTCTCAAGTCGAGTCTTGAGTCCCTAAAGTCACTTTCGAGTCAAGTCCCAAGTTGAGTCTCAAGTCTTAATTTAAAAAATGTCAAGTCACTTTTGTAGAAGCCATCAATACCGGCATTTTTGGACAATTTTTTCACCAAGTCGATTTAACAAAATTAGCAAGTCTCAAGTCGAATCTCAAGTCACAAACAATGAACCTGAGTCGAGTCTCAAGTCGAGTCACCTAGGCGACTAAAGTCGGACTCGAGTTCAAGTCGTGGGATTCGAGTCAACAACTCTGCTGACTGATACCCACTCTGACTATGGAAAAGCATGTGGCAATTACCTGATGGAAGCTTGCAACACCAGACAGCTGCCCCTCAGTGGGGAATCAGTTTGCTATGGGGAAATCTACAGTGGAGGCTGCTGTTATACAAGTAGCCAAGGCCCTCAATAACATCCTGCTATGCAGGGTTGTAACTCTGGGAAATGTGGACACCACAGAGCAGCGGTTCCCAACTGCTGGTCCACGGACTGGTACTGGTCCATGAACCACTGGCTACCAGCAGCTGTGGTTTGCTGATTTTGCCTGGTGGCAGTGCTAGGGCTGAGGTGGTGGCAAGAGGAGATAGAACAGGAGGCACCTCCCTCCCACCTCCCTCCTCCCTCCTCCCACTCAGGTAAGATGGCAGCCAGTCTGGGGCTCCACGCTTCTCCCCGCCTCTACCCATGAGATGTGCTTGGGGATAAAGGGGGTGCGAAGGAGGAGGGAATGCACACCTCCAATGGCTGTTCCCCCTGCCAGCATGGCCGATTTTGCCCAGTGTTGGAGCTGGGGCTGAGGCGGTGGCAGGAAGAGATGGAGCAGGAGGTGCCTCCCTCCCCTGTCACTCCTCCCACCCAGGAAAGATGACATCCTGGCTGGGGCTCCGTGATCCCCCCCCGCCTTTGGGGGTGCGAGACATGCTTGGGTAAGGAGGGAGTGTTAAGGAGGAGCAGCACGCATGCCATCAACAGCCACTCCCCATGCCCATGTGGCAGTAACAGCCATAATCCTTAGAGTGGGAAGCCTTGTTCTGGGGAGTGCAGGGGTGGGTGGGGTTAAAGGGATGTTGGGTGAGGATGTGGTGAGGTCATGGGGCAAGAGGGTGTAGGCATGGGCTCTGGGGTCAGAGGTTAAAGGGTCAAAGGGCAGGGGAAGTAGGGGTGGGTGTTAGGCACTAAAGGGAGCAAGGGGCTGGGTTGAGGCTAAGCGGACAGGCAATATTTAATTTGCATATACACATATTCACTATTTGCATTTAATGAATATGCAAATATGCAAATAAAATGTTATCGATCCACCAAACGGTTTGCTGGTCCACAGAATAAAAAAGGTTGGGAACCACTACCATAATGGATGGCTTTGCCATGATGGGCTTCCCTAACTGCGGTGAGGCCATAGACAGAACATATATCCCCATCTTGGCCCCTTGTGTCTGAAAGCTGCATGCTGAAACTTTTTTCCCAGACAGGAACATTACCATTGGAAATATGGAAATGTCAATTGTGATCCTTAACGATCCATGCTGGCACCTTTCTGCACACATGGGAACTGGAGTCTGTGGGCACGTCTAAACTACATTCCTCTGTCGAAGGAGCCCGATTGAATGTAAATGAGCCTGATTGAAAATGCAAATGAAGTGCAGATTTACAAACCTCGTGCTTCATTTGCATAATCATGTGAGAGAGCATTTTCTAAAAAGGGTTTTTTTGAAAAAGAAACCGCAGCTTAGACAGGGTTCTTTCGAAAAAAAACAACCCCTTTTTTCAAAAGAACCCATACTCCTGAAAAAATGAGGAGCACAGGTTCTTCCAAAAAAGGGTTGTTGTTTTGTTTTGGAAAGAACCCTGTCTAGACTGCAATTTCTTTTTTGAAAAACCCTTTTTCGAAAAAGCGCTCTCATGCGATTATGCAAATGAAGTGTGAGATTTGTAAATCCATACTTCATTTGCATTTTCAATCGGGCTCATTTATATTCCTCTTTTGACAGAGGAATGTAGTTTAGACATAGCCTGTGAGAGCAGAAGTATTCGAAGTTGTCACGGTGTTGGTAGGATTGTTTGAAGTCACTTCCATGTGTGCTGTGGTGTGCTGCTTGCTCTGAATATGGTCAGAACGCTGGCCACATGGGAAAGGACAATCAACATTTCCCATGACTTTTTTTGCTCACCAGGGAGAGCAGTAGAGACACAAGTTGTGGCTAGAGAGGTCAGGGCAGGGAACTGTGGGAGGCTTCCCAGAAGCACTTAGCATCAACTTTCCGGCAATGCTTCATCTACATTACCATAATTTTGACTGTGCAAGGTTGGGAATAGCATTACTCCTCATGAAAAGCAGGAGTTCTTAAACTGACTTCAATGTCCTTAAAGATTGATGTGACAGGCTTGGTAATGTGGACGCATCTCTTAGAAAATAGACCATATGCGGTTAAAGTTGATGTAAAGTCCCAGTGTAGACCAGGACCTAGTGTTTTAGACCAGTGTTTCTCAACCAGTGGTACGAGTACCCTTACGGTACGTCAACACAACTGAAATTTGGAAAAAAATTAATTTTTGTTTTATGATTTTCACAGTGTTTATTATTTTTGTACTTTTTACATAAAAAAATGTCATCGCCTGCCCGGCTACAATTAAGTTGTTTAAACAAATGTGTTGCAATGGTAGAAAAATATTGTGTCTGAAAACTGTAGGTACTGGGGGTATTTATAATTTTTTTTAAAGGAGTACTTTATAAAAAAAAGGTTGAGAAACACTGTTTTAGACCACTCTGGAGGCAGCACCTATTTCTGTGTGATCACAAGAGGCTTCACAGAGTGGGGCACCAGCATGTCAATCAAAAATTTGGCAGAAGGAGAAGAAAACTGTAAGTGTTGCCCTCAGCACACAGTGGTACACAGGCTCTTGCTCCTACTGGGGACACGGTTCCTAACATTGGTGGTTTAAGCTTAAGAAAGATAATTAAAATGAATTTGAATAAGACAGACACTAGGGGATCCCTGTTCCTACAGGTTTTTAAGTACAAGCCAAATAAACACCTGACAAAGTAGTCTAGATATATTTGGTCCTGCCTCAACACAGGGGGGCTGGATCAGATGACCTTCTGAAGTCTTTTCTAGCCCTACATTGCCATGATTCATGGTAACATGCCCTTCACTTGTCCTTTTAAAACAAAACACGATTCTTCAATGAATCTTTTAAAGCTTGGCTGGAGGACGTGCTAGAAAACACACTCAAGGTAATGGGATTGGGGAGGAATAAGATGCTGGGGCTTGGGAAGAACAGGACAGGATGATGTAATCTGTGAGAGTGGGGTGTGATTCTGTAATTTCTATGGCGTGTGCTCTAATTCTCTGCTTGCTAAATGCCAGAGGTATGTTCTCTGGAAAAAGCATGAGAGAGATGACAGATAAACTCTCAACAAAACTGATTAGCAGAGACACATCCAAAACAAACAAGACATGTGCTGTTGCTCTATGTTTGGGAGCTGACTATTTTACACTGCTCTTCATGTAGGCACCCAGATACCATGGTGAAGGGCTCTCTAATACCTCAGTAATGATTCTGCATATGAAGATTAGAAACAGACTGATATTCACCAGATATTTTAAGTACAGAAAAAATTCTGGCAATGAGTGGCTGTTCTAAAGAAGTAAAATGTATCTGGATTCTCACTGTACCTACAATCAAGATGAAATTACAGAACTCAACTGAGACTTTAATATTCAACTTAAATTTAATTATTTTTCTAGTACACAAAATGCACAATTTATCTCATACCGTCCTTGGCTATAGTTATCAGGAGCACTAATCACACCCCTGTGGGATTAGGCAGAATTGGCAGTTTCTCTTGCCTTGTAAGACCCCAGAGGTGTGATTATCTCATAGTTACCACACCCCTGTTGTGTCTCTCTCCTTCAATGAAGTAAATGAACTGTTAAATTGACAGTTATAAATGAACTGGCCAGCTGACTCTCTGAGATCTTGTAAAAATAAATAAATAAATAAATACAAATGACAGAGATACCACAGCAGAGTTGTTTTGGAAAATTCATTTTTAGTTCTTTTTATAATTCCTTTCCTCCTAAATTGGTGATAAAAAATCCTATTACCACAGAGAGCTATACCCGTGCTCAATATTCCTCACTGAAAAGTCTAATAGCTAAGAAGCTAGAGCTGAAAGTAGTCAGAAAGCTCAGCATGAACCAGCAGAAAAACTAAGCAGAAAATATGACTGCTAGCTGTCAGAAAAGGCATTTATATAGAGTGTAGTAGTAGTTCAAATGTGTCACTCATGAAGGAATGCTTGTCAGATTACATCTCACCCAGAGCCACGTCTTTGGCTTTTATCCTTGTGACAAATGATTTCTCAACTTCAGGTACCACTGGCAACTAGCCAAAAGACTAAAGTGAAAGCTCTAAAGCTACATCCCCTTCTGCCACTGTCTAACCTGACAGCCCTTTCCATGACTAGAACTAAATCTCTTTTCCTAACACAGCGGTTCTCCAGATGTGGCTCGGCATCCCATTTTAATGGGGCCACCAAGGCTGACTTAGACTAGCCTAGGCCCAGGGCCAAAACCTAAGCCTCACTGCCCAGAGCTGAAGCAGATTTCCTCGGGCTTCAGCCTTGGGTGATGGGGTCCAGGTTACAGGCCCCCGGCTTGCAGTTGAAGCCCTTGGGCTTGAGGCCCCCATTTGAAGTAGAGGAGCTTGGGTAAGTGAAGGCCTCAATCCCACCCCCTGAGCTTGTGTAGTAATTTTTGTTGTCACAAAAGGGTCGTGGTGCAGTGAAGTTTGAGAACCCTGGCTCTAACACATCCACACAAGTAAGCAATCCTTTCGTCTCTTGCTTACCTACTTTCTTGTTGCTTCACTTGCATTAGAAAAGTTGCAGAGTTTCAGGCAACAGAATAGCTGGCCCTGCAAGAATCCTTGAGCTATGCAGTTAACTCAACACATGCAAAGAGCACCTAGATTGAATGAGGATGATGGTAAACTTGCTTTACCTTTGTTTCCTATCTGATTGCTTTGTAGTGGCATCCACCACGGTAGCACTGAAGTGCTATTTTCTCGTTTCCTGTGAGCTGTCTAAATGGCATATCCAATACAAGGTGCAAAAAGGGGAATTTTATATTGGAATTGGAAAAGCTTCAGAAAAGAACACCAAAATGAGTAGGGGTATGGAATGGCTTCCATATGTGGAGAGATTAATGAGACCAGGACTTTTCACTACTAGGGTGGAGATGATTAAGATCTATAAAATCATGACTGGGGTAGAGAAAGTTGATAAGGACATGCTATTTACTCCTCATAACATAAGAAGTAGGGGTTACCAAATGAAATTAATAGGCAGTAGGTTTAAAACAAATACAAAGCAGTATGTTTCCACAAAATGTACAGTCAATCTCTTTGCCAGAGGATGTTGTGAAGGACAAGACTATGTATATATATTATTTTTTTGCTAGAAGGTGCGACTGAGTGACAGAGAATGGATCATTTGATGATTACCTGTTCTGTTAATTCCCTCTGGAGCACCTGGCATTGGCCACTCTCAGGAGACAGGATACTGGGCTAGATGGACCTTTGATCGGACCTCATTCTTATATTCTTATGTGGTCATCCGTCCTTCTTTCTTCCTCACACACAAAACCTGGTTCAGCTCTCTGACACAAAGCTACAGACCTCCCCTCCCCCCCCACCCCGCCCCCGGGATCAATGGGAGTTGTATGTCTGCTCAGGAAAGCAAAATGATACTAAAAGAAGAAAAAAGTCGCAGTCTTACATAAGATAAACAGCTACCCTCAAGCATTTGGAGGCAGAGATAATTTGTGGTTGCTAGATGTATTTAGATATTAGGAAAAACGTTCTAAGTAGAAGTGTATTTGGCTTTTGTAATAGGTTTCCAAGGGAGATTGTAGAATCTCCATCATTGGAGAGTTTTATGAGCAAGGAAGACAAACACATGTGAAGGATGAGCTAGGTATGCTGATCCTGCCTCAGTGCAAGTGGACTTGATGAACTCTTGAGATCCCTGTCAGCCCTACATTTCTATGGTTCTGTAATATATTACTGGCTCTAGCAACTCTTAGCTGGCGTACAGAGGTACCCTTGGGACCTGCCTTCTCAGAGTTCAGTAGAAATCTTTGGATTGGCTTCAATCATGAACTTTAATTAAAATAGTAAATTTGGGATTTTTATTTGCCTTCTGTTTTTTGAGCCTTTGGAGGCCATGCCTTAAAACTTATCTGTGAAATCATGAGGGCAAGAAACACTTTTTTTTTAAATGGAAGTTGAGATTCTCAGGTAATTACAGAACTCTCGGAGCTGGAGCTATTAAAAAAACACCAAATATCATCAGACTCACAATAAAATTATGCAAATTGGTGGCACTGCATTAATGCAGAACACCAGCATTAACTCCAGTGGAGATGACTGATGGAAATTCTATTGCTTTGCCAGAGAAGACACCAGGTACAATGCCTCCTTCCTCCTCTTTCCTCTCTTCTACAGGCGGGTGAATTTCCCCACAAAATAAATAGAGGCGTGCAACCATACATTTGCATGAAAAGGAATTCTGGGTCTTGGGAAAGGAGGAGATATGCTTTGGCTTCACTCCCTCTTCCAATATTTTCCCTCTGTGCCCAGAATGAGATGTGGGCATGAGGCACTGATAGAACTTCAAGTCTGAATTGGCACATTAAAAATACCAATGCTAAAACAAAGGCAATGACTTTTCTGGACGAGCTGTCATGCATCTGTGTGAAGGTATGTGCGTGTGTGCATAGACACTATATTTAATCTATTTCAAGCATGCCAGGATTTAAATCTTCAAATGCAAAACTGGAACAATTTACAGCAGCAGCAGGCTCCCAGCCAGTTTATTTTTTGCAGTGATGATAGTGAATTCTCTGCTGAACATTAGGTTTTGTAGGTTTCCCCCGTGGAAGCAATAATCTCTTCTCTTGCCAGGGAGGGTGATTGCCAAGCAGCTGATGGATGTGACTGACAGGTAGAAACACACCTAACTCCCATATTACTAAGCTCTTAGCAGCTTGGCCTGAGACTGGAATTGTGAATACGACAGGATGCCTCTCTTGAATCAGTGGAAGAAAGCTGGCAGGGAAATTGTCAAGCCTGCCAATCTCTTTGGGGCTTATCAACTGGTGGGAAGAAGCAGTTCACACAAAGGCATGTAAAAATAAATCAATAAACAAACAAACAAAAGGAAGCCTTCCGCATCTTACAAAAAAATTCTCCTTGATTAAAGCTAGCTCCCATGGGACCACAAGAAAAATGTCTTCGGCTGGGCTTTGGTAATGATCAGACATCAAGATATTTTAACAAGTGTGAATTTCAAATACATATGCACACATCCACACAGGGACTGTTTAAGAGTGAAACTATAGGAACGATCAGAGTGATAACAATAGTACAACCCTTGAACACACTCTCTCTTTTCTCCAGGCTTTACACTAGGGAGGGATTGTAGCACATACTGTGAGGCCGTGGAGAATCAGGCGACAGTATTTTAGCTTGCCTCTGACTGTGAGGCTGGTACCCCCAATCTATGACACCAGTGGGGTCATGATGAAAAAGTCCCCCTACTCTGAGGAAGTTTTGTTCTACTTAGGGGACTACCGTGTGCCTGCAGGGGCCATCAGGGAAGGGTAAGTAAGTACAGTGAGTGGCTATGAGGGATCTCTCTAGCTGCTGCTGAAAACAAGTACCTCTATCAGGCTTTGATTAGTATGCACAAAGAGCTGGCTGAATCATGGGCTCCTATTAATTCTATTCTCACATCCTTCCAGAGACAGACTTTATCCTGAACAGAGAAAAATCAGGAGGATAGGATTTGAGTCTGCTTCTGTGTACACCTGTTTCAGAACAAGCATCACTCCATTTTATTAATGTGAATTACTCTTTGTTTATACCACTGTAAGGAACTTACCCTTCACAGCTGTACACATTTGCATAGTCCAAATAACATAAGGTAGCAGGAAAGAAGAACCAGAAATTCATAAACAACTCTCAATGAATTTGCGTTCCTCAGCGAGATACCATAAGTGCAAGGTAATCCAATCCTTTAAAAAATCCAAGTTAAAAATAATAAACATTGTGAAACCTCAGGTGAAATCTTAGCCTTATGAAAGTCACTGGAAGTTTTTCCATTGACTTTAATGGGTTTGGGAGTTTATTTCTAACGCAGACAGAGCAAGTTGCAGTTTTATCTTAGCTCATCAAGACTGACCCTTGAGGTAAAACTCTAATGTACCCTGCCTACACTAGGGATTTTAGAGCATGTTAGCTATAAATACATGCCTTTTTTCCTAGGGTAGACATGCCCTTAGGGAATTTATTAGATGAGGTTCTCCCAAACACTTGCACTCCCCAGCTCAATTAGTTGTTTAATCCCTACTTTTCCATCTTTTATACCACACAGTATAACAGTGAGTAGTTCATACTGCAGATGCTTGAGAACTGAAAAAGAGATTTCTTTTTTAAAAGCAAACCAGGAACCTTTTGAATCTTCCTAAAATAGTTAAAATATTTGACGGGTATCTCATGTGTTATCTAGTAAGTGTGGAAAAGTAGATGGCTTGTGTGAAAATGTGAGGTACTTTTTAGATTCAGGATGACCTCAGCGATAAAATCATTTAAGGGAGATTTTTTTTCCTTTTATATGGCAATGCCTCCACTGAGGGCTTCAGGAGAACTTTCAAGGTTGGTGTTCTCGCTGTTACTGAAGTTTTCATTTCACCCTGTCCTCTTTTAGAAGCTCTTGCAAGAAAGAGGCTGTAGAATAGGTATGATAGGTTTGATTTACACCCCAGCAATGCCTACGGAGTGACGCAGGCTGAAAGTCAGGGCCAAATTTGGCCAGAAATGTTTAAGACAATAAACATATAATCAGTACATCTTATTTTCTTATTCAGAAATAGAGTTCACTTTAAAATTCCTCCAATACAGACCTTATCCTGCATGTCTTGTATGATTCCAAAAGGAATCAACCTGCACACAAAGCTCATGGTTCTCCTGATTTGGATATTGCAGCCCAGGGAATATTAAACTACAATCAAATGTATAAATTTCTATAACCAGCCATTTCAAATTGTGCATCGCAAATTGATGTATTCTACATAAATAAAAGGACCTGATTTTGTGCTTTGAAATCAGTCCTTTGCCTTCTGTGTGCTGCACAATGGCATCTGACTTCTTAAAAAACGGCTGTTCCTTTTTTCCCCATCTGCACCTGCTCTGCTTCAGAAATATCAGTGAGTGAAATGTTACCCTGGTTTTGTCTGCTCTGACGTTACCGCCTGCCACAGGAGGAAGGAAAATATGAAGGAAAAAAAGAAGAGAAAGTGTGAATGGTAACAAGGGGAAGAACAGGGGAAAAAAAGGTGTATCTGAATAACTTGAACAGTTTAACAGCATTTGAAAAAAGAATGGAAAAAACTTCTTGACAATGATATTGGCCAATTTTTCCCAGACCGATATCAGAAAGGATGCAGTAATGCTATACAGATTAAGGTTTGATCCAACAAAGCACTTATGCATGTGACTAACTTTAAGCATGTAAGTAGTTCTGTTGACTTCAATGGAACAATTCACATGGTTAAAGTTAAGGACGTGCTTAATTGTTCACTCTATTGATTTGCTCTATTGGAACCTTATGAAAAGACAGGGATTGTTTCCTATAACAGTGATACTCAACCATAGGCATCCATAACTCTCCACCCCCACCTTGAGTTTGAATTAGGGTTCCATAGGACAGATAGTGATTATCAAATCACTGAGTGCAATGGACACAGAGAGAAATATACATGGGCACTTACACACCTATTTGCACTGAAAGTCAACTAAGATAAGAGAAAATTTCTGTTTGCCTTAACTGAGAATGTTGTGCTAACTTAGCATAATTCATGATTATGAGATGTAATAATACCTCCTAGTGCATAAAATATTTGCTGCATATATAACCCACTCACCTAGTGTGGTTCACTGTCCCATGTAGTGGCTCTTAGACTACTTACAACAAGCACTAGGAACCAGTGAGCTCTTCAGCCTAAGCTGAGAGTCTGCTGGCTCTATAGCTCATGCTATTGCTGCTTCTACACTGAGGTCCCAGGTTCAAATCCACCTGTTCATATTTAAACATCTTTGTATTTAATTGAACTACCTTCAACCTGTTGTAAGGCCATTGGCTTTAAACATAAACCAGGGTTGAAGTTACTTGGTCTACTATCTTTACTGTAAATCTTTTATGGATTTCTAAAACGGAATAGACTGCAATAGGTAGATCTTCAGATACTGTAAGGTGATAATTTTCTCCCTGAAGTACAAGAGCAAACCAGGACAAAATTTTAGGGGCTTCCAGAAGTGGCTATATCTTGTCTTATGTTTATTCTTTATTTCCTTGAACAACTCCAATGAGGGAGTCTGTGTTCCAGGAATGTTTCATGTAAAAAAGGTGAAAAAGAATCATGCCTTTTACTGTTCCTGTTGCTCTGAGAGAGAGAGAGAGACTCTCTATTTTTATTTTTTTGGATCTCTCTAAAAAAAAAATCTATCCTAGAGCTTTTACAACTTCTGACTTGAATTCAAATATAGCTCATTTCTTCTTCTGCAACACAATAAGCTTACACAGGTGTTTTAGGGATGGTAATACTATTTAAAGAAAAAGAAAATTGGCATAGGGAAGACTAGTCGTAACTGCAGAAGAAATGTGGTGGGTGGGTGGCAGGGCAAAATCTTAGTTTCCTAGCTGAAAGATAAAACTTCTGGCAGCAAGAGAGTCTGGGGTTTTTTTTGTTCTCTCTTAATGAGGGCTAGTCTACACTGAAAAGTTAGGTCAACCCAACTACATTGCTCAGAAGTGTGACAAACCAAACATTTGCATGAAGCAGTTAAGCCAACCTAATCCCTGGTGTTGAGAGTGGAAGGTCAACAGAAGAATATTTCCATCAACCCTAGCTACTACCTCTTGGGAAGCAGGGGCATTTGTCCTGATTTTTAATTGTAGCTACTCTGCCCTCATCAGCCCTCCCCCCCCCCCAGTATGACCCTCCAGGCCATTTTTGTATAAATGGCATCCTCCATGTACTTATACCTTGAACATACAGCATATGTGTGAAGTCAAAAGTGCTCCCACAGATTCCTGCCCCACTGCCTTACAGTAGGTGAGGTGTATCAATTGTAGTAATGGGAAAACCCCGCCTGCCTCTGCAGTGAGTGTCTATGCTGAAGTGCTATAGCAGTGTAGCCGCAGCACTGCAGGTGTGATGCTAGACCTAGCCTGAGATTTCAAATGTTTCAACTTCCCTCCTTGCAAGGTGTTCAGACATAGCCAGTGGCTTTCCTCAGTCTCATGTGGCTCAGATCAAACTGTAGTAGTACATTCCAGGACTGGGTTCTCTGGGACCACACTGCCATGGTCTGCTCCATTTTAAATTAATTAGGTTAGGCCTGGCCAATTTTCAGTGCAGCCAGTGCCTAGGCAGGACTGGGGTGCCTGTGGACTATAGGCAGAGACCAGTTCTAGAATTTCACCCTGAGAACACCACTGGGCATCATGAATAGCCAGATAAATGACCCCTTATTCAATAATGTTTGGTAACTAATTTTTCCATTTCTTTAGGGTGCAATGGGCTAAGGGGACCCTGTACAAAAATCATCCTTCTGAGGCAAAATCTTACACCACTATTGAACCACAATCACTGTACATGAAAGAGATTAGAGACAGAAAAGATTTCTCTGTGCTCCTTCCTGGGTATACACTTTGTGCCGTTTGTTTGCAGCACTGTGTGTCTAGCCAGTTTCACTCTCCTGCCCTGGCCAGGCTGGGGAGCTCACACTTTTTCAAGCCCTGAAAGAAGGTGCTGAAGAGTAACAACAAGAGAGCTGCTACTGTTTCAGCCAAGAGAATGTCTCTTCTTCCCAAGATTCTTGCCCACTCCTGGGGAACAATTGGAGCTTGGTGGGGGAGGAAGAGGAGAGACCCCTCAAAGCTATGTCCACACTAGCAAATGTAAAGTGCTGGTAGATACAAGGCTGCTCACAGAGCCCTGCAGGGAAACTGCTGTTGTGTGTCCACATTGTGCTCCTTGTGATGGTGGAGCATTTCCACATTAGGAGCTCTTACAATGCCACAGAGAGCAGTGCATCGTGGTAGCTCCCCATACTGTGCAAGTGGCTGCAGGGTACTTTGGGAAGTGTTTGCAATGCCGCCCGGGGCAGGCAGAGTCACATGATTCAGGTTTCCCAATCCCATTGCTCCATGGTCATCCGAGTACATTGACAGCTGCTTTTCAGTAGAAGTCAGGAGAAGAGGGAGAGTGTGACAGGGAGTGTATGTGTGTGTGTGTGTGTGTGTGTGTGTATGCAGAGCAGGGCGAAGACAGTGTGTTTTGGGGGATGTCAGCATGCTATCTTGTAAGTTTTGACAATGGCAGGAAACAACCCCTTCTTAGGCAGGGGAATGGGGGACCCTGACATCTCAGCCTCCTCTTGCCTCCCTCCATGGCTCTTTGAATTACAATCTCTCTCTCACACACTCACACACAATAGCCTCTGCATTCACAGCAGGATCAATCCATCTGACTGGTTTGCTCTATGTCCCAAAGCCAATCAGCACAGCATGCGGCTGTCCAAAACAGAGCTCTGAAAGGGGATATGTGCCAGACAGACAAGTTCGAAAAAAATGAGCACAGGGAACTTGAAGAATTATGGGCCATTTCTGGAGGCCAGTCACACCACTGTAAACAACTCTCCCCCCCCCATCCCGTGCTGTATCCAGAGCACAACAAGCTCTATGCTTCTTGTCAAGGTAGTTTACCCAGAGCACAGCAACTGGGGAGTTAATGCACCTAAGTGCTTTGTCCATGTGGACACCTCAGAAGTTACAGTGCTGGGAGCTGATTTATTGTGCTATAACTTGCTAGTGTAGACTTGGCCGAAGCATCTGGTAGCAGTGACGCCAACCCATAAGATTCAGAAGACATGAGACATCAGACTGGAAAGAGAGGAAGCCACGTCCTCATGCATTCATTCAAGGTAGTAAGAGTGGGCAGGAGGAATGAGCAAAGTACAGAAATGCCTCCAGGCCTTCCCCAGGGCCTAGGAGACCCAGAGCTAGTGAAGACCTTCAGCTCTTCCATGGGAGTTGGGGGAGAGAAAAAAGAAGAGCTGGGAGAGAGTAGACCTCAGGCTGAGCCTCTTTGGCTACGTCTACACAGCAATACTATTTTGGGATACCTCCGGTATTTGGAATATACCCATTATTTCAAAATATAACAGGTTTGCTATTCTGATGTCCCTGTAAATCTCATTCCACGAAGGTTAAGGGACACTTTGGAATAGTGATTTATTTCAAAATAAGTGCTGTGTTGACAGTGCCAAATTTTGAAATAAGCTGTTTTGAAATAACACCTAAATAAGATGCACAATTTGCATAGCTCAAATTGCATATCTTATTTTGACTTATGGTGCAGAGTAGATACACCCTTTGGGAGCTAAAAGGCAGGCTGGGAGGTAGCTAGGGCAATGGGAATCCCCTGATACCTGTCTGGAATAAAGGAGAAGAAGCACTAGGAGGCAGTGAGAGTTCCCATCTGTGGGATTCATGAAAATCCAGGCTGAGAGGCAGCAAGGATTTCTCCCCCATTCTTTCCCCCCTTCCTGTCCCTTTCCATGGGAGATGGGCGTCAGGAGAAGCTGGATTGGTGACAGAGAAAGATGGGTCATTTGACATTCCCCACCGTGTCCCCTTAGGGAGAAGCCATTCTCGGGGATAGCTGCCTTACAGAGGCATATGTCCAACAGGGCACTCCAAGCTCTCACGCCTGCGCACAGACTCCTCTGTTACTGTATGAAAGACCCCCATGAATGGAGAAGGAAAACTTTTAGATGAGCCAGGGAAACATGAAAAATAGTTGTAGGAAAGAATCACAAGATAAGTTAGGGGCCGGTCAATTTCATCCCCATGACGAGTGTCTCTTAAGGGAGCTGCAAATAGGAAACATGATATTCACTTTTTAACCTTCTTATTTTAATATGGATTTTGTGGGGTGGACTTTCTTTTCTATTTTGGTCTTGTAGTATATCTCCACATTGCAGCAAGGTCCGTGAAGATGTCACATTTTTTCCTGTTTTCCCCAAGGCTCTTTATCAGGGTCTCCATTCTTCCAGCCCAAAAGGAATGAATGGGACTCTCTCGTCACAGTGTGGTGTCTCTGCTCCTCAAATCTGCCAGCAGGCAATCCCTTCCCTTTCATGGGTCAGAAAGGCTCTCTCAACAACACTCCTCACGCCTCCTGGCAAAGACCAGCGCAGGATCTTCCCCATAAAGAGGGAAAGCACGCGATTGTAAAACTGATTTCACTTGAAAAGTGTGAAATTACATCTAATTACAAAGTTAATGTAAATGAATGTAATCAGATAATTACAATGGATAATGACATGATATTTACAACTTGTAATGATGTTGTTATTATAGTGCATATAATGAGATGATCAAAATTCTTACTGAAGTTTTTTCACCCTTTAATTACCTTGGTTAACACAAAATCCATGAGTTAAAGGTTTCACTGTTTCATGGTCAAATCATCTTCATTTTAAAACACTGTGAAGCACTTCACTAAAATAACAGACTTTTTGCAAAATATGGTCTTAAAAAAGAAAATGAAACAACTTCCTAGTTAGTGATGTGCAACAAACCCGTTCTTGAATTTTCCTTCCTTTTTCTTCATGTAACTCAAGGAATAGGTGAGGAGACATTTCAAAGAGGAGGCAGGGCGTGGGCAGAGTGCTAGACTAGGAACAGGAAATCTGGGTTCTGGTATCTTGGCCACCATTTCACTTCTCTGTGCCACAGTTTCCACTCCTGGAAAAGGGGGGCAGCAATATTTCATTCTGTAAAGGACTTTGAGGCCCACAGATACAATGTGTCAAATATTATTATTATTATTATCATTATCAATGAATGAAAATAAGGAGTCCCTAAAAGAAATGTGGACAGACTTTCATTGTCACAAAGGTCCACCACTTTACTGAACACTGTGCTTACAAATATTGGTGACTGTCCTATTCCCCACCACATAAAGCCAAGATAATTGGGCTTTGTTCAATTAGTTGGAATAGCAGCAGGAGCTGCTTGAGTGCTCTGGGGCCTCCTCCAAAGGTCCCTTCAGCACTGACCTATTCAAGGCTGATGTATACATGTAGGGCCTTATTTACCCCTATGTTTCTCCAGCTTTGTGTCTCTGTAAGTGACTCCACTGAATTCAATAGAATTACACAGGCATAAAACTGGAATAATGGAGAGGGGAAAACTCAGGCCTATGGGGCCTAAATCTCTACTACTTGGATTCTTGCGGAGCCATGTACACCTTTGCAAACTGGATATAACACGCCACCTTTATGACTTGCAAACATTAGTCCTGAGAACATTTTGCACCAAAAAATTTAAAAATTCAGCACACAGTATTTTTCAATTCTGCAAGTTTTATTTGTCAATAAATACATGCAGAGGCTCCAGCATGGCATTGGGGAGCACAAGCCACTGTCGGCATGACGAGAGATCATGCTGCAACCCCAACCTGCACCCCCAGGGTACAGACTCAGTGGTGAGGCTGCACCCAACCCTAACACAGCACAAAGCCTGGGTCTACCCCAGAAACTCCCTGAGGCCCTGCCTCTCTGTGCCTGGAACACCAGGTGTGGGACTGACGGGCTCAATCAGGCCAGAGGCAAGTGTGGAGGGTTCGTGGGGGAGAGGAGGGGTGTGCAGGTGTGCGGTGAGAGGGTTCTGTGTGAGATAATCTGGGGGCAGCAGCTCAATGGGGGGGAGGGTGTAGGTGTGGGGGCATCTGGATGCACAGAGGCTCATTGGAGGGTTCCAAGTGCAGGGGTGATGGGATTCTACAAGAGTTTCCAACTGAAGATGGCTGGGATTCAATGGTGGTATCTGTGTTTGGGGCTTGGTGCTGGGGGCGTGGTGAGGTGAGAATCTGTGTGCACCTAGCTGCGGGTCAGTGGTTCATTGGTCTGGTTGCGAGGGCTCAGAAGTACAGGAAGTGGGGCTCATCAGGGTGGGGGTTTGAGTGCAGGGAGCTGAGTAGAGGGAGATTTGGAAGGATAGGGGCCAGAGCAGAAGGTCTGGGTGCACAGGGGATCCAGATTCAGGGGATGAGGTTCAGTGATGTGGCGTAGGGATATAAGTGACTAGTCCCTCGACTAGTCATTTCACCCACTTGCTGCCTCTATCAGAAGCGGGGTGCAGGAGCCAGTTCTGGGGGGAGCCTGCTTAAAAGCTGGTTTCTCCCAGGACTGTCTCTGTGGGGCACATGGGAGTAGAAGGGACTTGGTGCGGGCCATCAAACTCCACTCCTCTGCTTTTTAAATGTATCAAGAGCCTACTGGTTCTTAATACATTTAAAAATCAGAAGTGCAACAGGGGTGACCCGATGTGTGCCAGGCCAGCTGATTTCCAGCTCATGCTGGAAATGCTGTATACCAGCCTTTTTACATTTAAGGCTGGTATACAGCAGGGGGGACCCCACTGTGCTTCAGCCTTTCAAATGTATTAAGAGCCTGATGGCTCTTTAAAAGGCAGAGCTGCAGCAGGGTTAGCTCCTGGGTTTGGGAACTAACCCTGCTGCAGCTGCCCTGCTTATTGACTAATTGTCTTGTTGATGGGAAATACATCAACTAGTCAATTAGTTGATTACACTTAATTTACCATCCCTAGTGTGGAGTTCAGAAATGGAGGGATAGGGTGGTTCTGCAGGCACCAGGTAAGATATGGCAAGGCTGTCTGGGTATGTGAGGTTCAGATGCACAGGGGTTGGATGAATGGGGGAGCCCTTCCCCAACAGCTGAAGAGTGATGGGAGGCACAAATCAGATGAGGATGCTGAGATTCATTCACCTAGGGAAGATTTCTGGACAATAGCCATTCCTTGCAGGGGAAGAGGAAGTCCTGTCCTCTCCTGCCTCCATCCCAGCTGTGACTAGGAATCACTGGCTGAGGTGTCCCCAGCCCTGTAGTGATTAACCTTCTGCTGGCTGCCTGAAACAATGTAGCTGTGCTGGTAGAAAATGGTGCATAATGGATCTTGCAGCTCTCCTTTGCTTCCTTGTCAGAAAATAATTTTCTGTGGGAAAGCTAAGTAGTGACACCTGCCATTAGTCCAAGCAGCACAGAGAACTCATTGACTCTAAGGTAGGACTCAGAGCCACAATGGAGGGAGGAGCAGGTAGAAACTGGTAGACTGGGGAATCCCAGTATGGAGCTACACCGATTATTCCTTAGAACATAGTATGAGCACAGAACTGGGAATCAAAAACTCCTGGATTCTGTCCTTGTCTCCTGTGGTCCTAAAAAAAAACCTAACCCCTTGCTTGTTTCCTCCCCTGTAAAATACATTCCTTTTACCACTTACTCTCCGCACATGTCTATCGTTAGGATCGGTCAGATAATGTCTAAAACCATGGCATATACAAAAAACCAGCACACATGTTGTTATTGCATTTATGTCAGAAACATTATATCAGAAACATTATATAGCAGCGGTTGCCACCAGTAAGAATATACAGTATTTTTTTTTTAACTACACTCTCTGAAAGTTGCCATTCTGCTGCTTCATTGCTAGGTACACTGTGTATAGTTACCCACCTGAAAAATCCTAAAATCCACAATAATTTATTGGCATCTACATTTTATACTTTTAGAAATCAACAGGTAGGTGCTTAAAATAATTACTGAAAACATAAGGAATAGCAGAAACATTTTGTAGAGTTTTTTCAGATGTCACTCGAGCCCTGTGCATAATTGGGGTTTGTTCAATAGGGACACATCAAAATAAAGGTAAAAATAATCTACAGAGTAGATACAGAAAACCAAACCATTGCTGGCTTCACATTTTGCTCCACTGTTTGTTATGACTTAATGCCCTGTGACAACCTGAAATGTATATTCAAGGCACATAGACTTTAAGGCTAGAAGGGACCATTATGATCTAGTCTGATCTCTTTCACTCTGCAGGGCACAGAACCTCACCCACCCATTCCTGTAATAGACACAGAACCTCTTGCTGAGTTACTAAAGCCTTGGCTGTGTCTACACTGGGCCACTTATTCCGGAAAATCAGCCGTTTTTCCAGAATAAGTTGCGAGCTGTCTACACTGTCCCCTTGAATTTCCGGAAAAGCACTGATGATCTACTGTAAGAAATCAGCTGCTT
>CM057845.1:216396783-216414505 GCA_030068395.1 Apalone spinifera
GCATCCCTTTTCCGGAAAAGGGTGCCTGTGTAGACGTAGCCTAAGAGTGCAGTAGGGATCCAGTTCAAAGCCTAGAGAAGAAAATGTAAAGAGTCCCACTGAGTTAAGTTGGCATTGGATCAGGCCCTTGTGGAGAATAGGGGAATAGGTTGTGATTGCATTCTCTTTCTCTCCTTTATTTTATTTTGTTTTATTTTATTTAAAAGGAAGCATCCTCCTGGGATACAGCTGCCTAACAACTGGTTTATATTTTGAAGGCTTTCTATGCAAAGATAAGGATGAGGGACTTTTTTTTAATGGAAGTATAGGTTTCCATTAGTTAGCTAGCATGCAAGGGTGAAGACTTCAGTAGACTAATTGTGACATTTCTCATTTGCCAATGACTCTCTTCCCCAATACATACCTCTGGCACTTGAAAATGGAGGCAGCCCTGGTAACCTGAAACTTTCACAACAAGCTAAATCTGATGTTTTGGTGTCTTCCTAACTTTGGTCTATGACACAGCTAGAAAACATAAGAACTTTACCAACAGAAAATAAACACTGAATTTTTCAAGCCACAAACCCCAAATGGATTGAATTAATGCAAACTTTGGCAAAATGTTCTCCTCTGGCCCAGTGTCTGAAACAACAGTTTGAGCTCTGAAGGGATGAATACAGTATTTCTTAGGGCATGGTCCTTTGGTATCCGTGACAAAAATTCAAAGGATTTAAATGAGAGTAAGATCAAACTTTCAATACTGATTACTTACTAACTGTCATTTTATCTTCAAAACATGCACAAATCCAGTATTAGTAGGATTTTATTCCTTTGGAAGCAGCAGGATCCAGGTTGTGTTTGAGCCAATCATTTTCCTCTTGGCTTTCATATTAGTCACTTTCCAGTCATTTTACAGTGTGTTAAAACTATTGTCTTGACATGTCTCCAGTAATCCCTGTTATTAGAGATGTGAACAGGACAATAATCTGGTATAAGAGCTTATAGTTAAATGCACTCAGTTTCCTTTAGACCATTCTAAGAATCATTTTCATGTTTTTACTATCTTTTATTAAATAAAGGGCATGTCCAAGTCATGCAGTGTTTACTCACATGAGTGATCATACTGAACTTCAGTTGGTGAGCATGATGTTCTGTACTCCTTGCACACTATTGTACTAATCTTTGCACAAAGTATGCGTTGGGAGATATCTTCTGAAAACTCATAATTTGCTGATTATTGTTGTCCCAGTAAAATGTGTAGAGCAACATTGTACGTAAAGTTATAAGATTATACTCTACGGTACTACTAAAACATGTTCCAAGTCTAGAGAGTGGCAAAGAGCAAGCTGATGCCACACATCAGCTTGCACAGCTTTCATCTTGTAAACGAGATGAAATGGGCCATCACCTGCTAAGTGGCTATTTATTGGAAGAAGAAGAGACATGGATGAAAACTCTACAGGATAGCAAAGAAACAGCATAGATCCTCCATCCACACAGCCTGCCTGGAGATGCCTCTCAAATGAAGGAGAGGACTGTAAAAAGGAGGAAGTAACCTCACCTTTTATCTCTGCCTATGGCATTCATGATAGCTGAAGAACAAAAGAAGCAGCATTGAACTGAAGGAGGAGAGGACTGCTAACTGAAAGGAGCTAGAAAGAGTAGAACTGCTGAAACATAGTGAGAGAGGCTTTGCTTTGATTTTACCCTACTTTAAGTGAGGCATTAGTTGCATTTTACCTTTATGTTTCAGGTGACCAGTTCTGATTTTTATGCCTCGTTACTTGTATTCGCTTAAAATCTCTCCCTTTATTGTTAATAAGCATTATATATTGCCCTTTCTATTCCAGTGTGTCTGAAGTGAAGTGCTTGGAAAACGCCATGTGGAATAACAGGATCTGTGCACACCATTTCTAGTAATACAATGACAGATATTATATGAGGTTGTATTGCCCACGAGAGAGCTGGGCAGTACACTACGTACATTTCTGGAGAAAGTCTGGTGTTGGACTTCTGTTGGGGTCATCCTGCAGTGTAATTCAGGCTAGTGAAAGCGTGAGCATGACTGGCAGTTTGCAAGTGCACACAGACATGGCTGGGGGTGACTTACATGCTAGAGTTGTTTGTGATCAGTTCGGCGGTGGAAGCAACAACAATGCGACCCCTACTTCTGCATAACGATGAAATTCTTTTGTCCTCAAGCCATCAGAACTTACACGAATACAAATACCAATTGCCACTTTTTCAAAATTCACATCAGACGTCATCTGCACTTGGGTTCTTCACAAACCTATTGTCTGGTGTTGTGATGTTCCACATGTTTATTGAGGAAGAGACTACCATTGGGGTCTACATTTCCCACCCCTTCTTTGCCTATTGTGCTGCTCCAGAGTTGGGAGTCCTGTCTGAATTGGGCATTGAAATCTCCCAGGAGATGAGTTTGTCTGCCTTAGGTGTGACTATGAGGACCGTATGGAGTGCTGTAAAACTGCTTCTGGTTAGCTTCATCATCAAGTGTTGGGGTGTATGCACTGATGCTATGGCATATTGGTTGTTGCTGAGCTTGAGCCAAAGAGTCATGAGACACGGGTTGACCCCCATGGGAAGTTCCAAATTCTGACTGGTGATCTTACTTTTGATGGCAAAGCCAATCCTGTGACTGCATCTTTCTTCAGGGGCCTTTCCCTTCCCAAAGAAGCTGTGGTCACTTCCCTTGTTTTTTAACTGTCTCTCATTGGCCTGGCAGGTCTCACTAAGAACTGTGATGTCAATATTGAGTCTTGTCAGTTGTCTGGCAATTATGGCAGTTCTTTCTGGGCATTCACTCTGCTGGAAGTCCATAAAGATGTGGCCATCCAGCTGGAAGAATGTGAGAGAGTCCATGTTTAGAGCAACTTTTCTAGCCCCATCTCCATTTGGGGTGAGTAGAGGGGATCCTAAACAGGCTTGCTCAGTCACACACGTTGCTGCTGAAATGCACATCTGTCCCATCCAAGCACAAGAAGACCTTCACATGGCTGCTGTCTGCCTTCAGCTGTGTGACTCCCACAAAACACTGCAACTGTCTTCACCCCCACTCATTTGTCACTGCAGGGTTTTGTATGGGGAAACTGGTGCACAGGCACTGAGAGGATGAGACCCGACAAGAGGAAAACCTTGACTCAGTGGCAAGGAGATCCAAGACAGCAATGGCCTCCCTCATTCTGACACACTGGCAGTCTAGACATAGATCTGTCGAAAATAAACCCTTTTTCAACAGATCCTGTAAACCTCATTTTTTGAGGAATACAGGATCTGTCGAAAAAGGGTTTATTTTCGACAGATCTGCGTCTAGACTGCCTTTGTTTTTTAAAAAGCTCAGTTTCGGAAAAAAGTGGCGGCCATGTTTATGCTGATGAAGCATGGGATATTTAAATCCCTGCTTCATTAGCAATTTCAACATGCCTAATCTACATCTCTCTATTGACAGATTGGTGTAGTCTGGACACAGCCTACAACTCTAGTTTTATGTCATTTTAATGCCACAGTAAACAATGGAGTTACACTGGTGTAATATTGTCCCAACACAGTGGACTATCAGGCCAATCTTCTTCTCTCCCTCGTCTGGGCTCTTTCACCACAAAACGTAAACTATGAATGGGATGAAACTTGACTTTGAAATGTTAAGCAACAGGTGAACTAATAGCTCATCACCTCATAAGATCTTATATTTGGGGACCCAGGTAATCATTTCTCTAGTGAGTAACTCACTTTGTTGAAGAAACAACCCATGTTCTCAGGTTATTATTGATGTAATATCAAATGTATTCCTTTGTGTGTGTGATAGAATGCCACTTCCTCAGCTTCAGTGATCATGTGGGGTCTTTTAACAAGAAGTGGAATTTGGATTATCTCCAATCAGATTACAGGGATTTGTATACTGTATAGTTATTGAAAAATAACTACTGCTATCACCAGTTCTGTCACCCTAACTCATAGTAAATACTTCTTAAGTAGACTCATTGAACCCAATGGAGTTGCACCCATGTATGGCAGGACTGAAATGATCCCATTATCTTCTTTGTCAGCAAGAAATAATGTGATTACATTCCCAGTTAGATCTATGAGATATCATTAACTGTTGCCAGAGAACAAGGCCAGAAACTGTTACTGTGGGCTGATGCAACATGGCGTGCAAAAATAACATGCTACATAACAGTAACCAAGAAGATGCCTGTATCTAATAGCAGCAATGTTGTTTCATGAGCTGAGAATATGGTTCTGAAGGTTAACATCAGAACTAAGAAAAACTTGCTGCTTTCATGGTAAAAAGGGAAAATGTGGTGGCATGATAGATGCAGAAATTTACGAAGTTGGAAGGAGCAAATAGTTATATTTTGAAATAATGGTCTACAAATATTTCTGATAAATAAATACAGATCTATAAAACATACGAATTTCCTGTAAATCATGGAGACTGGAGACATATTTTATGACCATGACCTACATAGCATTTAATTCTCAGATTACCTTCAGTTCATACATTGTTCCATAGTTCTAATTTTGGCATACATTCCCAATGATTATGTAATTTAAATGGTAAAAATCATGTTACATTAGATCTCTCTCCCCTTCTAGTTTCTACCAGTCCTGTCTATCTCCTGATTTCCATAACAACATCCATTGGCAATGAGGCATCTGTAATACTACAGTCGGCTTTGTTGCTGTAGAGCCCTTGATCTTGAGTGTAAGCATGGGTGCTCTCATTTGCTATTGGCTCACCTTTTTCCTCCAGTGAAATAGCTTTCAGAAATCTCTTAGCTGTTGCCATGAATCCTTACTACAGTTATGTTCCTGGAACAAAAAATAGTTTGTGGGAATTTGTAGGTGGCAATGTAGAAAGCAATGTACCACAGAAGACATCTAGTCTGGTACCATGTGTCTGACAGTAGCCAATATCAGTGGCAGAATTAATAATGTACCATGCGGGGAGGGGGGAGAGGAATCATACTCTCTGGAAGACTTTAGGTGTACATGCATCACCTTTTCAAGTATATTCTTTAATTGACAGAAGGATGTGTTCAACATGAATTTTCACATAGGGGCTACATCTAGACTGCAGGCTTCTTTCGGAAGATGCTTTTCCAGAAGAGATCTTCCGAAAAGACTTATTCCGAAAGAGAGCATCCAACCTGCCAAAGCACATTGAAAAAGCAAGCTGCTTTTTCACTAGATAGCATCCATTCAGTGTGGACGATATCTCGCATGTAGCTATGATTACTATGAATGGAGTGGCCAGTGGGGCACTGTGCTTTTTCCTCTCCTCTTCCTTTGAAAGAACTCCCTCTTTCCCATCCACACATGCCTTTTTCTGAAAGAGCTCTTTTGGAAAAAGGCTTCTTCCTTGTAGAATGAGGATTACCAATGTCAGAAAAACCCCTCTGTTCTTTCAATTTTCTTTCGAAAGAACGCAATAGCAGTGTGGATGTAAGTGAAGTTTTTTCAGAAAAATGGCTGATTTTCTGAAAAAAAAAACCCAACCCCTCTGTAGTGTAGACATAGCCAGGGTGGGAGAGCAAGCCTAAGGTGCAATCACCTGGCAGCAATGGCTTCTGTCCTGAAGGGCTGCACACTCTGAGTGATGTGACGTAGCACATAGGGTCACATGGCACTGCAACCCCAGTATGCCATGTCACAACACCACTCACTTACATTTGGCTTGGCCACCCCTCTGTTATAATGGGGTGACCCCATGTACCCCCTGTACCAAACTGCAATGGCCAGAGCGGTGAGTGAGGCCCAGCTCAGTGGAACAGAAACTGCCACAGCTGGGTCAGTGCAAAACAGACTTTTGCTGCAGCCATTGCCAATGGCTTGGTTGCAAACCTGGCTCCATCAGTGGCCAATACCAGAAGTTTCAGAGAAACATGTTAAACATCCACAATGCCATAGCTTCCCAGGACCATTATTGAACAGATTTATTCTGATTAAGCAGAGGACAAGTCAATTATGTGTAAACCGATCAGATAAAAACATCTCCTTGAAAGTACTGGTGTTCAACGTATACTGTTCTTTAATAAATACATTATTTTTTGACTGGCCCTTTGAAAATCTAATCCTAATAGCCAAGTATCAGGCAACTAGCAGTTCAGTTGGCTGGTCCCAATGTCATTTAGTAATACTGAAAACAAGTGATGACCTGCAATGTTTCCGCTCATGTTAAGTCTGAGTGAAAATGGGCAAATGTATTGGTTGAGTTGCTGTGTGGGTGACAGTGTTGATTTGCATCTAGAGGATTGTTCTGAGTAGGTTTGTGTTGATTTGTGAGGGTGACAGATGAGGGTTATGCTCAGCAGAGAGGGTCTGTTTGTGTGTAATCCTTCTAATAATTGGTATCAGCAGCAACAAAAGCTGGGCTCAATGTCTAAGGATTCCTCTTAAAATTACAAAAATAAAATCAGCCTGACCCTCTCCCCAACCTAGGGACTCTTTGGAGCCAACTGGCAAAGGGCACAGGGATGCACTGGGTTTTACAGGAATTCTCTGGATTAGATATATACACAATAGTGCATGGAAGGGTAGTGCAGTCTTGCCAAGAGCACAATTGATTATAATAATCACAGCAACATGTATGCAGGGATAATATTTAAGGTATTGCATATTGATACTGGTTTTTTTTCTTCTTAAATATTGAAGTTAAGGCTGGTCAACAGGAGATGACAAACCTTGGAAATGCTCCATTTCACTCAGTAGGTAACACCTATCTCCTTAACTGGACATTTATGTACTCTGTATTGTATGCTTCAAGTGTATGCCTATTTGCACACTGAGCCAGATGCAGATTAAGAAACTGTGAAATCTAGAAGAGAGAAAGTTTTCGGGAAGCAAAGGATTGGTGTGGTATATTTGCCTGAAGTGTAAAGAGAGCCATTGGATTCTTCCCACAGGAGGCAATCTGACAGCATGCCAATCTCATGAAAGCCACCTAAGCTTGGCTGTAAATGGCTGCAAGAATTTTGGATGAGCAACACTTCCCAAGACATGATAATGTCTTGTTAGTCAAGAGAAAGCTCTAGAATCCAAGTGATGATTTTATTTTTACTAGAAGATTTACCCAGCAATGCAGCTATGGTATGGGCTAGCCATCCTGAGTATAACCCCTGTTGAAACCTGTGGGTTTTATCACAGATACACTGGGGGTTTTTTTTAGATGCCAGCTAGAATTGGTCTGTATATGCAAGCTGGGAATCATACTTCTAGCTTGTGGTGTAGATAGTCAGGGACTAATCATGTGCCCTTTTAACTTTCTCTTTATTAAATTAAATAGCTTCGCTCCATAAGTCTGTCACCATAAGTTATACTTTCTAATCCTTCAATCATTTTCACAGCTCTTCTCTGAATCCTCTTTAATTTATCAACATATCCTTCTTGAATTGTGGACATCAGAACTAGATACAGCATTCCACCAGAGGTCATATTAGTTCCAAACACAAAGGTAAAATATTCTCTCTAGTCGTCCTTCAGATTCCCCCTGTTTATGAATCCCAGAATCACATTAACCCTTTAGGCCATAATGTTACACAGGGAGCTCATATTCAGTTGTCCCCAAATTTTTTTCAGAGTGTCACTGCTTCCCAGAATAGAATCACTTATGCTGTAAATATGGCCTACATTCGTTGTCCCTTGGTATATACATTTACATTTAGCCCCATTCAATTGTGTATGTTTTGCTTGCCCTCAGTTTAGTAAATAATCTAGTTTGCACTGTACCAATGACCTGTCCTCTTTATTTAACACTCCTCCAGTTTGTGTGTGATTTGCAAACTTTAGCATGAATGATTTTTATGTTTTCTTACAGGTCATTAATAAAAATGTTAGGATCGGCCAAGAATTGACCTCACTAGATACACAGGACCCCACTAGAAACACACTCACTCAATGCCAGATTCCCTGTTTGCTCCCATCAAACTTTGAGGCCTATCAATTAGGCAGCTTCATGTGTGCCATGTTAATTTTGTATTGGTCTAGTTTTTGTAATCAAAACACCTTGAGATAACAAGTGAAACTCCTAACAGACATCTCAGTCTATTACAACAACACTATTACCTTTCAACCACAATTATGAGCTCATTAAAAAGATTTAAAGTTTGTGTGACAGGCTATATTTTCCATAAGCCCATGTTAATCGGCATTAATTATATTACCCTCTCTTAATTCTTACTTACTTGAGTCCCATATCAGCTGTTCCATTATCTTGCCTGGATGGTGAAAGATACTGTGGAGCTTTACTGTTTGCTTACTTTTGAGCCATTGTTGCTGTTTTCACCAATTAATGCGAAGCACCCTCTTCCTTTGATAAGCTTTTTTTTTTTTTTTTTTTTTTGGTTATCAATAGATGCAATGCTTGTGAGTAGGCAAGTACCACGTAATAGTGGTGTTCAGGGAAGTTATTTAGTTTCCAGACAAATGAGAAACTTCCTAGAAGTACCCAGAGTGTGAAGCATGGAGAAGGCAAGTGTGCATAGTGGATTCAGCAGGATAAGGAGTAACCTGCACCATCCTAATGCACCCTTCCCTGCTCTCCCCAGCAGGCAGACAGAGCAGTTGTGATTCCTGATTCACAGTCTCTCCAGTGCTCTCTAAGGCCTTGTCTACAGTTACCTGCATCCTCAATGTACTTCAGCTATGCAAATGGCATATTCACCATGTGCAGTAAGACTGACAGGAGCTGCTCCCCCATCAATGCCGGCTACTCTTCTCATCTTTATGGAGTACAGCATTGACAGGAGTGCTCTTGGAGATCAATTTATCACATCCACAGCGGACATGATAAATCTAAGGCTGGTGGATCAAGCACTGCAGTGTCAATCTACCGCAAAGTGTAAACAAGGATATAAGGGATGTTGTAATTGGGCTGCCCCAGACACAGAGCTGGGCACAAACTGTACAACCTAGACCTAAATGGAAAACATACAGAGGGTGGTGCTGGGCAGGCTGAAATGAACATGCAATTGGAAAGCAAAGTTTAGCCTGTTTGTTTCATGATTTTTTAAATCTTGTACTGTCATTTGCTTTTCTGTGAAGGGCTTGGAAAAAGTGTGCTTGAATCAGCTAATTATTTACTACAATACATAGCAGTAAATCTTTTCTGTGAAATGTAGGTTTTCCACCAGACCAGAAGCAGGACATGAGATCATAATACATTACGACACCAGGAAATGGTCCTGAAGAACCCAAATGCTGGTTTCACTATCAGAAAGCAGTTGCTTGTGGCACCCTATCCTGCACCTTTAAACTATTTGATTTCTGCAAACATTCATGATATATATATTTTGTTAGTCTATAAGAGAATGTCTATTCTAAGAAAATATTTCAAAATAATATTTTGAAATAACTCCCAAAATAACTATTTTGAAATAATGTGTCCATATTACAGGAAGCCTCAAAATTAGTCCAAGGCAGGCTCCCTTAATGTGGACGTGCTACCTCAACTTAAAGCCCCAGGAAGCAAGGGGGAGTAATTACTTTGAATGAATCTGGGGAGTAGTTATTTCGAAATAGCAGCAGTGGAGTGTCCACACTACACTATTTTGAAATAGCTATTTTGAAATAAGCATTATTCCTCGAGGAAAGTAGGTGTTACTATTTTGAAATAACCAGCCCATTATTTTGAAATAAAGGGCTTGGTAGTGGGGACGCTCCCTAGAGTAGGCCAGGGCTAAGGAGTCACAGGACTACTCCTTGTTATTGAAGTTGTCAGAAATTCAGTTATACAAGTTTGCCCCCACAAGAGAATCCAGCCTTCTGAGTATTCATCCTCCTCCATTCCAAAGAGAGTTGTGTAACCATAGGTTGCATGAAAACAGTATTCCCATGTCAACTGTAGAGTCTGTTTTTCACTCCACAGTGGAGAACCCAGAACCTGGTGTGGGGGGGAGAGACATGCCTATTCTCTTAATGGTTGTGGTCATGTCATAGCCATCCAAAATGAGAAGCATTCAAAACTGATGAGCAGCTTCAAACTGTGACATTATAGCCAATTGGATAAATTGTCTGACTGCCAAGTACTTCATTAATTTAGACATTCAGCCAGTGAAATGAGCTGCAAGTAAAGGGGAATGGGTTTGAAAGGAACAGGCCCAAAAGGGTTCATTTCAGGGGGTTTCGTTTTTGTTTCTGAAATAAATTACAATACAGAAAAAGGATTTTGTGTGGCTTTGTTTGCTTTCATTTGCTGCTATGCTGAACTCTACTAATTGATTGCTTTATTAGGAGACCTGGCTTTGTAAGAAGACACGAGTTTTCAGGGCAAATGCTTTTACAGACGGAACATATTCTGAAGTTGAATGATTTGGCCGCTCAGGCAAGATGCAAAACAAATCCTTGAACTTCCATTAGCTGCAGCTAATGTTCACATCATCAAGAGCCCCATAGTGACTTCCTTATCAAAGTGCAGGAGGAGAAGGGGAAGGGAGGGGAGCTGGGTCTAAAGAAAACAGTAGGCAGGGTGGAAGGAAGGTCATCTACACAAGGATTCCTTCATGGATTTTCTGCTCTATTTTCCCATCAAGGAAGAAGTTTGCCTCCCTTTGGAACAGACTATGGAGCCCACTCTCCATGTCTGGCAGAACACCAGAGGTCCACACAGCAGCAGATGCTGCCTGCACTGTTGCACTTCAGAGGATCCCTGGCTGGGGTGATCTCTGCTAGGGACGCTGCAGAAAAGATGACATAGTGAGGCTGTAAGATGTTTTCAGGGGGAACCTCTATACAGCAGACAGACTGTAAATTGAGATCACAGATTTATATAGTAAATATTTTGCGGGCTAGGCTTTCTTTTTGTCAGGTATGTTCACGATGCCTAGCACAACAGGGCCCCGATCCCTGAGTGGGGGACTCTAGGTGCTACCACAATACAAGTAGAAATAATTACAATGCTAGCAATTTTAAATGAACTCTAGATTTCCACTTGAATAATAATTTTGTTTAAAATGAAATGCAAAAAAAAAAAAAAATCTCCAGGAACTTTTAGATAATTAATATAAACCTTAGCTCTGTTGATATTTGATATTTGATAGAATGGACACTCATTGTTACCTAGATTCTGATATTCCAACATAATATGAATTAGGGAAGAATATTGTTCCTGTTAAGTTATGGTACCAGAACCAGACCATAAATGCATACATTAGAGATTGATAAATCTATTGACCTGAGAATTTCCCACAAACTACAGAAGAATGCCATCAGAACTATTCACAAGGCATCTTCCAGTAAGGTAAACTGTACATTTTTATTCCCCCTCCCCCAGTTTAATTTATTTTCATTCTTAAATCTCTTTAATGTTGTTAGAACAGCTCAATCTTATTACCAAATTTCTCACTGTGAAAAAAACCCTCTCAGTTTATATATGTAAGACTGAAAATACAACACATTCTTCCGAAGCTTGCCTGGTAGTAGTGATTTAGGCTTTCATTTTTTTTTTAAATGTAGCCTTTATTGGTTAAAGAAAATGTTCCAAAATGTGAGCCATTGGGATGCTATCTTGTCAAATTGATAGCTATTCAGCTATCAAGACATCTAAGAATTAAACCTGGTGAAACTTTTCAGTGGAAATCATGCAAATCTGGCAGCACTGAAACACTTAGCAAATTCATGTCTGTTTGACCAGATGGTTTCAGTCAAAGTAAAAACAAAATCTAAACTAATTGAAACATTTTGTTTTAACATTTTCGAAATGAATAGTTTTTATTTTTTGGATAAAAACAACTCTTAATTTTTTTTAAATTGTGTTACAAGCATTAAAAATGTAAATGGCCAAAATAAAAACATATCATTTGACCTTAAAGGAAATCTTCATATTTTCCATTTGCTGAATTTCTTTTTTTGTGTGTGTGCAAAAGTTGGTTTGATACCTGAAACATTTTTTTATTCTCCAAATTGCCAGCAAACAAACAAACAAACAAAATAATTGTTCACACAAATCTAGTGCAAACTGCACCATTCTTCTTAATGGATTTAGAGAAAATTGGGAAGGAACAAATAACTAAATTTACAGAGGTAAATGGTGAGGAGGTTGTAATGTAATATGGATTTATCAAAGGCAGATCAGGCCAGATAAACCTGATTTGCTTTCTTGAGGAAATGAATGATTTTTTTTAGATAACGGAAGTGCAATAGCTCTCCTATATTTGCACTTCAGTAAAGCATTCACTACCACAGGGGAAATTATTAGTTAAATTAGGGAAGATGAGGGATCACATCAAGCACTGTAAAGTGGATATGGAACTAGTTAAAGGGGAGAACAACATGGATTGTGCTGAAAGGTGAGCTATCAGATGGGAGGGACATTACATGTGAAGTTCCTCAAGGACTGGTTTCAGAACCAATCTTATTCGATATTCTTATTAATGACCTTGGTACAAAAAATAGACTCGTGCTAATTTTGATGATGACAAAGTTGGGAGGCATTGTCAATATAGAGAAGATCGGAATATTATATAGAAAGATCTGTGTGACCTTGAAGACTGAAGTGATAAATGGAATGAAATTCAATACTACAAAGTGCAAGGCCAAAGTGCAAGGCCCTCTTTTCTACCATGAATATCTGGCAGGCCTGGAAGGGTGGGGCTACCTCAGCACATGGATCCTTCCTAGCCTCTTCCTCTGTCAGTGCAGGGTTTTTGTACATTCTCACAAATGCCATAGTACAAGGCACAGGTGACACCAAAGTTGAAAGTAAGCTGGTACACCCTGCTGCAGTGCACCGGTAATAAAGTGGCTACCTGGGAGTGAGGCTCTGATTCAGCCCCCTTACCTCTGTCCTTCCTTCTTCCCACACACAGAGCTGAGGCCAAGAGCAAAACCAGGCATGTGGGGCCAGCAGCTTGGACCCTGACTTGCAGGGCCAACTGGAGAGCTCTGAGCGCATGGGACCAGCAGCAGCTGGGATAGGGATACGGTGGGGGGGGAGGGGAGAGGGGGATGTCGCCAGCAGCCAGGACCATGGATACAGGGCTATGAGCCCAGTGGCAAATTGTGGAAGAAAACAAGCCTCTGCATTTGTAAGCAACAAGTAGCCAGAGGCAGTTTATTCAAGCAATATTGCAAGGGAAGCCTGATTTGGACGGAGGGAGACCCCCCCGGGCAGATCTTTGAATACAAACAATTATGAAGCAGCTTATATTATTTCCCATTATATACAACAATGGCTAGACAATTATCTCTTAGTTCCTCCCAGATGCTACCTTATCTTCAAGGTTCTCACTGGAGTCAGCATTCCATCCTTATCTCCATATGGAGGCGAGAGGTGAAGGCAGCGTCTTATTACAGCTCTCGCGTTGTCAAGAGTCAGAATTAGCTTGACTCTTGCTAACAAGACAAAGATGGCTGCTTACAAATCCCCTTATCTCCATTTCCTGCTTCCACACTCCCCCCTTTTGTGCTTTTAGCACAACTAACTTTCTAAACCTCTATGTTCATTAGGCATTGTATTTCTGTTCCAGATCAAGGGGATCTTCCCTACAAGTTTTGGTCAGTTATAACGGCAATACATAATTAATATAAACATAAAAACTATTTCTATTATTACATCTTTTACACCAACAATAAAATATGCCTAAAATAAGCAAATGCAATAAAAACATTAATATCCCCAATATAATTATATGTTGGGGCTGTTTCATAATTGTAGTAATATAACATAATATATCATAATTAGTACACAAGAGAGATATTCTATAGGCTGTATGGAAAGCATGTTTCTCAATTTGATATCTATTTTTGGATACATGAATTTGACCTTGCAATTCAGAGATTTTCTGGACCTCTGGTAGAAGTGAAAGCAGATTTTGGAATCGGTCAGGTACTAAGGTAGTCCAATTAAAGGGTATTTGGAACCTAAGGGCTAATTGCATTTGAAAGTCAATTAGGGAGGACAGAACATGCTGTTGGTACTTGTCCGTAAGACAGAGCCCAGACCTTTAGGAAGAAACCCAAACCACTCCCACAAGTTTCTCCTTGCCAATATACAATACTTTGACTCTTCCACCAGGGCACTGGACCAGGAGCTTGGGAGCACTGCAGCACCCTCCCCCCCCACCACACAAACACTCCTAGTTCCCTTCCCATACCTTTGGGCACTGCCCTCACAGCTCCCATTTGGCCAGGAATAGGAGTATCATGGGTTAGAGTCACTAATTGGGACTGTCCGAACCCCAAGCTTCCCCACCCTGCAGTCCACCGTACGTACATCTACCCCAAGTGCCTTAAATTACTCCTGCACCCCCCTATAACCCAACCCCCACCCAGGCTCCTGCACCTTACACCCACATCCAGCTCTGAGCCCCCCCTCCACTCCTCCATCCCCCTTCCCTGAGCCCACATTCCAAACTGGAAGGGGGAGGGGGGAGTTGCCATATGACAGTACCTGTAAGAACTTTAAGTTACTTTGGAATACTATGTACAGTTCTGATTGCCCATGTTTAAGAAAGATTAATTTAAACTGGAGAAGTTGTGCAGAGGAGCTACTAGGATGAGCAAGGGAATGGAAAGCTACGTTATGAGGAGACTGGAAGAGCTTGTCTTATTTTGTCTAGTGCAAAGGAGGCGGAGGGAATATAATTGCTCTCTATAAATACTTTAGGGGGGTAAATACCAAGGAGGATGAAGAGCTCTTAAAGCTAAAGGGCAAAGTTGGCACAAGAACAAAGGGATATAAACTGGCCAGGAACAAGTTCAGGCTGGAAGGTTTCTGTCCGAGGGCAAGGTTCTGGAACAGTCTCCCAATAGGAGTTATGAGGACCAACAACTTAATTAGTTTAGAGGAAGAGCTGGACAAATTTTAGGACTGCAATTGTGTAATAGGGTTGTGATGGTGGAGTGCGAGCCCTGGGGCTTATTCCAGTCTGTGTGTTACACTCCTGAAGCTCATGCTTCAGAGTTTCAGCCAGCCACCAGGGGTCAGAAAGGGATTCTCTCTCTCTCCTCCCAATTATTCTGGGAAGAGTTTTTTTTTCCTTTTCCTTCCCTGAAGTATCAGGGGTGGCCATAGCTGGAGATGGGACATGGGGCAAGGTGGACCAGAGTTCTATGGTGACACTTAGCATTGTCTCTCTTGGGATATGTTTATGCTGCAGGGTAAGCCCCAGGATAGAGGAAAGCAAACCAGCTCCCTGTGCTAGAGAAACCTGGGCTTGAGCATTTACACAGTATTTAAACCCTACTTTAAATCTTTGCTAGCCCATGCTCAAACCTTGGGCTCTGGTGTACACACTGCATGCTGCACATCTAGTCAAGTAAACACATCCCAGGGAGTCCCTAGTGTCCTCTGCAAATGTGGCTGCTCTAGTCCTAGGATGATGGTGTACTGTGGGAAAACTTTACTGCCTGCCTTTCATGTTACAGGAAATTTGAGCAGCCTGCTATACCCACTGCAAACCCAAGAAGCTCTCCAAGGCAACTGGGTGATCTGAAGAGTACAGCTGACTTGAGCTGCACCTGTTTGTCAAGGGAGGGTGGCTTGTTTTTTCAATAAAGTGCATTGCAGGTTGTTGGGATAGAGAGGACTAAGGAACTTGTTCCATGGAATTGTGAGATGCTTCTGAATGACTTCCAGGACCCATGTCAAGCAGGGATGTGTCTACACTGTAAAGCAATAGGCCTCAGTCTCTGGGTTCTGGCTTAACTTGAACTCTTCCCCTCCCATCCTTCAGGGTTCTGTGACCTGGGGTCCACTCCTTGGTTTAGCACAAATTCAGTGGGGAAGCAAGGGAATGATACACGTGAGTCGGGGCTCAAGCTTTGTTTATGGTGCCAAGTAGACATGCTCTCAGGTGCTTAGTTAGCTGGTCCTTCTTCACACGTTCAGGGACTAACTGAGGATCTGTGGAGTGAGGAAGGACTTTTTTATGTAACAGGAAATTTTTCCGCTGTTTTTTTTATGTGCACAGCTTGGTTTTATTGGAGAAAAAACACTAGCACATCATATTTGCGTATATTGTTTTTATAGAGAAAAGAGGTTCACTTATTAGTAGGTAGACAACAATCCTTGCAGCACATTGTCTGATAAGCACATGCTCTTTGTCTAGTGAGTGACAAAGTAAGCACATGCTCTTTGTCTAGTGAGTAAGGTGGAGTGGTGAGACAGGCTGAATTGATTGAGAAAATAAGCTGCGAGGGCCACCTCTGAAAGAATCCCCAAATGATCAGCCTCCCAAGAGCAAAAGGAGACGCTGCTGGCAGGAAGGGAACGCCACAATGAAAACACTCCTGAGTGCCAATACTTGCACATCGCACATGACAGTGTGATAATAAACCCACGGGCAACTTGGAACAGTAACAGAAAAGATGCTTCAGCAGAGGCCATGAAAAAGAAATGTGGTTTTGACAAAATAAACGTGCCAGCGCTTTTATTTTGCATTTGGCGTGATGATATAGGACCCAATCCTACTATGTGCTGAGCACTTCCACCTTGAGAGATGTCAGCTCCCACTGAAGTCAAGGGGAGTTGAGGACACTCGGCATTGCCTGTGGGTAGGGAAGTACTCAACTCTCTGCAGGATCAGCCTGATACAAAAGAGCCTTAATAGAATAAACTGGAGTCAGACTCCCTTTGTTCAAGATACTATTATGAGTTCACCTTACAGCAAAACAACTTGAACTAGAAATGGAGGGTGGGGGCACCTAACCTCCTATGAACATTATAAATTTCTCTTTGCTGCAAACCAGTGATCAGCAAATAAGGAAAGGTTCACAAGTTCAACCTGATGTTAGATCAGCATCTAAACTACTGCAGCCTGGAAATCAGGGTTGGAAAGCTCATGAGATTGCAATTAGTTCCCCATTTCAGCAAAGTAAAAATAGTGCAAGAATAAACTTCCGTGATACACTGCTCTACAGCCAAAATGCTTCTGAAATAAATGTAGTCAAACTTTACTAATTCTGGGTCACTGAGAATGAAAATGATGCTTAAAATTGTTGATTGGCTCTAGTTTTCAAGTTATGCTATTGGATCAGTATATATGACCCTTGACTTGGGAATGCCGGAGGATAAGTGAGTTATAAAGGGAAGGGATCTCAATTTAAACCAGAAATGACTAAAATTCATCTTTGACTGGATCTAAGAATAAATCTATGACTGGGTTTGGACAGTAGTTGCTTTTTAGGCAAAACAATGAATGATGCAATCTGAAGCTGGTATTGCATCATATATGATATGAATTGCATCATGTTATTCCTAGAGGTCATGGATGATGAAATCATAACGAAGCTTACATCACTCTGCTGAACAAATTGTCCTATATCAGCTCTAGAAATCACACAGTGTCGTGCTCTCTTATTTGTCAGTGTTTGATTTTGCAAAGGGACACATTTCTGTTTAGCCAAAGTGAGCAGAGATGCCTCGTACTTGTGTGAACAGTGCAGATAACTTCTGCTATGTTTGTGGTGAAGTGACTTTTGCATCACAAAAGCGCAGTATAACCACTATGGTTAAGAAAGCCTATCACCTTTATTTTGGCTGCAAAATTGGAGATTTGGACAAGAGGTGGGCCCCACAAATATGCTGCAACACTTGTGCAACAAATCTTTGCCAGTGGTTGAACAGGAAAAGGAAATCTATGCCTTTTGCAGTGCCAATGATTTGGAGAGAGCCAACAGATCATACCAGCAATTGTTACTTCTGCCTGGTGCCTCCCGTTGGGAAAGGTGTGTGTGCATTATCCAAACATTCCATCAGCTATACGCCCAGTACCCCACGGAGAAG
>CM057845.1:216424053-216464496 GCA_030068395.1 Apalone spinifera
TCACCAGGGCCTGATGAAATGCATCCTAGAATACTCAAGCAGCTGATAGAGGAGCCATCTGAGCCTTTAGCTATCATCTTTGAAAAGTCAAGGAAGTCAGGAGAGGTTCCAGAAGACTGGGAAAGGGCAAATATAGTGCCTATCTATAAAAAGGGAAATAAGAACAACCCAGAAAGCTACAGACCAGTCAGTCTAATTTCTGTGCCAGGGAAGATAATGGAGCAAGTAATTAAGGAATTCATCTGCAAACATCTGGAAGATAATAAGGTGATGAGTAACAGCCAGTATGGATTTGAGAAGAACTAATCATGTCAAACCAATCTGATAGCTTTCTTTGATAGGATAACAAGCCTTGTGGATAATGGAGAAGTGGTGGATGTAGTAAACCTAGATTTTAGTAAGGCATTTGACACAGTCTCGCATGACTTTCTTATCAATAACCTAGGAAAATACAACCTAAATGGAGCTACTAAAAGGTTGGTGCATAACTGGCTGGATAACTGTTCTCAGAGCCTACGTCTAGACTGCAGGCTTCTGGAAAAACTTCTTCCAAAAGAAGAGATCTTCAGAAATAACTTCTTCTGAAAGAGAGTGTCCACACTGCCAAAGCGCATTGAAAAAGTGATCTGCTTTTTTGAAAGATAGCATCCTTTCAGTGTGGAGGTTCTCTCGCATTTAAACTGTGATTACTATGGACGGAGTGGCCACCAGGGCACCTGTGCTTTTTCCACTTTCCTCTTCTTTCGAAAGAACTCCCTCTTCCCTATTCACACACACGTTTTGGAAAAAGGCTTCTTCCTCGTAGAAAGAGGTTTACCAATGTCAGAAAAATCCATCTGTTCTTTAATTTTTTTTTCAAAAGAACGCAATTGCAGTGTGGACGTAAGTGACGTTTTTCAGAAAAACAGCTGTTTAAAAAAAAACCCTCTGAAGTGTAGACATAGCCAGAGAGTAGTTATAAACAGTTCACAATCTATGCTGGAAGGGCATAATAAGTGGGGTCCCAAAAGGGTCTGTTGTGAGACCGGTTCTGTTCAATGTCTTCATCAACAAGTTAGATGATGCCATAGAGAATACACTTATTAAGTTTGCAGATGATACTAAGCTGAGAGGGACTGCAAAATCTTTGGAAGATAGGGTCAATATTAAAAATGATCTGGACAAACTGGAGAAATGATCTGAGGTAAATAGGGTGAAGTTTAATAAGAACAAATGCAAAGTGCTCCACTTAGGAAGGAACAATCAGTTTCACACATACAGAATGGGAAGCGACTGTCTAGGAAGGAGTACTGCAGAAAGGGATTTAGAGGTCATAGTGGATGACAAGTTAAACATGAGTCAACAGGGTGACACTGTTGCAAAAAAAGCAAACATGATTCTGGGATGCATTAACAGGAGTGTTGTGAGCGAGACTCGAGAAGTCATTTTTCTGCTCTGCGCTGATTAGGCCTCATTTGGAGTATTATGTCCAGTTCTGAGTACCACATTTGAAGAAAGATGTGGAGAAGTTGGAGAAGGTCAGAGAAGAGCAACAAAAATTATTAAAGATATAGAAAACATGAGCTATGAGGGAAGACTGAAAGAATTGGGCTCATTTAGTTTAGAAAAGCAAAGACTGAGAGGGGACATGTTTTCAGGTATCTAAAAGGATGTCACAAGAATGAGGGAGGAAAATTGTTCTCCTGGGCCTCTGATGATTGGACAAGAAGCAATGGGCTTAAACCGCAGCAAGGGAGGTTTAGATTGGACATTAGGAAAAACTTCCTAATTGTCAGGGTGGTTAAACACTGGAATACATTTTCTAGGGGGGCTTGTGGAATCTCCATTACTGGAGATATTTAAGAGCAGGTTGGATAGACATCTATCAGGGATGATCTAGACAGTGCTTGGTCCTGCTGTGAGGTCAGGGGACTGGACTTGATGACCTCTCAAGGTCCCTTCAAGTTGTAGTATTTGATGTTTTTATGAGCTATTCTGAGGTAAAAACACATGCAGACCAATCTCATTTTTAACGTGCGGTAAATCTGTGAGTTAAACAGCCCCTTACCCCCACCAGATGTTGACATGATGAATTTACATTCACCATCAGACCAAAATGCCTTGTTTTCACTGTGTTTTATACCTTGGAATAGTTCACATGAATTAAGTACCCAAAAGTAAGTAAGTAAGTATATAAATAAATAAATAAATAACGCACTTTAGTTATTTGTTTTTAGGTTTTATTTAAAGTTATAAAACACAGTAAATAAGTAACATTTTGAAAAAATTGATTTGTTTTATGTTTTGTGCATCTGAAAGTTGCCAACCTAGAAATCCCTCTTTAGTATTATCTCTCATCAATTTGTAGTAACGTTGTCACATATGAACAGTGAAAAATCAGCTAATGTTACCTAATGTTACCACTGTAGGCATACAAGTACAGAGTCATCAACCTGATTATTAATAGCTTACAAGAGTAACATGTGCAAAAGATAGAGAAAAACTATAACAGCAAAAAAAAATGCACCCAAAATAATTATATTCTTATAATTTATTGCAGAGATGTTCACTACTGTTTGTCAGCAGCTTGCAGAGTAGGTTTACAGAGAGAACAGTTCATTTAAATGAGAATAGCAGGGAACCTGAGTTATTTTGCTGATTCGTGAACTCCACAAACACAAATTCTGGTAGAGTATTTATTCAATGTGCTTCCAGTACATTAGCAGAACTGTTCTTGGTATTACTACTAGAAAAAACAACCTATAGAATCAAGTACTTAGGAACTGATTTTCAAATTGCCCTTCTTTTTGCATTTGCATTGATATTTTGCATTTGTTTGAGGCTTGCATCTGCTTCCAAACAATAAGCACTAATTTTAAACCTGTTCAGCACTCATTTAACCCGGATTGTTCTTTTGTGGCCATTTCACATGCATCTGGGATTCAGTGCAAAGAGGTTGCATGGAACAAAATAAGGGTGAAATGCTGCTAGCTGCAGCTGCAAGAAAGGGCCAAAGATAAACAAGTGCAAACACCAAAGATATAGTTTAAGAAGTAGGTGCACAGTGACTCTGTGAGCTGTGCCATATAGATTGTGACCTGCTAAGTAGTAGGTACTAGAACATTATGTTTGACATCCTCAACATGGCTTTCCATCTGATCAAAGGATCTTTTATTTAGGTTTAGTTAACTTCTATTATTTATATATCTAGCTTATAAACATCTTCATAAGAGAAAGCATTATTCTTGTTCTTTAAACATGCAAGGGGTTTTGTACTCAGATAAAATTTTTATGTGAACTATGGCTCAATGAAAAATACCCAAACCAGTTACTCACAGAAAAATCAGTTACTCACAGAACCTAAGATATAATTTTAAATCAGCAATATTTGAAACCATTTCACATGACAGTTCTGTAAATACGTACTAAAAATTGTTCTTCTGTAGAATTTTCAAAAGTACCTAAATCACTTACGTTACTAAATCACATTTTTTAAAACTGATTTTAAATGAGACTTAAGCACCTTTGGTGTTCCTGGGTATGTCTAGACTACATGCCTCTGCCGACAGAGGCATGTAAACTAGGCTACCCGACATAGTCAAAGAAGCCGGGATTTAAATATCCCTGGCTTCATTAAAATAAACATGGCCGCCACGCTGTGCTGGTTCAGCTGATCGTCGGCACAGCGCAGCAGTCAAGACATGGATTGGTCGACAGGGGAAGCCTTTGTCAGCCGCTCCTGTAAACCTAGTTTCACGAGGCATAAGGGAGCGGTTGACAAAGACTTCCCCTGTCGACCGATTCGCGACTTGACTGCCACACTGTGCTGACGATCAGCTGATCTGGCACAGCGCGGCGGCCATATTTATTTTAATAAAGCCAGGGATATTTAAATCCTGGCTTCTTTGACTATGTCGGATAGCCTAGTTTACATGCCTCAGTCGGCAGAGGCATGTAGTCTAGACAAACCCCCAGTCACTTTTGCAAACAGTGTTTAGATGCTTTGGAAAATTTTAACCAAGGTGATTCAAACTAGAATCTGATAAACAATTCCTGAACATGTCTTACCTAGATTCAATGGGTCAAAATCAGCTGTGTGCAATCAGGTGCAACTACACTGATTGTAAAGGTGATGATGCAAACCCCATTGGATTTCATGGTCTTCAGACTATGGACTGAATATTTTGAAAATAGGAGTGCACTTGTGTGCTCCTGCACACAGATATGCCATTGGTAGGAGGTGACCACAGCCAAGAGAGGGAGGAACTGTTAGTTCATTTTTATCATACAATCCATCATAGCAATCAGAACCCAGACAGACAATATACATGGTAATTAACCTCTACTCACTGTTGCCCCTTACGTTTTAGTTCTTGTCCGCTAGCTCTGGTGGAGCTATGAAGGGCCTGTGCATGATCCTTCGGCCTAAACAATGGAGATATTGCTGGGCCCACAGCTGTGGTGAGGTGGTCTCTCACAACCTGCCATTGCTACTCCAAGATTGGAGTCATCATTATTCACTTCCTATAAGCCTCAGGGAGAGTGACTCAGCTTTTGACAATGTGATGGGTGTAACCAGGAGCAATTGCAGCTGCACAGCTGTTGGCAGGCTTGCTGTTGTACCACTTGCTGCTTTGGTTGCTTTTTATGGCAGCCACAAGCATTGTTTTTTCAAACATTTTTTATCCCATTGGTTTCCTTTTGAAAATCACTGGGCAAATAGTGCACTTAGAAATTTTGACTTCTGTATAAGTGCATGCATATTAACTTTTGCCCTTCTGAAAATGTAGCCCATGCTGTTAATTCTAGTATTGTCTACTTTTGAACATAGCAAGATAGGAAGCTGATCTAGAGCCATCTTGGTTAAAAATATAAGAGCAAGCAGTTCAAAATACATACGAAAATATGTTTGCATCTATAAAATATTCCTTTGATGTATTTGTTTACAACTATAGCTAGGAGCTAAAGTCAAGGGCAAATTGTTCAGATTTTGGTCCCTAACAAGAGGTATCTAAGATCTGATATTTAGAAGCCTAACTGTGGATTTCAGAGCTTCTGAGCACTCAGAGTTCCTGTTACACTTAATGACTCAGCACCTCAGAATCAGGTGACTTATTTAATGCTGGCTACAGAGTTAGGGGCCTATCTACAGACAGCTAGTTTTGGAAATTTTAGCACTGTTTTGTTTCTGTTTAATAGCATGAGGTTATTTGTTTAGTGTTTGTGGAGAATCCACTCTGTGATCTGTGCTGATCTTACAAAGAGCTCTTCTTCAGGTCTGGAGATGGTGCTCAGAATGTCACAACTAAATACAAGGTGTAACAGAAAAGCAGTTAACACATGTTGCAAGAGCCCATTCAAGTGGGCAGTTAATACCTCTACAAATGACAAAGGAGAGCTAATGGGTTACAGATATTTAGTAAGTTGTAATGTTAACAGATTATTATGTGCAAGTTAGCAGGTTTTTATAATGAGCCATAAATCCAGTGTCTTTATTAAACCCATACTTTTAATGTCTAACAGAATTCTGAATTTTAGTTCTCTGGCTCATCTTTTGAAAATGTTGAGCAGGTTTTCTTTGAACATAAGAACATAAGGTCAGGTATGAAGTGATTGCTTTGCGAGAAGTATTTTCTCCCTGTGTGATATGGTATTCGTGTCTTTTATCATTTTTGTGTGTGAGTTAATTTGAGAGTGTCAGTGATTTGTCTTGTTTCACTCACATAGTTGTTCTTGCGGTATTGAGTACACTGGGTGAGGTACCTCACTTGTTATGATATAGACATACATAGGTTCTCTCTTGAAAGGTGCATTGTTGATCATTGTAGCAGTAGAAATACATGTGCAGGTTTTGTATCTGTTGCTGTGACAGGGTCCAGTCTGCTTTGAGTGGGTGTGTCCTGATCTATGGGGAGTTTGCCTCTGATGTTGAGCTTGGTGAGGTCCTTTGTTTCAAGAGCTAAAGAGGAGCTTTGGAAAAGATGTCTTTGAATATGTATTCCCCACTGATTATGGGTTAATGGTTTAATAATACCCCCTATGGATTCCAGGCTGAGGTTGGTAGGCAATAATTAGGAGTGTGCTGTAGAATGGAATTTTTTTCCCCTGTATTGAATTAGGGTTTGGGTGGCCCATTCCATGATACAATTTTCTTTTCTAGTTGAGTGTAATTATTTGGTGAAGACAGTTTTAAGTGTGTTAAGATGTATACCCTGAACTTTCTCCTCAGAGCATAATTTGTGGTATATGAGAGCCTGGCTGTAGATAACAACTTTGTGGTGTGTTTGTGAAGATTACTGTAACTGTATAACCCGTTAAAACATGGAAATCCACCCAATGACCTCAAAAAGCTACTGCCCTATAGCTCTTCTCTATACAATATACAAATTATTGGAACAGTTGATTCTTGCAAGGTTGACTTCCTCCCTCTCACGATACTGGAGACCACAGTCCCCCTAGAATAGATGGGTTTCAGGGCAGGGTGAAGCTGCTGTGACTAAGTACTTGAACTAACTACACACACTGAAACTGACTTTCAAAATCTTAAAATGGCCACAGCTTGTATTGACTTATCAGCCTAGCATACTACCTGGTATCAGAATCTACTCTTGAAATAATGTAACCTGTTTCAATGTTACCAGACATTTTGACTCATTAGGCTGCTGTTTTCAAACCCAATGTTTTGTGTCTATCTTGGAGGTCACAGTAGCAAAAACCAGAGTTTGCACAATAGCCACGTGCTGGAAATCAACACCAGCATTGTCCATTTTAACATGTATATAAGTGACGTGCCGCAAGTTCATTTATGCCTATGAACTGGCACTAATGACACAGCCCACAGCATTCAAAAGAAGTAGAAGACATTTTTGATGCTAATCTGAAGAGGCTGGTAAACTAATGTCATTGCTGGTAGCTCAAATCCTCTCCATCAAAAATTATGTCAGCTTTCCATCTCAGCAGTTCTGAAGCTAAGAGGATGCTGAATGTAAACTCTTACAGCAAGGCAGGTACCCACAATCTAACATCCACTACCTAAGAGTCAATGTCAATCTCAGCCTTACCTATCAACAACACCTAAAGCAGGTGAGCTATAAATTGAAGAGTTGCATTAATGTAATCCAAAAATAGCATATTCTACCTGCGGATATGATGCTCAAATGCTATTGAATGGCAATGCTGGCTTTAGTTTATTCCATGGCTGAGTACTACCCGTCTGTCTGGGGAAGAAGCTCACACCTGGACCTCATCAATATCTAGCTAATTGCAACTATGAGATTTGTAACTGGCACCCTGAAGTCTGCTCCACTGTGGTGGCCTCCAGTCCTTGCAAACATCCTCTAACCATCCAGATGGCTACATTGCATGAGTAGAAGAAAACTCTTGCTAACCAAATGCTCCCAGTTCATGACAATCTTGTCCCTCCACCTCACACTAACCTTAACTCTCACCAACCATTCTGAGAGGCTGGAGAAGATCTTCTGTTACCCAACTTCAATCCAGAAAACTCCTAGTGGATGCAGTGGGGAGTCTCTAATGTAAGCAACAAACACTTCATAGATGATCCCACCATCAAACCACCTGGTTTCTTGCTATGTTGCAGACAGTGGATGATCAATTGTATTAGGATGTTACATAAAAGATGTGCACATCTGATACAGAAGTGGAGAATCAAGGATTCCACACACTGAAAATGTGGAGACCTTCAAATGATCAGACATATTGTGAACAACTGCCCCATCCTTTCATTTCCAGGAGATACAGAAAAGGGGCAATTTCCATCTCCTGAAGCCTTTGAAGGAATTTCAGACCTTTCTATTAATTGTTTCAAACCTTTTTGTTACTATTTTTATACAAAAGAAGAAAAGAGGATCTGTGGAGGTAAGTGTGGTGAACTGTGGGAGGGCTTTTTATATAGTCATCTATAAGTTCCATTTTTGAAGCTGATTTTGGTGTTCAGGAAGTTGATGCTGGTGAGGGAATGTTCTAGAGAGAGTGTGAAAGATGGGTGGTGATTGTTGAATTAGGACAAATTTTTGAGGGAATTTAGAGTTATCAGTTCAGAGGATGAAAACATCATCAGTGTATCGTAGGTATATCATTGGTTTCATTGGGCATTTTTCCCCCATAAATTCTTTTTCAGGGTGTCCGATGAACATCCTAGAACATTGGGAAGCCTTGCTAGCAGACAAGTCTGTACCCATGGTTTGGGAAAAGTGCTTGTTGTTGAACATAAAGGTGTTACGGGTGAAGATGAAATGGATCAATTTGGTGAGCGGATAGATATCAAAGCGCACGTCTACACAGCAACAGTATTTCAAAATAATGTGTGTTATTTCAAAATAACTAGGTTAGCGTCTACACAACAAGCCCGTTACTTTGAAATAATTTCAAAATAACAGGCTTCTTATTCCAAATCATGTAACCTTCATTTTACGAGGAATAACATCGGTATTTCAAAATAAGGCATGTGTAGACGGGGCAGCTGAGGTTATTTCGAAAAAAGTGGCCTCCAGGGATTCTCACAGCTGCCATTGTGGCCACTCTGTCCACACTCATCAGCCCCAGGGAAACAGTTTGTGGCATGACACGAGTCTTGCTAACATCGTGCCATACAGCAGCACCCAGCTCTTTCTTCTCTGCTGCCGTGGCAGACCCCCAGCCAGCCACCAGAGCCCCGCACGAGTGCCAGCACAGCTACAGGCAGCTCCCAAACCCCTACCTGGGGGTGGAGGAAGCAGGCCCCATCCTGGTCTGGTGCAGAGATCCTGGATCTCATTGAGATCTGGGGAGATGAGGAAAACCTCCAGGATCTCTGCACCAGATGCAGGAATGCCAACATCTACAGCCGGATGGCTGACAGCCTGGGCCACATGCACACCCAAGAACAGGTGCGCATGAAAGTAAAGGAGCTCAGGCAGGCCTACACCAAGGCCAGGAAGCACAGCTCCCACTCAGGGGCAGCACCCCAGACCTGACCATACTTCGACCAGCTCCACTGCACCTTGGGAGGGAAGTCAGTCCCTCCCCCCTTGCTTGGGACTCTGGGCTGGAGACGCCCATTGTTACCCGACTGGCAGGCAGGTCTGTGGCCAAGGAGGAGCAGGACCAGGCCACTGACACCATAATGCCTGCCAGCCAGGAGCTCACTCAGTCCCTGGAGCCGGTACTACCCTCCCCAGGATGTTGCTCAGGGATTGGAGAAAGCTGGGGAAGGTCTATCAGGTAAACTCCGTTACTTTCCCTAGACTCACATGGTGGGAGGTGGTGGGCAGCAAGGGGCTGCGCACTCCTTGCTCTGTTTTCTCAGCCTGGGGACCGCGCAGCAGCCTGTGCAAGTGAGTACACGTGGAATGCCAATCTGGAGCAGACAGCTGCAATGAGACTTCCTGAGACTAGAGACGTAAGAGACTAGTAGACTATCGGATAGTCAACTAGTGATGTGACTAGTCGCTTCTCCCCCGCCTCCACCCCTGCTGTCTATCAGAGAGAGGCAGCAAGGGTGGGAGGAACAGGAGCTGGTGCTGGGAGGAGCCAGCTTAAAAGCCAGTTCCCCCCATCACCTCTCTGCGGGAGGCAGGGGAGGTAGATGCACAGCTGTAACAGTGTGAGCACGGACTGAGGCAGTCTCCTCTCGCACTGCTTTTGTTGTAATTCTGCTTTTAAAAAGAAGGAAAATTTGTTAAAGCATTTTAAATGCAAAGTATTAAATAAGGCTTTCATTTTAACAACACCCCTTATTCTCTTGCCCTCTAGCTGGAAAGGGTTATTAGAAGGAAAGTAACACTTGTTTGATAGACTGTTAGATAATATCAAGTGCTTGGGGAAAGAGAGCAGTTACTTGAGATGGTGTTATTGTTATTATTAAAGACTGATCCTGTTTTTATCCCAGGTGGTGTTTGGGATTTAGATGGAGCTTGTAGATCTGGCAATTTATATCTGGCTCCCCCTGTCTGTCCCAATCTGATCAAGATATCTCCCAGGATCAGGATGTCCTTCCTGAATTGTGGACGTCGGAACTGGACGCAGTATTACAGCAATGGTTAAACCAGTGCCAAATACAGAGATAAAATAACCTCTCTACTGCCACTCAAGATTTCTGTGCATGTGTCATGACTCCACGGATCTCATTTTGGGTCCTCAGTCAACTGGCACCTCATTGCTCACACTTAGCAATTTATTACTCGGCTGAATTGAGAAACCACGAACCATCAGAGAGGCTCTCTTGTGTCCTGACTGGAGGAATACTGGGCTCTCTGATTGGTCAGGCTTCCCATTTAAACCCTGATAGAGGCACAGGAATTTGTCCATGAAAGTGTGTGAATTCCTGGCTGGATTCTACACTGGACTTTGTCTTATTGTCTGACTCCTGAGACATGCTGTCCTAACTTGTTTCCCAATCTCTGACTGTGATTCCCAATCTCTGACTGTGACCCTTGCTCTTGGCTTGACTCTGGCTCTGACTATTAAGTATGACTGCTGAAATCCTAGTGGTGACATGCATTAATTGTTTTGGCTGCAGCGTAACACTGGGAACTCACCTCCAGGTGATTATCCACACTCTGTCCCAAAACCTTTTCCAGAGTCATTGCTTCTCAAGATAGAGTCCCCCATTTTGTGTAAGTATGGCCCTTACATTCTTTGTTTTCTTTGTTTTCAGGTGTACACATTTTATATTTGGCGTAGTCAAAATGAATATTGTTTGTTTGCAACTAGATTACCAAGTGGTCCAGATTGTCCTGAATCAGTGACCTGTTTTCTTCATTATTCACCACTCCCCCAGTTTTTGTGTCCTCTGCAAACTTTATCAGCAATGACTTTGTTTTCTTATAGGTCATTGACAAAAAATGTTAAATCACACAGAGCCAAGAGCTAATCCCTGTGAGATATCACTAGAAACACACTTGATCAATGATGCTTCTTCATTTACAAGTACCTTCTGAGACCCATCATTTAATCCATTTAATGAGTATCATGTTTCTAGTTTTTTCAATCAAAACATTAGGTGGTATCAAGCCAAATGCCTTTCAAAAGTCTAAGTCTATTACACTGACAATATTATCTTTATCAATCAAACTTGTAATCTCATAAAATAAATCAAATTAATTTGATATAGGTCACTGGTGAGGCACTATCTATATAGGGGCAGAGAGGGAGGTGAATTTGGCATTTGGCTTGTATGGAATAACTCATCTCCTGAAGCTGTATCCCTCACTCACATGAGTTCCATTGAAATCATGAATGATGATTGAAGGACTGGGCAGGCCCATACTGAGTTAGGGAATATGTCCCTGTGTGGAGGCCCAGCATGAGGTCTGTGCATAACTTGAATCCATTTAGTGGAACATAAGCCTTTTGGTACCCTCCACGCAGGATGAATTTTACCTCGTATGAACAAATAGAACTTGCTGAAAAATAGCATTGTATGACTAGTACAGTATGGCTTTTCTAATCCATGTGAACTGGGCTTTGTGACCTTCTATTCAGTTTCAAATACAATTAAGTCCTCTCCTTTCTTGCTCCCTGTGGCTAGTGTTTACTTGCTGAATTTTTCTCCCTTTAACATTATATAACCAAATACAATTTTACTGATGGAGAATTTACATATAGAAAGTTCTCCTTCCACCTCTGTGTAAATGAATTTCAAACAGTCTTTACCTATTGGCCTTGCCAGAGACTGGAAAAACAAGAATATGAAGTAGAAAACCCTCCTGACTGATACATTATGCTCCAGGCCCTTCATCTCACAGGAAATGGTTCTCTAAACTCTGACACTGTTGCTGCTGAAGTGCACTTCAGTGCTGAACGCCTCATTCTACAACTCACGTGGCCTTTGAACTACTACTTTTAAATGTGGTTGTTGAATTACTGAATAATTTTACCAGGTGTTAGAGCACATGAAGGGACTACCAGCTACAGACCTTAGCTGATCTGTGCTCATTGCTACATTACTAGCTATTTATTAGTGTAAGATAAAAGGCCTAGCTCATTCTCACCGCTTTAATATAAAGCTGAAAGGATGTCCGTGGGGACAATCAAACTTTTGAGAAATGAATCAACAAATGTAAGTACAATGTGATATTTGCCAGAGACCAGGAAGCCAAATTGCTTCTTGAAATACTACATTAAATATGTTTCTGGTTTAGTATAGGACTTAGATTAAAAGCATAATGGCGATATAGCAAATTTCCAGCTTTCTTAATGAAACCTATGAAACATCAGTGACTTCTAACCATATAACAGTGTGTGTATTAAAAGCAAACAAAACACTTCTCCACTGCACACACAGGTCTTCCGCTGGGAGAAAAAAAAAAGAGGAAACAAACCTCAGGTGTCAGATGTCGAAAGGTGCTGAGATCCAGCAGGGATGAAGGTCTCATAAGAACCTATGCAGAAGAGAAGAGAGGGGAACGGAAGAGAATGCTACACAAGGAAATAAAAGAAACTTAAAACAAAAAACCATTAATCACACTAATTTTTATTGCTAAGTGTTTAAATTAACCTTTGTATTAAGCAAAAAATAGAAGTGTCTCCTCTTCTGGTCACAAACAATTAACACCGAGACTCAGGCATCGTAAGGAAAAGGACAAGAGACAAAGAGCTTTTTGTTGAATACAGTGTTAGATATTAAGATAATAAAAAGTATGAATGTTAAAGTCATTAAATGTTGACAATACTAGATCTTTTGACTCTCTTTATGCAGTCCAGATAAACCAAATAAAACTGACTCTTATCTATGCAATGGCTTAAAATACACTGCTAACAACAGCTCCAAGATCATCTTCAATAACACAGCTCAAGTCAAGGCAGGCTGCTAAAGAGCTAATGCCAGCTGCAGTATTTATACAGCCATGGGAAGTCCCAGTAAGACTGAAGAAGCTATCTACAAGTTTCCTTAATGCTGTATGTGATATGCAGTATACAGGAGAAGATCAGGCAAACACTTTGTTTTCTGGTGAGCACATAATGGGCATAACTTACTCTTGCTGTAATTCCACCGAAAGCCTGATAATATGCATAATAATGAAGAGGCGGGATCTCACACAGTTGTGAAGGGGTTTCACTATATTGGCCATGCCATTCACCCAAGACTGAGGCTGATAGATGGGGCAATGTCACAAGTAATGCCCCACAGCAGTTAGGCTCCAGTTGCAACAGTAAGTACAAAGCAATTAAATAAAGCCTGGCCATGCCTTCAAATGAACAAACTATGTTTAAAAACATCTTCACTTCTCGTTGGTAAACACCATGTCTACTAATATATATTGAGAAAATTAGTGTTTTCATGCAATGTTTTATGGTACATTACCTAAACTCAATGAGAAACTCACACTCTGTTTCATTGCTAGCAGTGGATCTCAATGTTTCACCACCAACTATGGGTGTCACAGAAATAATTTGACAGGCAAGAAAAAGAGAATAAGCTCTTTGGTGCAGTTTTTACAGTCTTTTCTCCACAGTCTCACTCACTGAAGTGGAAGAAATGAAGACGTACAGCTTAACCAGTATGTTTATATGCATCTAACTAGATATTTTTCTTTAAAGATTAATTAAATTACACATATAAATAAAAATACGTTAGTTGCTGTGTTACAATCTGAAAGGCCTTTTGAAATACCTCTGAAGTTATTAATGGCTCAATTCTGCATTTTAATGATTTTTTTATTGGGAAAAAAAAGCAATAAACTATCCATTGTGAGAGGAAAAAAGAAGTGCAATAGTTTCTTCTTTTGTATGCAGTTTAATGATATATGGCCTGAAGCCCTTTGCTAAATCTGCTAATTTAACTATGTTAACTGTCAAATGTGTAACCATAAGAACTTAATTTCAATAGAGATCTCAGAATCTCAATATTATGCACGTGACAGAAAAGGAAGGTGGTTTGGATGGACTCCCCTATGGCTCTGATTTAGCAAGATGCTTAATAAGCATGTACCTAACAATTCAATGGGACCACTCATGTGCTCTGTTAGGCATGTGCTTTTCTAACTGGGGATTGTGTGTGGCGTTGGCTTATGTCCTATAATTCCATACAAATGATGTGTTAAGATTACACAGTTAAGTGCTCAAAAGTCAGGAAATAACAAAGTAAGGGCGATGTGCATTATGACACAATCTTTAATTACCTGATCACGTACAATGTCTCAAAGGATGTAATGTCATACCAAACTCATTTTCTACAACTCTTTGAAGAGATGGCATGAAGAGGAAGCATTTATAGCCAGTGGGACATATCTGGAAGCCCTTAAAACAGGCAGGTGGCAAAAAGCTACAGGTGGAAATCATCAGCAGAGAATTCTCCTACAGAAGGGAATTTCCTGTGAGTGCATCTGTGCATTGCTGAGCTCAATGACTTGTTCCTGCTGAGTTTCCCAGAGGCATAAGGGATATATTAGGAAAGAGGCTGCCATGCTAAGCTACAATAGTATTGCCAGGCATAACTTAGAGCTCAATGGGGGACTCTTGTGCAGTAGATAATTTGCCCCCAAAACTATAAACTCATGACTTAGCAAATATCATTACCTATAAACCACTGACCAAATTCTGCCTTGACCTCTTGCAACAACACTGAGTTCAGCAGGCTTCTTCATTATTAAGTCAAGGCAGAATTTGGCTTGAAAATGATAAAAGATGATGCCAAATTGTCTCCCGTGTAAATGCCACTGAATCAAACATTTCTTATCTTTCCGAATGTCATCATGCTTGTGCAGCAACATTGCGTTTTCCTAAGAGGAGGAATATACATGCCCAATACTGCCAACCATTTTAACTGAGCTGAATTCCTTCAGAGTCGCATAATGTACCTGACCACTGATATTTGCTGTGTAACCTCTACATTTAAAGTCTTATGTATGGACACAATCGGCTATCTGCTCTATCTTTAGAACCACAGTTCATTGCTATCTTTCCCCAGAGTTGGAATGTCTTTTGCATTTTGCCAGGCCTTCAGTTCAGCCAGTGACAACACTGGGGGTTGTAAACTAGAGGAATTTGGCATAAAGAGGAGCTGCCATTTGGGTCACTCCAAAGTTGCAGAAAATCTGTTTAGTACAGTGCTGATGTGCTACAGATGTTAGAGAAACATACTGAAACACCAATTCAGGATTGTACTTAGGTACACACTTAAAATTAAGCACATGCCAAAGTCCGACTGGAATCAATTGGAGCACATGCTTAAAACTAAGCAAGTCCTTAAAGCTATCAATATGCTTAAGTGTTGTCTTAAGTAAGGATGGGCTTTAACACATGCTTAAGTGCTTTCCAGAATGGGGATCTTGATTTGCTGCTGAAATAAATTGTCAGTGTTATTGCTTTTCTTGGGGTTTGTGCAGCACAGCTGAATTTTTTTTTTTGCCTCAAGTGAGGTTTGTTCTAACAATTACCAATGCATATTAATTAACATACTTTCCTCACATGTCTTTCTATATTTGCTTCTTCCAAAAGTGACCTTTTATTGAACTTTTTCAGGAGGCAATTTGAGAAGCGATGAGAAAGGAAAATTATATCTTGCAAGTTATTTGAACTAGAGCCCAACATCTTTAAAACATCTTTAAAACAGCATTAAAACACAGTTGTATCTGCTAGCAACTGAGCTTTTTTCCTTTCTCCGGACTGCTCTTTTAATGAAGGAGGGGGGATAGGGAAACTATGTGTCTTAGAAAAGAAGCCCAATTTTGTTTCTTGAGAATATCATGCATGCTAAAGAGGAATTTTATTAACTAAGATATGATTAGCATAGCATGCTGAATGAAAACGTAAAATGCATCTTTGGCTATTGATAGTCCCACTAAAGGTTAGCTAATTAAGACAGCCACAAATAAAACGAACACTCAGATGCTGATATGCATATGAGAGGACCGTAAATGAACACTTTGAAATGTAGCTCAGATTCACAGACACCCTTCACATTAGAGGGACAAATACATTGAAAGGATCAGCAGCGTGCAAATGAACAGACAAGAACCAGGCATAGCATGTGGAGATAAGCTTTCTTAAAGGGAAGTGCCATCTGAGCCATTCATCTTGATGGGGTTCTAAGAAAAGGGGTGACCAGATCTCGTTAGTTTGCAAAAAGCACTTTAAAGCCACATGGGAGATGGCAGGTTAGAAGACAATATTGAAACTGACTGTAAAATACCCATTGTACAGTAGGTTAATTATGGGCATATTATGGTAATAATTACGATACTAATCTACTCTGTTCTGATTTGTCAAAGATACTGCACAGAAGGGGAGACATCTTATTGGAAACCAAACACAAATTCAGGTAATAAAATGCATTCAATTTTGAAGGCAGAGGAATGGGAATAATTAGCCTAAGAAGCTACAATAGAGAAATAACGTTATACTATGTTTTTAAGCTAAATCAGTGAAACTGCACCACAAAGCAGTGCTTTTAAAGTGAAAACTGCCATGCATGGCACACAGAGCCTAATTAACTCTATCAGAGTACAAACTTTAGATGCAAGATGTTACTGCTATGTGTGATTCAAGCATAATCTATCACATGTAAGCCAGGAGTATGAAGCAGAGTGAGTTGCATTGCTCCAGCAACAGAATAGTAGCCATGTTTTGACTAAAGATACGTTGCGCAGATACTGTGCTCCCGAGGGAAATAATCTGCTGCTGCTATGTCCCAGGCTGTTTGCCCTGCTGTGCTGGTTCAATGCACTAAAGAGGTAGAGCTGAAGTTCCACATGCTTCCTGGTTCTTCCTGCTCACTCACTGCACTGAAGAGAAACAGATAGCTCTGTTAGAGGCCCTGTCACAGCCAGCTGCACTAGAGGTAACACACAGCGATGTTACTGTGGCTGTCTTGTCACTAGTAAAATAAAACGAGGACTCAGATGATCTGGAAATTGAAAGCAATCCTCCAAAATGAGAATTTAATGTGACCAAATAAATACTGGCAAGTTACTGTGTCAAAAAGTCCGTGCTGCTATCTCTGTGCAATAATCTGATTCATAAACCTATGCAAATTGGAGGATTGAGTCAAAAGGAAACGGATGAGATTCAACAAGGACAAGTGCAGAGTCCTGCACTGCACTTGGGACGGAAATATCCCAAGCAGTGTTACAGACTTGGGACCGACTGGCTAAGTAGCAGTTCTGTAGAAAAGGACTTGGAGATTAGAGTGAATGAGAAGCTGGATATGAGTCAACAGTGTGCCCTTGTAGCCAAGAAGTCTGCACTGGTAGGAGCATTGCCAGCAGATTTAGGGAAATGATTATTTCCCTGTATTCAGCATTGGTGAGGCCTCATTTGGAGTATTGCATTCAGTTTTGGCATAAAATTGATTACGGGGTTGGAGGGTGATTTGATAGCAGCCTTCTACTACCTGAGGGGGAGCTCCAAAGAGGATGAAACCAGACTGTTCTTAGTGTTGACAGATGACAGAACATGCAGCAATGGTCTCGAGTTGCAGTGGAGGAGGTTTAGGTTGGATATTAGGAAAAACTACTACACTGCCTGGGGAAGTAATGGAATCTCCATCCTTAGAGGTTTTTAAGATGAAGCTTGACAAAACCTTGACTGGAATGCATTAGTTTGAGCTGGTCCCTGCTTTGAGCAGGGAGTTGGACTGGATGTTATTCTGAAGTCTTTCAACCTTTGGGCTATGTCTACACTGCAGGCTATTTTCGGAAGAAGCTTTTTTTTGAAGAGATCTTCCGAAAAAAACTTCTTCCGAAAGAGAGCATCCACACTGCAAAAGTGCATCGAAAAAGTGATCTGCTTTTTCGAAAGAGAGCATCCAGACTGAATGTGATTGCTATGGACAGAATGGCCACCAGGGCACATGTACTTTTTCCTCTTTCCTCTTCTTCCAAAAGATCTCCCTCTTCCCCGTCCACACACGCCTTTTTGTGAAAGAGCTCTTTCAGAAAAAGGCTTCTTCCTCATCTTTTCCAATGCTGGAAAAAACCCTCTGTTCTTTTGATTTTCTTGCAGAAGACTGCAACTGCAGTATAGATGTTCCTCAAGTTTTGTTAGAAAAACGGCAGTTATCACTCAACTGAACCCAGTGGAGTTTTTGGAACTGCCCCACTACATCAGAGGGAATCTGAACACCTTCACTATCAGTCAATTTGTGTATGGAAAAACTGGGTTTCGGGTCTGCAGTGTAACACAATGGAGCACTGCCAATTTACAGTACCTGAGTACCTGACCCTTGATTTTCATCTAGTCCTTAAAAATGATGCCCTATTCACAACCTCCACCACAGAGGACACCAGGGACTGATACCTGATGGCTGACTATTATAATGATTCCTTGCAGAGCTGAAAGAACATGCATTCTCACGCAAAACTCAGATGGAAACAGTCTCTTTTTTATGTTCTGGAATGTTTCATTCACTTTTTCTAACTGGTGCTTGTCTCCCCACACCTGGGTACTTTTAACTGGGACTGGAAGCAGTTGAAATAAATACTTTGGAAAAGGCTAGCTCCTTTACCTCACCCCCCTTTATTTGTTTAGCCACGGGCTGCATCTGATTTCTCAGTCCTAGATTAGGAACTCTTGGGACCAGGGATTTATCTTTACTTAATTATTTTGTTCAGTGGCTAATACACCATCTGTGATTGAGTCCTGTGCATGCTTGACATAGCCCACCTTGGTAGGGGCATGCTCTGGCAGCAAGCCATAGTATGACAAGTGTATCTCATTCCTCAGACATCCCTTCTTGATAGGCTGGTAGGAGACATTCTATCACAGAAGCCAGGTTTAGAACAGCATGCCAGCCTTCCAAGTTCCCTTTCTAGCCAAGAGTGGCTCTGCAGCACCCTTCTTGCCTCTGTTTCCCCCCAACAGCTAGTGCTTCCATGTAAGAATTTACATTAGGATTCTCTGTGTTGATGCCTGGCCCATGCTTCTTTATTGATACAGTGCCATATTATCTGTCCTCTTCGCAGGGAGATTCATCTTGTTCTAAGGCCCTCTGTCCAGTCTCACCTGTCTCACTTTTTCCTTACCATTATTAGCTTCTTGGAGACAAGCTTTTTCTCTGTCTCTGGATTCAGTACCTGGCTCATCTACTTTCTCCCTCCCTGCCCACCCAGCCACTCTCTTTATTTTTATGCCTGGAGGATTCAGCAGACAACCCCCTTTTCTTGGACTATGTCTAGACTACAACTTTTTTTTTGAAAAAAGGCACGCAAAAGGCACTCCACAATTTGCGTACCTTTTTCAGCTAAATAAGCGCAATCTGTCCCCCTCCTTTTTTTGGTCATTGAATAATTTTCCTTAATATCTGGAAAGAAAAAAGGGGTGTTGTGTCAGTCAATGGTGGGCTGCCAATGAAACAGTGGGGGTATTTAAACGTATTCTGGAAACAGAAAATAAAGCGACCAATGATGACTAATGGTCTTTTTCGGGAATAAATTTTAAAGGAAAAGCATCTACAATCTGTTTACTATACACATACTATGTATCTTTCAGACCATTCCTGTATAAGGCCTCCTGTTGGAAACATCAGCCAAGGTTTTTAAAAGTGCCTGTTGGTTTTGGATAATTGACTTGAAACACCTTAAGGAACTTGATTTTCAGAACGTGCTGAGCACCTACCTGCCCTTTGAAATTCGGGCCCATTTAGAGGTGACTCAAATTGGGTTTCAAAATCCTGAGGTGCCCCAAATCATCCATCTCTTTGGAATAATGCACTCATTATTTCTATTGGTATCATCAATTTAATCCTTTTGGCTCTTCTACCTTATATGTGATGTCTGCCTTTTCTCACTTGATCATAAATCTAAAAGAATCTGTCAATAATACTCAACTATGCACTGCAAAGTACACAAAATGATTAAAACTTTCGCTTAAAAGGTTACAAGTCAAATTCTCTGCTGATGTAGGATGACTGCAGCTCCGCTGACTTAGGAGGAATTGTGCTTATTTGCAGCAGTAGATAATTTGTCTCTAAATCTCCCTCTTTAGACATAGCAGGATGGTACTTATGTTTGTGTGTTCCAGAAACATTATAAAGAGCTCTGTAATTGCTATGCCTGTGTTTTGTTCAACTTTACTCTTTGCATTACATAGAATGTGATGACCTAAATGTTTATTACTTAAAAGAAAAAAAAAAGAATGTCAGATGAAGATTGGTAGATTTTTGTGGTGAGAAATAAATTCTTTAGCAGACTGTGCTCTCAGGGGTACAATTTTGTGGTTGGTATGAATGGAAAAACCATATGTACTCAGGAGGTTAATGAAAATGATTTTAGAGTTATTGTTTCACATATTGCATTTGTTTTTATCACAGAAGTAATTCTGACTATTCTGAAATGAATTAATCGCTTACATAGTATTAAATAGTAAAACCAAATCATTTTTTTTAAAGGTGCATTTTATATTCGCCATATGCTCATGATGAGTGAATGAAATTCAGATGGATCCTTACTCATATCATTTGGATAGTGCTTAAGCTCAGACAAAACCTGATCCAAAGCCCATTGAATTCAGTGAAAAGACTCTCACTGATGTTAATAGATTTTGGATCAGTCCCAGAAATATGCTTTTCCATGTTTGTGATGGCAGATGACATTAGACAGCTCTGTTACCTATAGACTTACAAGTTCTTTTTCTTTGGATGGAATCAAATGTTCGGTCTTGAGTAGACATACCACATAGATAGTTTTCTTTATGTAAGGTTCTAGAAGAGGCAGGTCCCACAGAGAGTGAGCTGAGAGAACAGCAGGACAGTCAGCTGTCTGCTTTGTTTGGTCTCTGAGAAAAGTCACTCTTGGGACCCAGGCATTGGTGCTGGGCTGAGATTCCTGAATGAAGGGATTGCCTGCATGTTATTTGGGACTGGCTCCAATCCAGGACCAGTATATACACATAAAATAAAACTTAGAATATATCCAGACGCCACTTCAGTGATGTATTCATCACTGGAAGTCCAACCTTCAAGCCCTTGGACATCTACTACTGCTTGCCAGAGGAGTGACACTGGTGTCAGAATGGGTCATTCGGATTGAATGGAGGGACAATAATCTTAAAAGGTTTCATGCAGATCAAATAAGATCAACAAATAACATTTACAAGAGCAAATTGAAATTTTTTTATTGCAGTAAAGATGTGGTACGCTAGAAGGCTAATAAGAAAGACTGATTCATATATTTCCTGGCCCCAGTCATCTGACGTGGGGGTCATACAAAAGGTCTGTCAGGTGGCAGAGGTCACTATTCATTTACTCCAGTGACTAGGTTATAATCGTCACTGGAGTAAATGAATCGTTATAATCGTTATAATCTATTTTTAAGACTTGCTATATTTACTTTAAAATGTCAATGTATGCTTTGTGGCTAAGGGATAATTGGGATAGTTGAAACCCCCCAGTAATAACAAGAGATTTCAACTCTCCTCATATTGATTGGGTACATGTCACTTCAGGACAGGATGAAGAGATGAAGTGTCTAGATACCTTAAATGTCTGCTTCTTGGAGCAACTAGTTGCGGAACCCAGCCTAAGTGGAGCACAGGATCTTGCCCAAGAAGTGAATGTAGCTGAAGCACTTGGTAATAGGTGAGAGCACCCATAATATACTTAATTTTAACATATTTGGGTGGGGGAGGGGAACACCAAGAAGAAATGTTAATTAAATTTAACATCTTTGGGCGGGGGAGGGGAATACCACAAAAGTGTTTAACTTCATAAAGGGGGGCACAAAGAAAGCTAGTTAAATGGAAATTAAAAAGTATAGTCATAAAAGTGAAATACCATCAAGCTGCATGGAAACATTTTAAAAAACCCCACCATAATACAGGCTCAAATCAAATTTATCCCCCCAGTTAGTAAGCAGACCAAAAAAGTGCCACCATGGCTAAACAACAAAGTAAAAGAGGCAGTTAAAGGCGAAAATGGAATCCTTTAAAACTGGAAGTTGGAGCCTACTGAGGAAAATAACAAGGATCATACACTCTGGCAAGCTAAGTGTAAAAGTATAATTAGGTAGCACCTCCCTTCCCCCGGCTCTCCTGCCACCTGGGGCTTCACACATGTCTCCCCTTTTCCACCAGAGGGCTCCTGTGCTGCCACTTGGGGGTCTCCCCTGCGGCTTCCGTGTTGCTGCCCACAGGGCATCCACAAACATGTGGACAATGTATATAGTGTATTTGGGCTATCAGAAAGTTTTTGTCAAGGTCTTCAGTGTGCAACAGCAGTCAAAAAAGCTAACAGAATTTTAGGGGAAGGATAGTTAATAAGACAGAAAATATAAAAATGGCACCATATAAACCCATGGTACACCCTCACCTTGAATATTGCATGCAGTTCTGGTCGCCTCATCTTAAAAAAGATAGAATTGGAAAAGAGAGGAGGGCAACCACAATGACTAAAGATATGGAACAGTTTCCATATGGAAAGACATTAAAAAGACTGGAACTTTTCAGCTAGGAAAACAGTCAACTAAAGGAGAATATTATAGTGGTTGTGATGGGGTTAATACCCTGCACTGAACCAGGAGGGGTTAAAACCCTGTTGGTGCAGGAAGTCCTGTCCCTACCCCCAGACTGAGCATGCTCCAAATGCTGGAGCAGTATAAAAAAGAGTAGCTCAGCTCATTCTGGGTTGGCCACTAGAGGAGAAGGACCTCTAGCAGGAGCGCCAGAGATATGCCAACAAGAGACCCAGGAGACCCTTTAGGCTACCAGTGCTGGAGGAGGCCCAGGGATAGGTGGCTGCACGGGCAACGGGAGGATCTGGAGACCACATGGAACAGGCCTGCATCAACACTGGTAGGAAATGATCCAGGGAAGGTGCTGGAGTGGTATCTCCAACCCAGAGGAGCTCGGCATGTTTTGGTCGGATTCCCTGCTGAGTGAGTGGTAGAGGGTCCTGGGTTGGGGTGCAGTGGAGCTGCGTGGGCCCAGGTCCCCTTGCTGGAGCTGTTTAACCCCTTTTTTACTCTGGCCATTTGGCTTCTCTACCCTAGAGAGAAGCTTTTTTTTATGGACTGAGCTTTCCAGCAACTTGGCTGGGAAGGGTGACAGGGTGGTATACACCTCTGGGTACTCACAACCCAGGGACAGGGTGTCCATATGTCACAACTGTGGTCTATAAAATTCTGACTGGTGTGGAGAAAGTGTTATCCACTGCTTTCCATAATACAAGAACTGGGGGAAGGGAGGGGAAAGTGGGGTGTCACCAAATGAAATTAATAGGCAGCAGGTTTAAAACAAACACAAAAGAGAAGTTCTTCACACAATGCACAGTCAACTTGTAGAACTCATTGCCAGGGGATGTTGTAAAGTCCAAAAATATAAGTAGGTTAAAAAAAATCAGATATGTTTATGGAAGATACCTTCATCAGTAGCTATTAGCCAAGATGATCAGGGATGCAATTCCACCCACTAGTTGTCTCTAGGCCTCTGACTACCTGAAGCTGGGAATGTATGACAGGGTGTGGATTACTTGATAATTGCCCTGTTCTCTTAATTCCCACTGAAGCATCTGGTACTGACCAGAAAGCAGGATACTGGGCTAAATAGATTATTGGTCTGACTGGGTATGGCCATTATTATAAAAACTGTATTCATAAAAAAATTATATCACCCTTGTGACGGGGCGGCACCCGCTGCAATTGCGCCCCGCACTCAAGCCAGTCCCAGGGGTCAGGCGGGGGAATCCACCGCGGTGCCGGACGGCACTGTTCACGGTGCAGTCAAGCCGCCTGGCAGGGAGGCAGCCGAGAAGGCAGGCCAGGGTCGAGACCGGCGCGTGCTGGCTGATGATGTCACGGGCGTCCCCCTGCAAGGGGCGGGGCTTCCATACCCTGGGGAGGCCGCGAAGGGGCGGGGCCAGAGTACGATGCTGGTGGGGAGTTTAAAAGGCAGGCAGGAGGACTCCCCGGGGGGACAGCAGCAGGAGACCGGGACCTGGGAAGGGAGGAACCGGGTAAGGACAAGGCAGCCACGGAGTGCCGGGAGGAGACGGACCCCTGAGGAGGGAGGGGTCGGGGGAAGAAGCAGCCCAGGGCGGGGCTGCAGAACGCGAGAGCGGAGGGTTTGGGGCAATTACCCCCTTCGCCAGGCAAGGTCGGACGACCTCGCCTGGGCTGGGGTTTGGAGCGAGGGCGGGCCCGCACCCCTTTCCCCCTACTGGAAGCCAAACGCCATTCCCACTTGTCCACGGAGGGGAGGGTGAGCGCTGGTGGCAGGTCAGGCCAGATAAGGAGACTTAAAGTCCCGTTGCGGTGGGAAGACATGTGAGGAGGAGGGGACTGGAACACAATCTGTGATAACTCTCTTTCTACCTTGTCAAATCTGAGGATTCCCACTGTCAAGGGTGTGTGTGTGTGTGTGGTTAGGGGAATGGATGTGGATTTTAAGCTCCTTTTTAGAGTCTAAGTCAATTCTCATTAAAGTCCACAGGAAGATTCCGAGTGACTTCAAATATAGTTGAATCAGGCCATTTGTAGATTTTGAACTAAACAACCATGCATATCAGTGACCGGTCAGATGTAGACCCACATCAGTTATGTGATTAAGAAGTAACGCTGTCAGGTATAGTGAAATATAAACCAGCCATCGCCAGACTGCCCGGCAAAGCCTATTGAGTGCAAGCATTAAAAAAAGACAGTAAAATGGACAGAAGTTTCCTTCATAACATTTGACCTAAGCACAAAGAAGTTGAGCAAGTGGCTCAGTTAAGTTAGCATTTACACATAAAAAATGGCCGTAGGGAAGGAGGAGAGAAATAGCTTTTCTCTCTCAAGTGTTGTTTCACAGCATCAATGTTGAGAACCTGGATTGACTTTTAGCTAGTATAACTGAAAATGCATGATGCAGCCCCTATGTTCCTTTCCCCACCCCGGCACACAAAGCAAGTACTAGTGGCTCTCTAGCCCAGGTACTGCCAATTACCTCACAAAAGGGCAGAGAATGAACAAAACCATAGGCAAGAAGGACCCAAAAAGGAATGATGTACTTGCAAATAAAGGTCTTAAAAGGCAACAGTGAAGAAAAATGTACTACGTAATCAACTTTAATTCTCACATCTCTCTAGGTATTTTATGTGACTCATCACTGTACTACCTGAGCACTAATTAGCAAAACTACTCAACAAACACTTCCATAAACATAAGGACATAAGATAGGCCCTCTTGCTGTATCCTTAGAAAATTAAAACAAAAAGAAGTACATTGAGATATAATTAAAAGAGAAATGCTACCTGAACAGCGAGACCTTAGATGGGGGAAAAGAAAAATGTTTACAGTACAAACTAATCACTCTCTTTTTCCGCATGTGCATCGCTATGGTATCTAAGAAACAGCATGCACAATACAATCTTTCCACTCTTACACAGAAGAGATTGTGCTAGATGCTTCTTCTAAGGCAGCCTGCCTTATTGCTATTATTATTTATTATGTTTATTGCAGTAGTGCTCAAAGACCTCAATTAGGATTGGGGCCCCACTCTGTTAGGTTTTGTACCTGCACATAAGATGGCAAGGCCTTTGCCCAAAGAGCTTAAAATCTAATGTAAAATAAGTCTCATCAAGGCAGTATGACAACTGACAGGGGAGATGAGAGAGGGAGAGGGAGACTAACAGTGATAAGCATTGCTGGCCAGTGGAATCTATCTGCCTAATCTGATGTCAGAATGTGCACATGATGATCTCTGGGGTCACTTTGGTCTCTGAATTATCTTTCTACTTGCCCTGCCTGAAAGAGAGACAGAGAGACACACACACACAGAGAGACGGACTTACTGGTGCTAAATTGGGTATGAGCTTCCTGTCACTCCAGGCTGTTCACAACCCAAAAAAATCTCCTCAGGAGCTCTGCCGGTCTTTACATTTCCTTGCAGGGTAAGCCAATTCCTGAGCTCCTTTGAAGGGCATTCCCCTGTAATATCCAGTCCCTGTCTCTGGACACTTCCAGAAATTAGCGAATTCAATGTCTTCAAAGAGACAGTGCACACACTAGGCTGTTTGGTTCAGGTGAGGATTCACATTCTACTTAACACTGCAGCACTGAGAAGAATTATAATGAAACCAACAATACTTTTATGAACACAGAGTCAAGTAGGTGTTGAGTAAGAATAATGGAAACAGAAATGGTTACAAATAAAATAAAAAAACCACATGCTTCTACACGATTAGAATGCAACTCTGGCAGGTTAATCTCATCTAAAGCAGTTTCCCTTCTAATATCTTTTCTAAAGAGTTTTCTGGTTTTCAGTCATAGCCATGATCCAGATTTTTCATGAACCCCTTTTCCTAAAGTTGTTTCTCAGTGAAATGGATTACAAAATGTTTCTCCTGCTCCTTATATTTCCCTAAAGCTCATTGTTTTGATCCAAGAGAGAAGGCAACTCTCCTGTGGTTTTTGTCTCCAGTGTCTTCCCATGCTAATTTTACAGCCCCTTTCAGCCCGATTTTCCTGTTGACTTACATGCAAATACACACCCATTGTGTTAGCTTTTGCAATACTTCATTTACATCAGAAACCCAGACAGAAAAATAAATTAACATTCCTTTTGCTATGACAAACTTGTTTATTGACCCTGACTGGTTACATGGTTTAAACATATTTTTAGTATAGGTACACAATTTCTTAATTATCAACTACGCATAGATCATGCAATGCTCATGATGGCCAGTAGGATATAGGCTTTCATTTGATACCCCACACAACACGTTTTATAGATAACTATAAAACAACATCAATGTGTTAACTGAAATGAGTTTCTCTGGCTTGACAAAAGTTGCTGACACAGACCAGTGATCCCACTAATAGTCTTTAAGATCAGAAAGGACCATCATGATCAGATGGTGCGAACTCCTGCACATCACAGGCCACAGAACCTCACCCACCCAATCCTGTAATTGACCCACAATATCTGGCTGAGTTATCAACATCTTCAATTCATAATTTAAAGACTTCAAATTACAGAGAATTCACCATTTACTTTAGATCCAACCAGGAAGTGACTTATGCCATATGCTGTGGAGCAAGGTGAAAACCCTCCACGGTCCATCAATGGTTATTAGCCACAATGCAGAAGGATGCAACCCTGTACTCTGGGTGTCCATAGCCTACGATTAGCTGAGAATGGACGAGATAGATCATTCAGCGATTGCCTATTCTGGTCATTCCCTCCAAAGCACCTGGCGTTGCCCACTGTTGAAAGTAGGATACTGGATTAGGTGGAATTGGACCATTGGTCTGACGCACTGTGGCTGTTCTTATGTTATATTCCTAATTTCAAGATTAAATTTAGTGGTGACCAGTTTATATTCATTTGCTCCTATGCCAATATTGGCCCTTAACTTAAATCACTCCTCTCCCTCACTGGCATTTGTCCCTCTGATATATTTGTAGACAGCACTCATATCTCCTCTCAGCCTTTGTTTGGTTAGGCTAAACCAGCCAAGCTCCTTAACTCCCCTCTTGTGAGGTGGGTTCTCATTCCTCTGATCATCCTAGTAGCTCTTCTCTACATCTGTTCCTGTTTGAATGCATCTTGAGTAAACCAGTGAGACTAGCATTGTGCACAGTACTCCTGATGTGGTCGCCACAATGCCATTCATAATAGCAATAACACTTCCTTCTCTGTGACACGATGCAGTTTTGCATAGTTTGGGACAACATTTAAAGTTCGGAGCTAAATCATGCAGTACGTTGGGAGAGCTTTGCTCACATTCCACAGGGCCCAGTCAAGACAGACTCTGGCAGAGAGCTGATGAGACAGATACACGCTCAATACCAGGCTAAAGAGAATCTTCCTGACTTACAAAAATGAGATCACAGCTTCCCATTCACAGCTTCCATTTGCCACCATAACTGTGCTCTTAGTACTGTTTCACTGTGCTAAATGACTCTCTGGAAAAGAGCAGGGGTTATGTTAGCAATCAGAGACTAAGTATAGTTTTATACTCTAACTTAGTATAATTTTAATGAGCTACCAAAAAGTCTTAAAGAATTGTTTGCACCAAGGATTTGAAATGAAAAGGCATCATTTGCTTTTGTTTAACTTTACTGAAAACAATAACAATTGTACGTGTGCAAAAAACTGGACCAAAAATATAATTTATGGGTATTCTTGTGAAACCGCTATAGAAATAATGGCTTTGAACCATTATGTGTAAAACTACAGCATGTGACAGAATGGCTGACCAGCCACAACAGGAGCAAGGGAAGTCAAACCTGAGTGGGTTGAGTTGTGTTTTGTTTGTTTATTAGGTTGATCCAGCCTGGGACAACTAGTCTGAGGAAAAACAAGAATGCATTTAAGGGTCCTATACTCAAATAACAACAGTGTCAGGAAGACTCAGAGGAAGGAACTGGAACAGTGTGGATCTCCCACTTGCAGTGGAGTTTGCAAGTGAAGAAGTGGAGGCTATCTTGCATATTCTACGCAACATTTTAGACGTGTTCTGAACCTAAAGAACGTAATGATTTAATTATGCCTGAACATAAGCAAACACTAATATAGACGAACAGAGAAAAGGGACAGTTTGGACTGCATACACCAGATCTATAGAGTCCTGAATATCTGGATATCCACAAAATTATGGAGTGGAAATCGCAGGGCTCTCTCCTCCTCTGCTTGGCCACCAGCTGGAGAGGGGTTGTGCGTGCCAGGACAAGCCCTTGCACTGCCAGCAGGGAAAGGATGCAAGAAGCTGCATCCTAAATCTCCCTGCAGGAGGGGGCCAAGTGCTAGCCCTGCCTACCCCCCTTCCCACTGCCCGGTGATCACTGACCTGTGAAGCCCAAAGCCCGGGTGCATTCTGCTCTTTACCCCCACTCACTGCTGCCTCTTACCCCCCCCAGTCCCTGCTCTCCCTTACCCGCAATCCTTGCTTTCATGCTGTCTGCCTCTTCCCTGCATGATCCTGTCTGCTCATTGCTCATCTGTGCTCCCTCCCCTCTCCCCTGCAGATTTGTTGTGTGAATACAAGTAAAATCTGGATGGTGAATTATGGCTTGGATGAGGGATTGAACCTGTCAGATGCAGATCAGCTGCATTTTTGTATCCATGCAGGGTGCTACAGATCTGGTAACATCAGCTCTGAGTCTGAGTTTATACTTGAAGCACCACAGTGGAACCAGTTACTGCAGTGACAGGAAAGTTTCTCCCATCAATGTAGATAGCCACCTCTCCAAGAAGCAGTAGGTAGGTTGACAGAAGAATCCTTGTGTCGATTTAGCTCTGTCTCCACTGGGGGTTAGGATAGCTCACTTGGGGGTGTGATTTTTTTTTTTCAGCTCTCAGCAATGCAGCTGGGTTGACTTAATTTTTAATGTAGACCTGGCCTCGAACTGTCATGGTAGATCTGTGCCAGCAAGATTAAAAATTAATCACCAAGGAACTCTTCTGGTTACTCCATAAACCTCTAATGTCCAAGCAGGTATGTCTATTATATATGGAAACAAAGACACAGAGCTACAAATATTTGCATCCAGGATCATTTGTGGCACACAGGCACACATTTACTTGCATTTAGTATTTCTCATGCTGCTTTATTCACAGTATGAACTAACAGCATCTTTTAGTGTCCTCTAAAGTGACTTCTGTGAGAAAATCAGACTTTCAATATTAAGCAATAATTTCCATTTGTGAATTCCACAGAGCAACATCACTTAGAGAGCAAACATATGCGGCTCTTTGTATGTGAAGATGATTTTTTATGTAAGAATGCATCACTAGCATTATAAATTATCCATGTAAAACTTCAAGAGAAGGCACATGCCGACTCTCCCTGGAGCTTGTACTTGTATCTGACTTTTATAGCTTTTACTTCCTGGTGAAGTTAAGACCTTTAGATCCCTCATATAATTAGGGAAAGTAATTGGTTGGAAAGTTCTGGGGTCTCAATGTGATCATGTTCAGCCAACACACATACTCTTCAGAGGGACAAAAACAAATGAAAGCAAATGTTTAGGTTCAAATTTTTGTTATTATTTACATTTAAAGAAAATGGCAAATACCTAGAAAGGTGTATTCACACAGCTCCTTATAGGGAAACAAAGTGGAAACTCCCCTAATTCTCAAAGATTGTTGGCTCTTACAGGAATTGGGAGCTCATAACTAGTTTGACACCAACTGCCCCAATACCTCAGCAATCCCCTTGTTCAGTGACTTGATGAGTAGATGCAGAATCACCCTCCATACTTTGTCAAGCATTCCAGAAGACTATTCATAGGATAGGATGGGACTTTCAGAGAGAAATCACTTAAAAAACAACAAAAGGTCCTGCAGCAGACTAAGGTCCTTAGAGACTAACAAAAAATGTAGATGGTATCATGTCATTTAGAAATCAGAGAGAAATCAGTCATTTAAAATGTTACCACTTCTCCCCCAGTTCTGTCTTGTCATCTTTTAAAACCCTTCAGAACAGGACAAAGCTGCACCTAATGTGAAGGAAGTAATAGGTGCCCTGAGCTACTGGCTTATCCTGAGGATCACAGGGCATAACAGGTCAACAAGAATAATTAGCAGGGAGAGAAGGATGTTTTTCTATTTCCTCAAAGAGATGTACCTTTCAGAAAACTTGAAGCAAAACACAAGAGTTTGCTGGGATTGGAATGGTATGATGCATACTTGCAATTTTTTATTTAATGCAAGGTTCTGCAGTGCTGCCCAGGGCACTCCTTCATAACTGGTAATAAGCAATGTGTAAAATTAATTGTACCTTTATTTAGCTGAAAAAAATATTTTCCAAGCCATCCTATCTCACAGTACCTGTACTTACTGCTCCCCTTCTTTTTAATGTTTTTCCCCCTTTCTCTTTGGCAAGAAATAGAAAGAGTTTTTAGTTGCTTTGTTCTTTTCTTAAATGAAAATAATTTTTGATGGGCTCTACATGTTATTTCTATCATAATGCAAAGGATCATAGAGTCATATTTCCATGAATTTCTCCCTGAAGCCCACAGTATGTTTGTTGAGCAATAAATACAACACCTGAGAGTAAACTGGCCAGCAATTGTCCTCCACATTTCATGGAAATCTCACAACTTTGAGAAGCACACCATTCCACATCCCATCTAGCCATCCCCATTGTCAGACCACACTTGCCTTGAGTGTCCTTTGTCCCCAGTACCTGGCATCATTCCCTGCAACACTTGCTTTGGCAAGCTCCCTCTGATCATGTGACCCACATAGCCCACTAATGCAAGTTCTCTTCAGCTGATTGCCTTGATGATATCAGGTATCTTTGGTTATGCACTCACCTACTATAAGCTAACAAAATTGTCTGACATGTAGTGCATTTTTTTTCATCTACTTCTCTACTTACTGGTAAAGACAACACAGCAGATTGGAAAGCAGAGATGACCTGGATATCTGAGGCAAAAAAAGAATGGTTACTTACCCCATAGTAACTGTGAGACTCTGAGATGTGTTCATGCAGATTCCACTGTAAATACACGTGCCCCTATGCATGTGAGATTGAATTCTTTTCCCATTGGGCCACACACTCTTCCTACAGCTGAGGGTAAAAAGGTGGGGACAACCACCACCCACGCACTGTTGTTTCACTGATAAGAATCCTGTAGGAGAAGAACTCCAGTTAGTGAGTATGGAGGGCAGCTCCTGGAATCTATGTAGGTACTATAGCTCGCAATTACTAGAAGACATTAAGGCTGCGTTTAGACTGGCCAGTTTTTGCGGGAAATCATCTGCTTTTCCGCAAAAACTTGCCAGCTGTCTACACTGGCCGCTTGAATTTCCGCAAAAGCACTGATGATCTGATGTAAGATTGTCAGTGCTTTTGCGGAAAAACTATGCTGCTCCCATTCGGGCAAAAGTCCCTTTTGCACAAAACTTTTGCGCAAAGGGGCCAGTGTAGACAGCAGACGTTTCTTTTCTGCAAAAAAGCCTCGATCGCGAAAATAGCGATTGGGGCTTTTTTGCGCAAAAGCGCGTCTAGATTGGCCACGGATGCTTTTCTGCAAAAAGTGCTTTTGCGGAAAAGTGTCCGTGCCAATCTAGACGCTCTTTTCTGAAAATGCTTTTAACAGAAAACTTTTCCGTTAAAAGCATTTTCGGAAAATCATGCCAGTCTAGATGTAGCCTAACTGTTTTTTCTTTTTCACGTGCCTGTCCACATGAATTCACTCCTGGTGACTACTGAGGAGTTGCCTGTTTGCTGGAGGTGGGCAAGAGGAGTTCTAGTTGAATAAAGATTGCAGAACTATCCTACCAAAGCTAGCATCCTATTTGGATCTTTGTACCAAGGAACAGTGAGTGGTAAATGTATGAGTTCTCTTTTATTTTGTTTTCTTAATGTATATTTAGTGGTCATGAAACCTCTGAAAACTGAAGTTCTCTATAAATGCCCAGAACAGATGCATCATACACAATCTTCCTCCCGCTGCTCACTAATATGGCTCAACCCTGACCTGGAATGACCCCTTTCTAGAGGTCTCTCCAGAGCTGGTCAAGTTCTTCAGGTTTTGTCAGCAAGGATTCTAATTTGTGCCAACTGTGATGGTGGTTTTTGTGATGTGTATTTCTGTCCTAATGCAGTAGATGCATTGAGGTCAAGAATCCCTTCAGTGCAAGTGAGTTGCATTCACAACAAATTATTTTTGTGGTCTAAAAAAAGAATCTCTCCACACCTCATGCCTAAATAGCAAATAAAATTAGCAATAAAGACTGAAAGTATTTATCAGAATAGCATTATCCCTTTTGAACAAAGGGGTTAGCCAATATTTGGGGTCTTGCAGGTTGTTACTGTTAGAGGAAATTAATAATGGAGTCAGGTCTTAGATGCAACCCTGTTTATTCACAATGAATGTGCACAAAGTGCTGTTTCCTCAACAATAGTAAGGGAAAAAACACAAACAATCCAGAAGGCAGTTTCTTTGCTCACAGTTGTAGGCTTTTTACTACCAGCATTCTACCCCCAAAATTTTCCTTCTTGGCTTTCTCTTAGGACCATGTTACTAGTGCTTCTCTTAATTATTACATAGTATTTGTATTAACGCAATGCCTGGGAGTCCTAATCATGGACCAGGATTCCACTATGCTAGATACTGTACAAACACTGATCAAAATTTGGAAAGATCAAAGCTTTTTGAAAGATCTGCTTTGGACAAACCTAAGTCACTGAGTTCCAGGGAGGAGTATACGGGTGAAATTAGATGGCTTGTGTTGCACAAGAAGTCAGACTAAATGATCCGATGGTTCCTTCTGGCCTTAAAATCTATGATTGTTTGAACCACGCACGTGAACATGTTCTGGGCCCATTACTCTGTGCTAGATTAAAGAGAAAGGAAGAGAACTCCAAATCGGTTTGGAAAATTAACATTTTCCCTCCTTGCTCCTGCCCAACCTTGGTCCTTTTGGGATGACAAACCTGTTGTGATGGTTTTTCAACAGGGATTAAAGGATTCCAGAACTTTCAGAGGAATATTACGATCCAGCCTATCCTTTTACAGAATAGTTGACTTAAGAGTGCATCTCTGCTCTGAAAAGTGACTTGAAAATTGGCATTGTGAGGCTCACCTTTGACTATGTCTCAGTGAGTCAAGATTTAATGTATTTATTTACAAGTAAAATGACAGTTTGTATTGTTCATGACAGGTGCTTTATAAATTCACATATGTGCACTAAACTATGTCTTTGCTGTGACGACATCACTTAAATGCATGATGCATGTTTATTATATGTAGGCAAGTTTCAGGAAGAAAAAAGTATAATCCAGTCGTCATAGAACTATTAGTATTCACTCAAAATATTCTATTAACAGCGTTTCTTTCCTTGAAAGGAAAAATGCCCAGTGTCTCAAAAGCAAAAGGTGTTGAATGGGAGCAAGATGGCCACCAGGGTGAATCATTTCAGCGGGGACACCACATGAAGGTTATTAGATTTGAGAAGGCAAACCCTCTACCCTCATCTCCTAATTCTACTACCTATGCATGAGATTTTTTAATTTCCACCTGGGCTGCCAAAAGTGATGGAAAGGGAGCATCTTGTGATATAACAACTCATCAGAATGATGGCACCGTTAATACTGAAGCCTCAACATCAGCATTGCATCTTGTTTCACGTAAGACTTGTGCCTGCAACCAAAAGTCAAAATGCTACCAACTGAGCTCTACTCAAATTTTGGGGGAGAGGGGAGTTATTCATTCTAACTATAGCTTATAAGCTTCAGAGGGGCAGCCGAGTTAGTCAGTAACAGGAAACACCTAAAAAAACAACGAATAGTCTAGTAGCTCCTTAAAGAAGGTACTGTATAGCTTATGACAGTCTTTTGATACCAATGCATTATGCACCAGTCTAAAATACTGGGTTAAATAAACTCTGTTGTACCACCAGGTATATTAACAGGTATCCAGCTTCATCTGAAAGCAAAGAAGATTGCCTGGCTGGGTTTACAAGGCAATCTGTTGGTGTCTTGCATGTGAGGTCTGTGGAGATGAGCTGTAGAGTTGAGTCTGCCTGCTGCTCATCTCACTCAGAACACTTTCATCACTCTTATGCCTCCCTTCAAAATATGGAGAGCAGTAAAATGTAAGAACACATTTGAACTTCTCATCCATCTATCGACTGGAAATGTTGTTCGGTTTTGCTCAGAAATATATAGCCGCAGATATGTATTGGCCCTGCTTCTGACCCCTCAAGCAGCTATCGATTTATGACTGCATTTCAGTCACAAAGGTCCCAGCTAGATTCAGATCCCAGCCATAGAGGTGAAAGCCTCTTGCACTGATGTGGAATACTAATCCCCCCCTTCTACCGCACCCCTCCTGCCTCTCTCTCTCTCTCCCCACCACAACTGCCTGGAGCTCCTCATCTCAAATAATTATGCTGCACATGAATCATTTTTTAATGTTTGGTTTAATACACACAGATTCTTTAAACAATAAAAAAAATCAGCAAACATCATCATGATCTGGAAATCTCTTTCTTAACATAGAAAACGGTTTCTTAATGGCACAGGGGGAGAACACGACAGCAAGCTTGACAACATAATTAGAAGATTGTTACGAGGAAAGGGAAAAGCATTCTTTATACAGCTCTTACTACTTTCAATAAGATTATTCTCACTGAATAGCTAATCAGCTTTTCTAGCTTCCCAAATCCATGTGCTTTAAGCTGCTCTCACAGTTCTTCTTAGTTACTAAATGGCAAACAGTGACACCTCCAAAAGGGAAATTTAAAGTGTTAACCAAATGTGAGCAAACAGCATGATGGAGACTGCAGATAAAGAGATCTTTGGCAGATTAGCAGCAATTTAAGAAGATCACACTGTTACACCTGGGTTGACAAGAGCTGACAGGGTTTGTTGATCTCTGCTCCTATCTCCAATTTGAGTGTCATGTTTCAACAGAAATGAGAGGAATACAAAAAAAAAAATCCTTTTAGTACTGAACATTGGCTTCACAGCAAGTGTTTATGGCAGCTGAAACAAAAAGAAGCTAAAGAGGTAGATGAAAGGATTAAAACAAAGCTGTTCGTTTTAAGTGCGCTAGGCTTCTTTCTAATGCCAAGTGTCCCATTCTTGTGCTTGATAAAACTGCATCCCAAATATTCACTACCCCCTTTGATGTATGTAGGCTTGTTATGCTGGTGAAATTTTACCAAAAAAAAAAAAAAAGTTAAATTAGAACCAGAAAAACAAAAACAACCCTCCCCACAAAACGTCCCCAAACAAACACCAACAAAGAACTCTTGATTTTTATTGATGAGGATGCAGCTTATTAGAAGTTTTCTGTAAGGCAATTACTGTGCATTTTTGATGCACTCTGTTTACTCTGTGTCAATGGAGGAGATCCCTCTTGTCTTAATCCACCTGACCACATAGGATTCTCAGTCATTTTCCATTATTTTAGAAACCTCTTAAAGATATTGTTTCTATAGGAAAAGAGTCTTTAATTCCCTTCCAAGCACAAAACAGAGGATGAGAGTGGTGCTCCTTAAAGCTACTGAGTTCATCAGCCAACAAATAAACAAATGAATAAAAAAGGCCATTTGACTAGATGTCCACAAAGAAACATAGATGAGGGCTGATTCTTGTTTACAACAAGGCCCCAGGACACTTCTCTGGCAGTTTAAGGAGGCTGAATAGTGAGTATAAGTGTACTTTAGTATAATGGGAAATCAGACCTATATAGAATCAAACAGGCTTAGCTTAGCACATGTATTTCTCTCTAGCACAAAGATTAACCAAGGAGATGCTGGAAAAAGGACCTGCACAGTCACAAAATAAAGCCATTGCCCTGACACAAAAGATGTATAGAGTCTACGTCTCATTTTCCAAAAGACTTAGGCACTTAGGGTCTCACACCTCTTAAGACTTAGGCTGCTAAGCCACTTAAGCGTGCTTGAAAATTTTATTCTATTTCTTTAGCTATGTTGCAGTAGCACATTTTTATTTAATAGATCTAAAATACTAGTATTTATTAATTATTATTACAAGCATTCATTTGGCTGGCACCTCAGGATTATAGTGCAAGAGTCCAAAAGAAACACCAAACTCACTAGCTGCTTTCTTCTTTACCAGGAAACCAGGAGTTAGAGCTTGAGCCTCCACCAATTGCTGTTGACTTCAATGGGTGCGGAATCAGGCCTGGGCAAAAAGGCCTTAATGCATCTGAGTCCTTTTTTCTCCTACGCATCTCCATAACGAAGTACAGTCAATCCTTTTCCTTATGGTGAGCAGCAGATAAGAAGGAAATTTAATCATGCCATTTGAATGTAGAATTAACTAGTGATCAGAGATATAGGAGAGCAACAGTGAGCTGGCCACTCAGTCATCTGCAGAAGGACTCTAGGACCCGATTTCCTCTAGACTCATTTTCAAAATTGTAAAGCAAATTTCAAGAAGTAAAAGCAGAATATTTAAGTACCCCAACTCCCACCATCACTGTGTCATGTACCTAATCTAACCATACAAACCGTGTCAGCTGGTGCTCATGTCTAAGTCCATGAGGTAACAGTAACAAAAATACTTTGGATACTTAAGTTTACATATATAGTGGGAGCTACGGTAATGCACAAGTCAACATGACTATATTAACAGACCCTTATTTTTCACACAGGGCTGACAGTAAAATTAATAAACTTAAAAAAACAACAAATAGTCTGGTAAAAAAAATTGTTTTTTAAAGTTTATCTTGTCCAGACTAACTCAGCTACCCCCTGAAGTAAAATTAATGACATTTTTGTTTGGAATATTACTACTGTATAGGCATTACCCAACAATAAGTAGTCTAAGTACAAGCCCAATTCACAGTGAAACTGTGTATCAATTCTGCAGGCTTTCCAAAGAAATATAGCCAAGAACCACATAACAAGCCAAGAAAGGATGTTCCATTCATTTTCCTTTCACAAAACCTATTTTCTTTTAGTCAGTATGTATCAGAGAGGTGCATTTACTTAGAAATAACAGGGTGGAGTTGAGATTGCCCCGAATCTGTGCTATTGCTAGGGGAGATCAGAGGTTCTGGTTCAGCAGGACAGGATGGTGGAGTGGCCCAGATGGCAGGTAAAGTGGGCTCAGTGTTATTTGAAGCTCATCAAGTGACAGTTTCAAGGGGATCTCTGTGACTGAACCCATCATGAAGGTCATGCAGCAGAAGACACAGGCTGAACCAGATGCTGTGCAGTCAGAGGCTGATGTCCCACAGCTAGAGATATAGATGCCGGTTGCCGGGATGGAGGAGGCAGCCAAGTGGACATCACAGATACCTCCTCTGTTGTTGCACCAGTAGGAGACTTTCCTTAGAACTCCACGAAAAGGATTGGGGCCTTCTTCTGCTGTGATTTGGTTTGCTTTTGCTGAGCCAACTACCTCCCTGGGGAAATGATGTCTGGAGCCCTCACAGAATTAAGGAAAGCAGTTTCCAGAAAAGTTAGTTATAGTTTTTATTAATTGTTATTTATTATTATTTATTTATTTTAAGCCTTCTTAACAAAAAAAGGGGATTACATCTTTACAGATTCTTCCCTCAGAGTCTGCGCAGGGTAAGCAGCCCCTTTCCCAAATCTGCTTCTCACACCTGTAAGGCTATGTCTACACTATAGAGTTTTTCCAAAAAAAAACTTGAGTTACATCCACACTGCAATTGCGTTCTTTCAAAAAAAAAAAATTGAAAGAATGCTGCAGTTACTCCAATCACAATGTATTGGCTGCACAGGCCCAGGCCCTAGCCCCTCCACTTTCTGGCATATATTTCAGTTCCTGTCCTCCATTTCCTTTTGCTTTCATTTATGAGGATCAGCCAATTAAGTTATAGTCTTGACCTTTGGTGCAGCAGGCAGGGCAAATCAGCCAGCCAACTACAGGCCTCTGATCCCAGAAGAATGATATCCCTTATACCAGGGATAGGGAACCTATTTTGGGGTTCAGGGGCCACTGACCCACAGAAAAATCAGTCAGGGACCACACACAAGTGAGAAGAGGGGAAAAAACTCACGGTGGCCCCTGACTGAGAAGAAGAAAGACAGTCCCCAGATTTGCCTCTCGCACCAGGGCCTGGGGGGAGGGAGAAGCAGCCTAATAGGTTTTGTGTGCTTCAGCCCCCAGGGGAGCAGCAGATGGGCTGGAGCACCAACACGGGCTCCCCAAAGCTGGAGGGACCGTGAGCCTTGAGGGCCGGATCCAGGCAAGCCAGGGGCCACATCCAGCCTCTGGGTCTGCGGTTCCCCACCCCTGCCTTATACCTTCATATATACCCCCCTCACCCTCAAGTGTGCTGTGACTGCATTCATTTCAGAGCCCCAACTATTCTTAGATTCTTGAATTTCTGAATGTCAATGGTCTTTCCTGGATTTATGCTCTATTACAGAGTCTATTTGAATTTGAAAACATATAAGGCTAGGTATCAATGTGTCTGCCACCATGGCTCAGTGGATCATGGCTAAGGATACTTGATTCAGGATAAACTGACGAGAAATAGGGCAGACTAACTCCAGACTAGTGGTTATTCTACCATTGGATATATCAAGCAAGTAGCAAAAGTAAACTACCATCTCAACATATTGGTGAATGGGAAACCAAAAATGGAGTCTCTATAGGCATTCCAGTGTTCATTTCACTCACCCTCACCCCAAGAAACTAGACTTTATGATGAGTAGTTATTGAAAAACAATTTGATCAAACAAAAGGCTCTTCTTATCTCAGGAGACCAGCCACAGAATCAAATCAACCCATAACTCAGATCTTACCCAGTAATGGTGCTGTTGTCAATTCTTTAATAACTAAAATCTAACAGTCTTAGAGGGTAGCCAAGTTAGTCTGTAACTATAAAAAAATGAGTAGTGTACCCTGGACCCCTTAACTCATCCATCTGAAGAAGTGGGTTGTGCCCACAAAAGATCATGATACCATCTACATTTCTGTTAGTCTCTAAGATGCTACAGGACTATTCATTGTTTTTAAAAATCTACATATAGTATCATGAGCTTTCATGGGCAAAGCTAGCTTTCTCAGAGTGCTACAGGACTACTCACTGTTTTTTAAAAATCTAGTAGTTTATTTTTAAGAGAAAAGAAACAGTTAAAAGTATCAGTGTATCATATACATACAATTATTACAAAGTTCTTATATTAGGTTTGTAGCAGTGATGGAATATATGGCTAGACTGCAAAGGTCTCTCTGGAAATTACCCAAACAAGTCAGGGTTATCCATCTTTGTTTAGAGCTTCCTTGCTGGAAATCCAGCCCAGAGAAATGAAACAGGAAATGAGACAAAATGGAGATGTTTCCAGGGTCTTTCATACCTCTCCTGTGCGAATGAAATTTTACTGTCCCAAACAAAGCTTCCAATCTCAGTTTGTGGGAAAATTACAGGTGTAAGATGGAGAACAGGGTCATATGAGCAAATCACAGGCTCTTACATGCTTTGATGGCTCACAGGAGCAACCATTGTCCATTTGAAGGCTAAGGCATCACAGGAAGACTTGCTGGGCAGGGTGAGTTTTTATTCTATGGCCAATTGTGAGAGTCAATTGCCTTTAATTGGCTAAACACAAAGCCATCTGTTTTTAATGTACAATTACCCTTGGCGGGTATTACTCCTGGAGCAAACACATTTGGGATACAAGATCTATGGCTCATTCTGGCTTCCGGCCAACACTTCCTGCTTCCCCAGCATTCCTGGAGACTCTTTAGGACCCACTGTCTATGGTTTTGGCCCTGATAGGCAAAACAGTTAGGGTTAGATGCCAAGAGTTAACCAAAGCATCCACAGCCTTTCTCTAATGGGGGGCTCAGAATTGGACACAATACATCAGATTGTGGTGCTCACTGGTGCTGAATCAAGGGGAATAATCATTTCTCTAGATCTGCTGGCAATGCTCCTCCTAATGCACCCTAATATGGTGGTCTGTAGTAGACCTAAATCATGACATCACCTCTGTTTTTTACCCCTTTTATCTTTACCCAGAGACTTTCAACAAATCTATCTCCTTTTTCCATCTCAACATCAGTTCAATTCCTTCCTGAGCAAACTGTACGGCTGTGTCTAGACTGGCACGATCTTGCGCCAGAGCGATGCAAATGAGGCTCAG
>CM057845.1:216474707-216488418 GCA_030068395.1 Apalone spinifera
TCATTAGCCTCCCTAGATCGAACTAGGGGGCTAGTGTAGACATACCCTTACAGAGATAGCAGGCGTGATTAACTGACAGACGACACAGGCATGAACAATGTTGCCAACCCAAACTCAAAGGCTGTGTCTAGTCTGGCAAGATTTTGCGCAAAAGCAGATGCTTTTGCGGAAAACTTGCCAGCTGTCTACACTGGCCGCTTGAATTTACGCAAGAACACTGACGATCTAACGTAAGATTGTCAGTGTGCTTGCGCAAATACTATGATGCTCTCACTCAGGGATAAACCCTCTTGCGCAAGAATACTTTCACAAGAGGACCAGTGTAGACAGGGAAGAACTGTTTTGTGCAAAAAAGCCCCGATGGCAAAAATGGCAATCGGGGCTTTCTTGCGCAAAATCGCGTCTAGACTGGCCATGGATGCTTTTGTGCAAAAGCACTTTTTGCGCAAAGGCACCTGTGCCAATCTAGACGCTCTTTTGTGGAAATGCTTTTAGCGGAAAAACTTTTCCGCTAAAAGGATTTCCGCAAAATCATGCCAGTCTAGACGCAGCCAAACTGATAAAATCTGCATACTGCGATATACTTTCAGTATATTACACATAGCTCTATTTGCAATCAGTATACCATGCATACACATATATAATGGACTTTACCCTCCTCATACTATTTTAGGTTCTGTATACCTCCACCTCTGAGGGCAGTTACTCCTAATTTACATTGGTGTTATGAAAGAAACCAACACAAACTATATGTCTTAAACCATGAAAGTTTTATATAAAGGTAACCAGAAATATTTTTTAAATGGTGTAGTGTGTCTTTTAATAAGTAACAGAAAGAGATGTCAGTAACAATCAACAAAAGTTTACTACATAATGCAACACTGAAATTTACTCTACAAGGTCATTAAATGTGCTGCAGATGCAGCCTTATATCAATTGATGACGACTGGCTGTGATAGCAAAGGTAAAAGGCACATGTGAAGAGTACCAATGTGTTCTGAAAGGATGCAGCTACTAAAACATCATTTAACCCTGTATTAGGATCTGATTTGACCTAGAAAGAGGGGTGTACACTAGGGTAATGAAATTTGTGGATGCTACATACTAGGAAGGGACAATCAATAGATAGAAGAAGGACAAAAAAGTCAGAACAACTCAGCTAAAATGGAGGCAAAGGAAGATAAGTGCCTTATGAAATTAAGTGTAGAGAAACATAAAATAATAAGATTAGAGACATAACATAAGAAAAGGGCTTCTGCCCTATATAATCATATAGTACAAAATGCTGAGCAAACTAAGGATCTGGAGATAATGACAGGTAAAGATAAAAAAGCTTCAGTACAATGGTTAGTAAAAATGGTAGCATTGATTCAGAGTGGGAACAAAAATATGGTAGATGAAGTTATTCCAACCCTGCATAAGGGACTTATGAATGAGGCCATACATGAAATACAGTGAAGGTCTCTGAGCACTGTAAAAAGTAGCGGAGGAAGAGCGAATAGAGGACAAAAGGAAAAGGTAGACAGCAAACTTAATTATTCATAAAGGTCAGAGAACACAGCAAAATTGTCTGCTGTCTTTGCAAAGAAAAGAATGAGAAGGGATCTCATTTTGGAATTCAGGTTTTAGAAAGACATAGAGAGTGCAGGTGCTATAGAATCAGTATCTGAGCTAGAAAATACTGGAGGAATCTGAGGCTCTAAACAAAGACAGGAAAATATCCTTCAAAGGAGCAATTAAGGCATGAAAATGCACTGAAGAATTCTGCAATAGGAACCACTAAAATAGCCATGTTATTTCCTCATGATAACTATTTCCTAGGACACAAAATGCCCACTTGTCAAAGTTGGATGGCTATGTCAGCACACCTAAATTTTGACGCTTAGCTCTAGATTTAAGTGAAAAATTTCAAAGCCACTAAAGGATTTAGGAGCACAACTCCCGTGAAAGTTAGTGCTTTTCGAAAATGCCTGACTTAGTCACCAGCATGTATATCTACACTGAAATTAGATATCTGCAGCTGGCTCATGCCAGCTGATTCAGGACCTTAAGGCTCAGGCCCAAGGACTGTTTAATTGCTGTGTAGACACATTTGGGCTTGAGCTGAAGCCTGGGCTTTAGTACTCGTGTAGCGGGAGGGTCCCAAGGCTTAGAATGAAGCTGAACCAGCTACACCAGAATTAAACAGCCCCTTAGCCCATGTCCTGTGAGCCCAAGTCAGTTGGCATGGCTCAGCTGTGAATTTTTACGTGCAGTTTAGGATTACACTCCCATGTGCAGAAATGAAGCCCCGAGGCCCAGCTCTCCAAAGGTATTTAAACATCCAGCTCCGACCGAAATCAGTGGGAGTTAGGAACCTAAATAAGTTTGAGGAGCTGCACCTCAGAACTGAAAGTGTGTGTTGGTGGGTATAAGTCTGTGCAAGCATGCCATGCAGACCTGTATGTCTGTATGCTTTCAGCTTGAAGATATGTTTCTCACCTTTGATCTAGCTCTTGTCCTAGCTCTTCCATTTCTGTGCCTTTGGCTTTGAAAGCCGATGGATTATCACACTGCTGTTTTTGCGTCACTTTTCATCATCCTTCAAGATCACAGCTTGAACAATTTGGAACAGCTGCTCATTTTTCACAGACCAGGAAGGACCATATGTTTGCTATCAACTCTTTTAGCGTGTTTTTAATACAACAGCTGGCAAATGCATTTTTGTTATTACTAAACTACTTATTAAGGTTTTACACAGCCTGAGCTTTAGCTCTGTACCTATTCTACTCACATTGCAAGTCCAAAGCAACAACACTGGAGAGCTAAAAATGATGTGTACTAGAAATCACTAACTAGTCCCATTAGTTTTTGCTGAGATTTAATTAACTTAGTGTTTCCTGTTGATACTGTACCATTGTGTTGGCTTCTGTTTGTGTCCAAAACTGATATTCTGGTATTTGTCAAAGGATACTGTATATCACTGCCAGCAGTGAAAGTAACTTAACATTTCTTACAGACATTGTCCCATTGCAACCTGGGTCCCTGACAGCTCTTTAAATAGCTCCCTGATGGTTCTTGCCGGAGTGGTGCACCAAGGCGCACCCTCTAACTTTCACCTCTGATCATAAATCAGCTGTATTACAGGTTCTGGATTGTCTATGACTATGACTGAGTCACTAATTGGATAATACATTATCCAAATCAATTAGATTAATGGCCACAACAATCATTTATTATTTTAAATACACAAGACTGAGAATGGGAGGATAGGTTACATTTTCCAAGATGGTGACTTGGCTTAGGAGCCTAAATCATGTTAACCGAAGCACTAATGGTGGGATTCACAAATGGATTTAAAAATGTAACTGCCACAGTAATGAATGAGCATTAGATCCCTAAATACTATTGTGATTCCCACTCCAAGAACCCCACTGACTTTCAGTGAGACTTAGAGCTGGAATCACAAAGGGACATAGGCTCCTAACTGACAACTTTGCCAAATTGGAACTGGCCCCAGTGGGGTTCACGAAATCATCACTTAGCTGCCACTGAACACTGCAGCTGCCTAAAATCACTTGGTGTCTACATTTTTGCAGTAAAATTTCCCCAGGCAACTATGTTTCTGTCATTGAGCACGTGCACTGCAGCCTCATAATTGGTATCTGGATGCTGAAGCCGCAGAGTGATGCAAGCCAGGGTAAGAAACACATTCCTTCAATCAATTTGCTTTATGGTGGTGTGTAGGACCTGAGCTGGTAAGTGAGTTCTCTTACTGTACTGGACCCCCTGCAGGAAGTGTACACAGAACAGCAGGGATTTAGAGGGTGGCTGACTCCCTTATAACTTTTATCCACGGTGGATAAACTTAAAAAGTTATTGGAGCAGAGAGACTAGATGTAGGTGTCCCCCCCCACCAGAGTGAGTGCTCTAACCACCAGGATACAAACGTTCCTGTGCTTGCTTATGCGCCCCCTCCCATGATTCTTTCATTATTTACCCACAAGGGAACAGGACAGACTGAAGGAGCCTAAGCTTACGCAGCAGATCAAGTCACACCTTCAGATGGAGGAGGAATGTGAATCAAGGGTCTCCCACGTCCCAGGTGTGAGTACCCCCCCCATCTGGCCCCTCTCCCTTCCTCTTTCCCCCTCCCTTAGGTGCTCAATGCCAAGACAAGTTTTCCAGCTGAGAATCTAAGTGGGAGGAAGAGGCTCCCAGCATCCCAGAGTTAAGCACCTACCTCCAGAAAAGAAGGGATTTAGCATGCACCCCTCAGCTTGGCATCTCCCACTAGCTAGCTTAGGTGAGGAGCTATGTGGCATGCTGGCTTTTGTGAGTCCAGTTCTGAGGCACCTCTCTCCCCCAATGCATTGTACAGGGAGCTGAGGTGTTGATCTCAGGCTTTGAGAGTGATTTTCTAGGTGCCTAAAAGTTAGGCATAGTGGGACTCCATGTCACTGAACCTAATCTTTTTTACTCTAGCTCTTAGACTCATAAGGATGGGCATTACGAAAAGGGAAGATTGGTGGTGCCCTTCCTATCTTGCCCACACGGCTTGATCCAGTTGGTAGTCTCCAAAAATGCCTAACTCCATACAGAATGATGGGGGCAAGGGCAGCATCAACCTCCTTTATAATCTTCAGCCTTGTGGTTATAGCACTCCCATATGATACACAAGGCCCTGGTTTACATCCTCTCTCTACCTGATGAGGCACATGCTCTAACCACTGGGCTATGGGATATTATGGTATGGATTCTTCCCCCAGTCTCTCCTGTTGGGGCTGTTCCATTTCAGATAAAGAATGAAATACACATTCATTCATAGTGGGGGAGAATGACTCTAGTAGTGATGACACTCTCCTGAAAGGTGAAAAGTGAAAATTTACATCACTTCCCCTTGTCAGGCAGAGGGAGGAGCAGAAGTGGGGGGTCTCTCTCAACCTGATACATAACCATGGGGCTCAAGGTTATGAAGGAGATCTTTCAGTCTCTGTCCTCCTCTATGCATCCCCAAGAGGCATGTCCAGCCCCCGACTCCATGGAGAGACTAGCAAACCTTCCATTGACTGTGGAGGGAGGTTGATTGGGCCTGAAGAAGGAAAATGAGTCAAAGGATTTTAACCATTTCCCCTTTCAGTGACTCAAAAACCCCATTTTCTTTTATTTGGGAGTTTATTCCCTCTTCCTTGCAGTGCAAATTTTGGAGTGTTCCTGCTTCAGCTGAGGACTGAGAAGCTGAGGTGGCCTCTTAGCAATCAACATGAAATTTTAGTGTGTCGATGCCAGTTAGAGTAAATGGTTTATGGCATCTAGTTTGAGAAGAGATAGATACATATTGGAAAAATAAGAGTACGAAATTATGCAAAACCCTGCACTCTGATTGGTTGTTAGCTGTTATTAACCAATCAGAATGCAGGGATTTACTGTAATATTAAGAATAACTATTCAGTGATTATGCTTATGATCAGAGTTTAAAGAAAATTGAATTAGTGAAAAAAATATGGTTTTCCTTAGTAACTACAGTGTCTCTATGCTCTCATTGGATGAGACAATTCCATTTCAGGATCATTATACTTCAGTTTTAAAGTTGCCATTCTATTAGATCAAAATTTAATCAGGTAGGTCAAAGAACAGACAGGTCTAAATTTTCAAGCCTGAAGTTATGCTTCTAAACCAATTTCAAGGCATTCAAATGACAATAGTCTGGTTTTAAGAGATGATAAATACCCACAAATCCCATATTATGGATTGTTCTTCTTTAGCAAAAGACTTTTAGATAGGTACAAATTCCCTGTTCCCATAATTATTTGGTATTTGCATTATTATAGCATTGAGAAGCACAGGGGCTCATCGTGTTAGTGTGCTAGTTTGTGCAGAGCCATCATGTGTTTGTCTATACCACATTCTAAGATTCAGACTCTATCAGTGTTATCTTTGAAAGACAGTGTACCACTGCTATACTTTTTCTTTGGATCACTGCCCTTTATCTTTAATATAAACTTTTTGAACAGAGTACATATCAGGAACTACTTTTCCTAAGGAACATTATTCTGGGACACATTGGCTATTTATTTTAAGTAACCAATATAAGCATGAATACATCCCAATCTAATACAGCCATAAACACTATCTTTTGTAGCATCAGTAGTTAAGTTAGCACGTAAAAACAGTTATCCTTAATTTAGTTCTGCTGACTATCATTTGCTAGTTTAAGATAAGTTGTTGATTGACATGTGGATATAGAAAAAATGTATTTGGAGATGGAACAACTATAGCAGAATACCCATGACAGAAGAAACATTATTCTTAACAAAATAGCACTTACAGAACAATGTCAAAGAAGAGAGAGGCAGAAAAACTAAACAGTATTCTAAAACTGCACCAATGTTGAAAAAGAGATCAAACTTTGTATGAACTATGAAACTTTTAAGTGAAGTAAAGCTTCAGTGTTCAGTAATATCATCTTTAAAGAGATGTGCCAAATACTTTGGGATGAGTTCAAATATTTCCTCCAACTGAGACAGGTACAATTGGATTTTGAGGAGCCTGGGAGTGTGGGAGGATGTCTCTAGAGTGAAGTTAGATTGCTGGTGAGGGTGGGACTTGGCAGAGAACACTCTTCAGGCAAGAGCTAGCAGCTAAAGCGTGTTTTATAGAATAGACCATTGAAATAATGTTATGGTGGGAATGGTGCACCTTTTAGATCAACATTTTTTGTTATTTAATTTGAGGATTTTTGAAAAGCACTTCCATTATGGATTGGGATGCAATCAGAGGCAGTTGAAATCAAAGGTATTTTCTGGATTCTAATTACATACAGAAATGAACTTCATACTTGACTGCACCATGTTTTCGTTCAAAACCACCTTACGTTGGGAAGGGGAATACATAAGAAGTCATTGCCCTTGTCCTGGTACAGTCCATATAAAGACCAGGCCAAGCTGTCACCTCCACTCTCTGGAGTATGCAGCGGCTGTTGCAACACAACTGCACTGAGGTATTAGGAGAGAAATTAGAGCCATGGCTTTCCCTTTTTTCCCTTTTTTCCCAGAACCAGTGAAAGCGAGGCCCTTAGTGCCAAACCTGGAAGTTTTTATTCAGACAAGTCGCAATTTCCTTGTGTACATTTGGGTGTGGTGGGGTCCATGGGTAAGTAAAAGGACACTTTTAACAGCTTAGTTTCAATCAAGCTGACAAATGCAGGCCTGCAGTGGACTGCCAATGCCACAACCTTTCTTTCATCTACTTCTGTAAGGCCTTCCTTGCCACAGCACAGAGTGTAGGATTGTTCCTGTGCTTCTTTCGTGTCTGCAGAACACATTATATGCAACACAGCAGTTCTTAAACGTCACTGCTCTGCAGCCGCCTTCTGACAACAAAAATTACTACATCACCCCAGAAAGAGGGGCCAAAGCTTGAGCCCACCTGAGCCCTTTCATGAGAGGATGAAAGCTGAAGTCCAAGGGCTTCAGCCCTGGATGGGGAGGGCCAGTAATGTGAACCCACTGCCCAGGACTGAAGGCAAAACCTGAGTTCTGCCATCCAGGGCTGAAGTCCTTGGGCTTTGGTCCACACAGGGGGACTCAAACTTTGGCTTTTTGCCACTGTGCCAGCCTCTCCCTCTTCCCCCCACCCATCTTCTGGATCACATTGCTCTGGGGAAGGGGCAAGGGAATGGAGAGGAGGCACAGCAGGGGTGGAGCTTGAGGAAGGGGTGGAGCAGGGGCAGGTTTCGCAGTAGGGGGAGTTGCCCTAGGGTCCCCATCCCCCTTGTGACAGCCCTGGCCCTGGTGCATCATTAAAATGGGGCCGTGACCCACTTTGGGATCCCAACTCCCAGTCTGAGAACTGCTATATTAATAGCATTCATTTAAGACAGGGAGAATTCACTAATAAAGGTCAAAGCAAAATGACAGGTGACAAACCATCATTTTGTTCTCTGATCACTCCGCAGTTGTTTCACGAGGCGATAATAGTGAGGAATATATATGAAGCAATAGTTTGGGCAATCAAGGCAGCCATCTCTGCAGAAAGAGTCAAGGACATACATGACATGGTCCCTGGCATCCGACAGGTTTTGTTACCTAATTATTTTGTTACAGTCATTTCAGTACTTTTTCAGTTTAAATTAACAATTAACATGCTTATTAGCAAAATCAAACACCTGACTACAACACAATATTTTTGTTTGTTTTTTTTCCCCCCACTAAGAATAAGAATGGAAATTTGGTCAATAATTACCACTAAGAAGCTCCTGGATATAGATTGGTAATGCAATTGCTTTCAGTCATGAAGTAATTTAACAGATAACAGTTCTGATATAGGCTGAACATTAAAATGTGCATTTAACCTTTTTTTACATCAATATCTTCTACACCAAATGTGTTTTCAATATCTAACACTGTAAGATTAGCTATGACAAGTAACAGAGAAACATAAGGATTACATTTAAATATTGAATTAGTCTTTTAGTATTAGCTGATGTAGAATGAAACTATCTTATTCTGTGTTACAGTCTGAAAATATGTATGGCACATTGTTTTGGTAGAAAAAAACATATATGCCCATAAGCCTTGATATATGAAAAAAGAGCCATGGAAAAAGGATTGAAGCGTGAGATAGTAAGTTGGCATAATATGAGCCCTTCACATATCAGGCAGTTATGTTAGCAAGTGATAGCCAAAGGAAACCCTCCCGAATGCCACAGATAGGGCCTAGAAATTTTCTGATCAAATCCATAGAGTGGTTCATAAAAATCCAACAATTGTCAAGAGGTCTTTATTTTTAAGAAGCTGAACTAAACAGTGCCTTTAAAAGAACTCATGATACTAAAGCTGTAATTCTGATTTTGTGGAAGGATATAAAAGCCCTACCTGGCTAAAAGCCAACATACAAGACTGATGGCTGTGTTACATGTGTGACTGTTATAGTTTGTACTTGCACTTGCAGGGGACCCTCACAGTGTGAGGGTGGGCGTCTCTCTCATCATAGATGTCCCTCTCTAGGTGAAGGCACCATTGTAGAGGCAGTCTGGAGTGTGGAGCAGGTCTCCTGAGAGGCATCTCCTTCTACTTTAAGGTGTGACCACAGTCCAAAAATGAAAAGAAGGCAACATAACTAATTCTGCAGCCCCATAAGAGCCTAGGCTAACTCACTGTGCTTTGCAAGGCAAAAGTTAAACAGACTCTGTGAAGAAGGCTGGGTTTCTAATACACTGAGCAGCTGAGAAGCCAAAGCTGAGAGTCCTGGATTCTAATGAAAAAGCAAAGCAAAGTAGCAATGCTCCCCCTTTATGCTTATAGAGGGTACAGGTGGCAGAGATTCTTCAGCAACTTTCTGGATACGCAACTTTTGCTTGGCCTCCTCATAAGTGCCACCCTCCACTGACCTTCAACTGCCTTTTTATGAAGCCTTCCCTCTCCACATGCAACAAACCTCACAGGTACACTGGGGGGTGGGAGGTATGGTGCCCAGGGGAGTTCTTTATCCCCTTCTTGGCTGCAGTAGTAACCTTTCCCATCACATACCCCAGTCTTCAGGAACTCAGGATCCCCCTCATCTAAAGCGGATTCCCACACTTCTTGTGAAAAGAAGTCCATATTGCTCTGTTTTCTGCTAGCATCATGTTGCACCCTAAAACTCTAGGGTGGGGGAGCTAAGTGCCATCACATAATGTGGTGCTTCATCTCTTTAACTGTGTTTAGCCACCAGAGGGGAGCATGGTCCCTGATGAGGGAAAGGAGTTATCTGTAAATAATACCATAAGTATCCCATGGCCCGGTTTACTGCTAGCATTTCCTTTCAACATGGAAGAGGCCTTCTCCCTGAGGAACAGATTCCTTCTTTAGTACAGACATGGGTGTGCTTCACTATTCTAACAGAACAGCGCCCAGGCTACATCAGAGGCACACATCTGTAAAATGAACTCCTTTGAGAAATCTGCATTGAAGAGGAATTGCTCCTGGCACATCTGATTTTTCAAGATGTTCAAGGCCTTTTCACAGTTGTTGCTTCAGGGACTCTTCTGTGAAACACCTTTTATTAGGTCCATTAAAGGCACCATGATAGTAAATTCTGTTTCTTTTGTGGACGGCTTTCAGTCTTCTTTTAACATATCCTTGCATCGGGGTTTGAAAATGAGTCCCTGTATTCTCTCCCATTTGTCATAGGGTGTATCTCTACGGTGGCCCCATGGAGTCAGGGTGGGTGCCTGTCTTGTGGAAGCATTGCTGTAGTGCCAGTTTGAAGTGTGGCCTGTGGCCTCCCAGCAACAAGTTGTAAGAGGATCCAGATGGCTGAGGCTTTTCAGCATTTTTCCGGGTAAGCATCCCTGCTCTGTGGGGCCAGGAATTAATTCCTTTTTGAAGTAGAGATGACATTTTATAAAAGACCACGATCTTGATTTAAAAGTCCAGCAAACACAATCCACTACAGTCCTAAATATCCTCACTAAGAAATGTTTCTGAATTTTTCTAGCTTCTGCTTGTAGTGGTTGGATTTTGTTATACTTTTGTCTGCTAGATTAATGACATCTCTATTATCAAATTTCTGTTCTCTATGTAGGTCGATATAAACTATTATCTACTATATTTTTGTGCACATTCACTATTGGGGAACTTGTACACAAAGAGATTCACAATAATTCCTGATTATAAGTTTGAAAAGGGCCCAAAGGAGACATAATATCTCTAAACACCTGCCAATTGGCACTCTGAATTTCCAAACACTTAAAGAGATGGGATGACTACACCAAAATAGGGAAGCTGTATCCATCAAACCTTGACATCATAAGCTTTTGTGAAAACTGATGTGCAAGCAACACCACTTCAGCTCTTCTGAAAGAGATTCAATGCACTGTACACTGAAACAAAAGAGACAGTAGAGATTGGAGATGCATTTGTTCTAAACATGAATATGACTATATTTATAATGGAATACATTCTTTTCACAGACACATTTAGTTCAAGCAGCACTGATAAACCCAACAATATTTGAGGGCAATGAAGAAATTGAAGAGATCAGCTCTTAACTGAAGGAATTCATGGGAAAAAATTGCCCAAACAAGATGTGTTCCTGGGGTTGAAAGAGTTCAGTGCCAAGTGGAAACATACAACAACGATCAAACTATAGTGAGCTGACCTAGTTTAGGGAAGACTGATACATGAAAGCATTTATCATAAGATGGCTGACTGATTATCTGTTGGAAATGGGTTGGCACTCAGAGGTGCTGGTATTCTCAGGCACCAACTCATACTCTTGTTGTCAGGAGTAAGAAGGTGAAAGATTGAATCAGACTAGTGCTGTGATGCAGAGGCACATTGTTAGTTCAACTACTCTGTGTCAGCAACTCTTGGCAGGCCTGACATCTTCACTACAGCTCACAACTGTTGTTGTGATATTTATCCCAAAGATGGCATGTAATATATCATTGGAAAACTAGCAACTCAGTGATCATTCACATTCTTGCTTTATAGATATATGCTGGAAATGTGTGTCTAAAATGTGGTAAAATCAGGTATGATAGGGAATCAGTAAACAGCTTTTTTCCAGACAAAACAAAGAGGCTAACACATCTTGGTTGTGGAGGTCAGGCCTTAGAAGTGTTCAAAAAAGAGCTAGATAAATTCATAGAGGTTAGGTCCATCAATAGCTATTAGTCAGAATGGGTAGGAATGGAGTCTCTAGCCTCTGTTTGTCAGAAGTTGGGAATAAGTGATGGAAGGGATCATTTGATAAGTACCTGTTCTGTTCACTCCCTCTGGGGACACTTAGCATTGGCCACAGTTGGAAGACAGAATACTGGGCTAAATGGACCTTTTGGTCTGACTCAATATGGCTATTCTTATGTTTTTAGGTTGCATTGTAAAAATCACCAGCAGGGGAGAAGTCAGCATGGAGTCTATATGAGACAGAATGGCATCCACAGCCAGCAGGGAGAAAGAGGTTTGTCTGGGCTTAATTTTCAAAGAATGCAGTCCAACAGTTTACTGGACTACAGAAGGAAAGAAGAGACAGCACCATAGTTATTCTCTATTGGACACATAGCAGAGGCCAGAGCTCTTGTACATCCGAGAAAAGTGCATTCTTCAGGTAAGGGGCTTGAAGTAACTGGAAATGAATATAGGTGAGAAACCTGTTTCGGCAAAGATAGTAACTTGCTGATGTTAAGTTTTAGTATTAGAAGCACTGATTATTTTTGCTTTTTTTTCTTGTAACTCTTTTTATCTTTATCCCTCCTACTTGAACTCACTTAAAACCTGTCACTTTTTGTTGAATACATTTATTTTTCTTTCTCCCAAACCATGTGAGTGCTTTGCATGAATTGAAGTGATTATTAATGCCAGTCAAGCTAACAAGAAGCTGTTTCTGTCTCTTTAAAGGAAGAGTGAGCTTACTAACCTCTGTGTGTTTCCAGAGGCAGCTGGACACTGAAGGCGGACAATCTGGGGGAAATATGGAACTGTGTTGATGGCACACTGCAAATTTTACCTGGGCTGTGAAAGCAAGGATGTGACCCACATGCTTATATGCTAGCTATTGATGTCTGGGCTGTGAGCCTTAATAGCATGCTATATAAGACAGCCAGAGTTGCAGAGCAGGTGACGGCCCTAAATTTTTCCTTAAAGGGTAACTGGAACCTAGTCAGAACATTGCACAAATACTTCCATAAATAGACTTGATTCAGCCCTGTTTGCATTAGAATCATAGAATACTAGAAGTGGAAGGGACCTCGAGAGATCATCAAGTCCCATCCCCTGCCCTCATGGCAGGACCAAATACTGTCTAGACCATCCCTGTTAGACATTTATCTAACCTACTCTTAAATATCTCCACAGATGGAGATTCCACAATCTCCCTGGGCAATTTATTCCAGTGTCTGACTACCCTGACAGTTAGGAACTTTTTCCTAATTTCCAACCTGAACCTCCCTTGCTGCAGTTTAAGCCCATTGCCCTGGGAGATACCTATCCAACCTGCTCTTAAATATCTTCAGTGATGGAGATTCCACAAGCCCCCCTAGAAAATGTATTCCAGTGTTTAACCACCCTTACAATTAGGGAGTTTTTCCTAATGTCCAACCCTAACCTCCCTTGCTGCAATTTAAGGCCATTGCTTCCTACCCTTTCATCAGAGGCCAAGGAGAACAATTTTTCTCCCTTCTTCTTGAAACACCCTTTTAAATACTTGAAAACTGCTAGCATGTCCCCTCTCAGTCTTCTCTTTTCTAAACTTAAGAAGCCTAATTCTTTCAGTCTTCCCTCATAGCTCATGTTTTCAACGCCTTTAATCATTTTTGTTGCTCTTCTAGGGACCTTCTCCAATTTCTCCACATCTTTCTTGAAATGTGGTGCCCACAACTGGACACCGTATTCCAACTGAGGCCTAATCAACATGGAGTACAGCAGAAGAATTACCTTTTGTGTCTTGCTCACAACACTCCTGTTAATGCATCCCAGCATCATGTTTGCTTTTTTTGCAACAGTGTCACACTGTTGACTCATATTTAGCTTGTGGTCCATATGAACATAAGAAAGGCCATACCGGGTCAGACCAAAGGTCCATCTAGCCCAGTATCCTGTCTGCCGACAATGGCCAGCACCAGGTGCCCCAGAGGGGGTGGACCGAAGACAATAATCAAGTGATCTGTCTCCTGCCATCCCTCTCCAACCTCTGACATGCACATTGGGAAAAATAACCCCAACTATACGTACAGTATGATGGGGGCTAA
>CM057845.1:216488518-216503518 GCA_030068395.1 Apalone spinifera
TTCGCACCAGGCAGGCAAGTGACCATACGGTTCTCCCGGTCATCACAAACCCGATTATCTATGTTCCTAATGATCGAATCACCTGCCTCTTCCTAACAACTGGCATTCCCTCCCCCTCAGCCATTCCCTTCCCCTCAGAGATATCCTCAGTGCGAGAGGATACCACAACATCCTCTGGGAGGAGGGTCCCAACTATGGGATGGTTTCCCTCCGCTCCCATTGAATGCTCTGTTCCCTTGAGACTTTCATCCTCCTTAAGAGCACTGGGGCTCTCAGACTGGAGGTGGGACAGTACTACAATGTCCTGGAAAGTCTCATCTACCTCCCTTAGCTCCTCCAGTTCAGCCACCCTGGCCTCCAAAGCCCAAACTCGGTCTCTGAGGGTCAGGAGCTCCTTGCAACGGGTGCACACATACGCCACAGGGCAGGTAATCATACATGTGACACTTGACGCAATAAACATGATAGCCCCCACTCTGCTGCTGGGCTTCTGTCTCCATTTTTCTAATGAAAAAGTTTAATTATAAACTGGGGTTCTTTTTAAACCTCTGGAATATGTATTATTATAAGAGTTATGTTTTAAAGAGGGTCAGAAGTCCCTAGTGCCCTCTAAGTTCCCCCTCTAAACTCCCTCTCCAAGCTCCCTGTTAGCAGTGCCTGTTCGCAAGCTCCCTGGGTCACTGAGTTACAGGCTTATATAGTTCTGGTAGCCCCTCCCCCTGACTGAGGCTCAGCCAATTAACAGAGGCTTCTAGATTTCAAACTTTTCAGAAGCTCCTTCAAGCAAACAAACAAGCAAACCAAACAGATAAACACAAGCTCAGCACACAGCAAATAACTCCCCCACACACAAACACACACTCCAGATAGCCACTTACCACAAGGGTCCCGTTTTTACTCCTCTTTTACCTGGAGAACTCCCTCTCCAAACTCATCCACTATGATCCTTAGATCCTTTTCTGCAGTACTCCTTCCTAGACAGTCGCTTCCCATTCTGTATGTGTGAAATGGATTGTTCCTTCCTAAGTGGAGTACTTTGCATTTGTCCTTATTAAACTTAATCCTATTAACCTCATACCATTTTTCTAGTTTGTCCAGATTATTTTGAATTATGACCCTATCCTCCAAAGCAGTTGCAACCCCTCCCAGCTTGGTATCATCTGCAAACTTAATAATGGTACTCTCTAGGCCATCATCTAAATTGTTGATGAAGATATTGAACAGAACCGGTCCCAAAACAGACCTCTGTGGAACCCCATTTGTGATGCCCTTCCACCATGATTGTGAACCGTTAATAACTACTCTCTGAGTAGTTAGGGATTTACATCGTATGTTTTGGATAGAATTGAGCTTTATTGGGAAAAAAACTGTCATGAGAACTAAATTTCAAAGTCAAGGTGTTTCAGAAAGTGATTTTCCTATTCAACTTTGTGAGTATTTGAGTTGGGAATGCTTACCCACTCATCCAAATAGGGATCAGAAACAGTGACATCCTCCCTCCCTTATCCTCCCCATCCCAAATAATCCACATGAAACAAATAGAAAATATTGACATAAAACATTCACAGAGTCAAAAAAAATCACCCAAAAGTCATCAAATACCTTGGACCATGAAATGAGACAGAAAATCAGCTTACAAAGAATGCTCTTGTGACTATGACCATTCTGCATCTTGATGGATATGTGATTGTTCCACCATTACTCAGAACCATACCACTTAGATGAGCATGAACATATTTCAGTTTATAAAAAGTGTGCCTATCTAGTGCTTGAATATGATAAAGTTAAACAGAATGACTTCTGTAAAGACAAATCAGGTCTCTCCAATCTATTAGAATTCTTTGAGAAAGTTATATGGTGAATAAAGAATTGAAAATGTGATTTATTTGGACTTTCAATAAAACCCTTGATAAAATTCTTCATAACAGGCTAGAGAAACAGAATAATCACAGAATAAGAGGTAAAGTTGTGCCATGAATTTTGGTAAGGGTCAGAAGACAAAGAGTAGGAATAAATAGTCAATTTTCAACTTACAAAAATGAATGATGGGCTATCCTAGAATTCCTTTGTCTGACAAATGTTATTTAAAATGTATTAGTGATTGGGAGGATAAGATAAACAAGGAGGCAATAACATTCACAGATGACACATAATTATTTTGGTTAGCTGAGTCCAACGTAAACTGTTAGGAACTTCAGAAGAACTTAATAAAGCAAGGTGACTTCCACAACGGCAGACAATAGTCAGTATATACAAGTGCAAGTAATGCACATTGGAAGGAATCCTTTAAACCAGTCATACACAATATGTGGTTCCAAATGAAGTTCATCAACAACAACAACAACAACAAATCAGGTATCAACGGGACTGGCTTAGTGACAACATCTGCTCAATCTGCAACTGGTCATAAAAGAAAGGTTACTAACCTGTTTTAAGAAAGGGTTAAAGAATGATACTGAAAATATCACTCAATATTACCATGTTGAGTTTTAGTCACTTCACTTAGAAGTTATGTAGAAAAGCCCCCCAAAAATGATTAATGGCATGAAAAACTTCTGATAGAATTAAAATGATTGGGGCTATTTAATTCAGACAAAAAATAAAATAGTGATGCATAAAATAATGGATGATACAGTGAAGATTAATTAATATTTAGAGATGCACTTCTATGACCTTTTCTCAGCATACAGTAACTTGGGGGCAACACATGAAATAAAAAGGCAACAAATTTAAAACTGATAAAATGAAATATATACATAATTGTGCTAAAGAACTCATTGCCACAAGATGTGATGGATGCTAAGATTCCAAAAAAGATGAGACATTGAATTTACATAGGGGGAGAAACCACATCCCTGCCCAGAGCCAAGACTGCCTCACCCTGCCTGCCAGGAAATACAACACCATCGCTGGAAATATAAAAGGCGGTGCCTTCTGCTGAGTTGGGGGAGAAAAATTCTGCCCACTCCTGCCAGTATCCCTGCTGCTAAACCCAGTAATGTCCTGCTACCATGGACCTGCCAGGACGACGATGGGCTGCCTACCTGGAAGAGACAGGTAACTACTTGCTGATCCAGGTACAACTGAAGTGGAGGGGAGGAAGTGGCCCAGGGACAGCCTACTGTAAATCTGCTTGCACCTCTGCCTGACGCACAATCAGTATGTTTGGGTTGATCTCCACTGGCCCACTGATCTCCACTGACCCAGTGGCAAACCACTCTGCCATGGTTAGGGCTCTGGGTCGGGGTCTGGTGGAGTAGGATGGGAGGGCCTCACCTGCCATCCCACCCTTGAAGTGGCAGCTTCCCCTCACCAGGCCCTATAGCCTAGGTTTTCTCTGGCCTCTGCCACAAGAGCCCTGGACTACTTAACTACTGGGTTCTACTCTGTCTCTGCAACAAGGGCCCAGAGCTAGCTGACTACTGGGCATGGGCTCTGTCCCTAAAGCAACAGATCAGAGCTGACTGATTTCGGAGTGTGCCTGGTCTCTACATTAAGGAGGTAAGATGCATTGACTATGGGGTTTGCTCTGACTCTGCTGCAAGAGCCCAGAGTTAATTAACTCCTGGGTTCTGCTGTAAGAACATAGGACTAATTGACTGTGGGCTGACTCTGCTGCTAGAGCTCAGTGCTGAGTGACTACTGAGAGCTCCCAGTCTCTCAGCAGAAGAGACTGGAGCCGGCTGAACCCTGGGGCTATAAGCCAACAATTGTCCTGCCTAGGGACAAGACATACTGAATCCTGGGGGGAAACCTGCTCTCACCTAATGAACTAGAACTAAATGCCTATCTGGGAGCTCAACCCTGTTAGGCCCATTGGACTCTAATGGCAACACACTAATTCCCCAATATTAGGCCATGATCCTGAAAATGCAGTGAGATGGTGTGGCCTCCCTTTGACCCAGAAGGAGGAAGACTGATCACCACACAGCTACAGTCCATAAAGTGTAACTCCATCCAGGGCTTTAACTGGGAAGAGGGGGAGTAAGGATCTGAAAGAAAAAAAAGAAAGTCTCAACCTTTTCCTCCTTGGTTCAGCTGGTGGCTTTGAGAGAGTGGGAATAGACAATAACGTACCCTCCATGACAGCAACGATCAGATTAGTTAGCTTAAGATCACACAACACTTCAGTTGAGTACAACACTATATAACTGCTAAGTATTATTATTATCTCTTCAGGTTTCACAAAGTAATTAAGGGTCAGGGTGAATTAGTACTTGGATGGTGGACTTCTCTGGAAAAACCAAGCACTACAGGACAAATTATTAATGTTTCTGTACGTGTCACTTTTTCTTTCTAGTTAGTACAGGAAAATACACCATCATGGAGTTTGGCATGACTGTGATGCTGGAGATGTTCTCTAAGATGAGTCATAAATGAACACGCCTACTTAGGCTTGGCAGAATGTTATTTTTATATAATTTTTATGGATTAATATTCATGTTTATTTTCAGTTTTTTTATGTTAACCTATGTATAACTGCATATTTGTGCAGAATGATGGGTTTTAAGCATTCTTCTTTTTTACTTAAATGGACTGAAATTGTCACAATTGTGGTCAGATCTTGAGAAGAGTCAAACATAATTATTTTAAAGGCAATAGACATTCATATGCAACAAGCTAAAGTTTTATAACTGTTAACACTCAAATTCTCAAATATAAAAAGTAAATATCCTTAGTCTCTTTAATATATTTAAATCAAACTCTCAAGCAGCACTTTTCTTACTTTGCTTATCTGTACATTTTGATGATCAATATTTGTTCGTTTTATGTGTGGTACAATTGCCCTTTACTAATAAAAATCAAATTGAATCGTTCCAAGCCTACTCATAATTATAGCCACAGAAGAGGATTTATCAACTGACTTAGTCTTCCTCTGCCACTTCTGTGGCCAGAAAGCAAACCACTTTAAGACCAACAATTCTTATTGCTTTAGGCAATTTCTTTGATGACAGAGGATATTTAAAACGCAAAAGAAGACAGTACATTATTTTAAGTTGAGTCACACTTTGAGCTTAAACTAAGAGATAATGTCCTTCAAACTGAGGGCTTGTCTTTATTACTGGCTAAATTGGAGCTTCTATGATCAATGCAGCAGGCATCTATTTAGCGGGTCTAGTGAAGACGGAATAATTTGATGGCAGAGTGCTCCGCCATAAACTTCAGTACTCCACCTTCCCAAGAGGAGGAAGCTTTGTCAATGTGAGAGCACGTCCTGTCAACACAGGATAAAGTAGACACTGCTGTAAGTTGATCTAAGTTGCTTTGATTTGAGTTACATAACTTATGTAACTAAACTAGCATAACTTAGATTGATTTGTCTCATTAGCATAGACCAGCCCTTACAGTGTTAATGCAATGCTTATGATTAGAAAAGATGATGTGTACCCTAACCATTTCCAAAGTCAATTTTCTTCTGTATATTCCTTGGTGGTATAGAAATAAAATATAATCAAATAAATAAACAGCAGTATTCAGGAGACACAGGGCTTTTCTGAATAGTACCAAACTGTAGTAGGTATTGCTGCAATTATCTTAATACTTTAGTATGACACTTGGATGATGTCAAGTTTCTTCTATGGCAGTGTTTCTCAAAGTGGGCTTGTTTTGGGAAAGTTGCTAATGGGCCATTCCACTTTGATTATCTAAAGGCTCCACAGCCACAGAGCTTTGTGGCTCCTATTGGCTCTGGAAACTTGGCTGGAAACAGTGAACCCACAGCCCACTTTGAAAAACAATGACTTACCTACAAGTGATTATTAGCAAAGGTAACATTTCATTGCTTCACAGCCTAGCCCAGCACAAGGCTTTTTGCGCTATTTAAATCCCGTTAGTAGGAGGGACACTGTGGGGCAGAGGCAGAGCCATCATGCGGGTGGGGAGCGGGAGCATTTATATATTCCATGAACCTAACACGGGATACATGAAAATAGAGTGGCTCTTAAAACAGTTTGGAAGAATTGGCTGGAAATGAGCCAGAGGAGAGATTCATAGCATGTACTGGGCTATGTCTACACTCATGGCTTCTTGCGTAAGTACGGCCGTTCTTGCGCAAGAATCTGCAGAGCGTCCACACTGCCCACCCGCTCTTGCGCAAGTACATTTACAGTACGGCGTGGTAAGAGAGGGCTCCTTGCGCAAGAGCTACGCTCTTTTTTAACAGGTGTAAGCTCTCTTGTGCAGGGGCTCTTGCGCAAGAGGGCAGTGTGGACGCTCAGCAGGGATTTCTTGCGCAAGAAAGCCCTATGGCTAAAATTGCCATCAGAGCTTTCTTGCGCAAGAGAGCATCCACACTGCCATGGATGCTCTTGCGCAAAAGCACAGCTCGCACATGGCAGTGAAGACATTTTCTTGTGCAAGATTTCTTGCACAAGAACACTTGCGCAAGATGTTCTTGCGCAAGAAGCCACGAGTGTAGACATAGCCCTGGTGTAGCTGCAATAGAAGATACAAAGGGGGAGCAGCCACCACTGCAGCTGATAGGCTATCCTGTTGTGAGGGGAGTATGAATCCCATCACATAATCTGTTGCATGGACCCAGCCGAACCAGTCAGAATGTATGCAGAGTGGAGTACATTATACCTAGCGTCTATGATCCTATCACAGAGATAACGCACCACTGTGCTCACACAGTACACAAAATATTCTTTTCTCACTTGTATCAATTATGGGATTAGAAGACCTTTCTTTTTCAATTAAATTTGATTAGGGAAAAAAATTGCATTGCCCCATCCAGCGATCCGAAGAGCAGCCTAGTTGTTGGGATTCTTCAAATTATTCTAGCTGACAGGTACATTTTGTCAAAAGTATGCCACGACTGTGACTGCCTAATCCCAAAAAGCCCATTTTAATTCTCTTCATTTAATTTTAAATATGTCAATTTGCAACATGACCAAACACAACAAGCAACTATAATCAATTGAATTTTAACATGGATGCTGAGTTATTGTTATCCTTCAAGAAAATCTTTGTTACTCCTTTTGAAATGAAAAAAATATATATGAAAAGTATGAAAGTGATATTAAGCAGATGTTAGACTGGAGTTGTCAATCTTGTCTAAGCATGCAGGTGCTAATGTGTTATAATTATCCCTTCTGGCAGTTGATATTTAGGATTTTGGATCCCACCTAGTCAATCACAGCTGTAATTGTTAAGCTACTTACATAGCTAATATGCTGGGTAATAACCAGATCAAGATTTAATATTTGACATTTACCATCAATTATCTTTTTTTCTGACATGCATCTCTTCTACTTAGATTCCTGCAGATTGAGCTCTCTTCTTGCCTCCCAGTAAAATAAATAGGAATCTTATTGTAGAAAAAGACTCAAATCAAAGAAATATCGTTGTCATATGTCTCGTTTCCTCTTGTTTCTTTAAGAGGTTTAGGATGTATTTTTGTTACAAGGTTTATAGATGTAGTCATTTGCTTCCTCACAGCTTCCTTTTGTACTTTTTTGATGGATTTATTTTCAGAAAATCAAACATATGCTATCACAAAAACATAGTGTGGGTATACTACACTGAAGCATATTTTCAAATGACAATATTTTGCTGTCGAATTTGGTGTGTGTATACAACACAAATGTATTCACGCATGCAGGCGTGCCCACACACACATTATATTCAAGGGTTTTCCAACCAACTATACTTTCCCAAAGTTAATTTTGGATCTAAAACATTATTTTAAAATGAAAATTAATTTACCCTTCAATGTTTTAATTCTTCTTTGATCCAGTTGCAATATTGTTTCCTTTGATAAACAAAAGTTGAGAGAGAAGACCTCGCTACATTTTTTTTTAGGGATTTAAGCCAACATAACTGTCCTTGGGTTCACACAATTTAAACATCATTCCATTCCAAATCAGCCTGTAGTACTTATAGGTGATCATCCAAAAGTCAGGTTTCTCTAAGGCTATGTCTAGACTCCAAGCCTCTTTTGAAGGAGGCTTTTTCGAAAGATCCTTTCGAAAAAGCCTCTTTCGAAAAAGAGCATCCAGACTACAACCAGTACTTTCGAAAAAGCAAGCCGCTTTTTCTAGAGAGAGCACCCAGGCAGTCTGGATGCTCTCTTTCAAAAAAGTAGTTTGCATTACATAGTGCCTTTTTTCGAAAGAGCACCTTCGAAAAAAGGCATTCTTCCTCGTAAAATGAGGTTTTCCATGGTCGAAAAAACTGCCACGTTCTTTCGATTTACTCTTGAAAGAAGGTGGCAGCAGTCTAGATTCAGGGGAAGTTTTTTCGAAAAAACCGTGTAGTCTAGACACACCCACGCTGTCCAGATAGCATCAAAACATTATTGGCCAAATTTTCTGCTGGTGTAACTGCGCTGAAGACAATTTAGCCCTGCATTGGAACGGGCTTGCCATTATAATTACTAACAAAAGTATATATGATTTTTCCCACCAGCATATATTGATGGGGGTCCCTTCTAACGTATGTAATATCTCTGAAATCCCTTGAAATTTGAAGACCAAGCAGCAGAATTCCTACATATGGCTCTGATTCAGCCCAGAAGATAACTGATAAACAATTGCTGCATTTTTCTGCAAGGACACAGAATAATGGCTTGTATTCTTGGCCAACCTTGTTTGATTTTGTTTTAATGCTCTTAAATAATGTTCATGCATAGATTCTATAACTGGAGACGGGTAGTCTAAGTTAATTGCAAATTTACAGTTTAACCTAATCTTCCTCTTTTCAGGCAAGCTGGCAATAAAACAATGGTGAAGAGTAGTCCACTCATGGAAACCACACTGCTAATCTTGAAAACAGTATTTTCACAAGTACTCCCTGTTGTCTATAGAAGACAGGATCTTGCTTCAAGGGGATGCTGCTCAAAGTTAGAACTGGGAAACACTGCAATTCAACTGCCAAGGAACATTAAGCCTTCAAAGCAAAACAAATGAAACTGGACTTACTCATTTTGCAATAAAGCGTGAACTCATGTAATAGCACCCCTTTACTTTTAAGACTTCAAATAAAATGCTATTAGCACAGACAGATAAACATGCTAAGCTGTGATTTGCCTGGGGTGAGATCCTTATGATTTACAATAGGCAATGAAAATATAGCAGACTAGGTGTTCAAGAAGAATGATATGAATGCCAGTAAACTCTTCACAGTGATGTCAAGGTCTTCCATAATAAATCCTCCAGAAAAACTAGGGATAGTTAAAAAGCAATTGGGTGTTTGTCATTGTTATCATTTTAGTTTGGGATCGGGAGGGTTGCTAGTTTGAATCTTAAGTAATATAATAGTAATTTCTAAGGTCTGATAATTTTAGAAAGAACAAAATATTATTTAGTCAACATCACATTCAGTTTTTTAACTTAGGAGAGAAAATTTGCTATGATCTTGATAAAACTATTGCAAGTAGCTGACTGGCATCTTACGTTCAACGTCTCATCCTGCAAACACCGGCTGTCTCTTATTCATGTGAATAGCCCCACTGACAACTTCAATACAACAAGTCTCACTCCCATCCCTGACTGTTGGCAGGTTCAAAGCCCATATTAGGGAGGGACAGCCAAGTCTCTCTCCCCCACAGCTTACTCTATTTTTATTCCCTTTTCTTATTGCCTCAATGTCCCCAAACCTTCATGTGCTTACAATCAACGCATAAGTCAGTTTAGATTTTGTCAACACAATAGCACAAGTTCAAAGCTTCTGTGTGCATCTTTTATACATGCAAATGCAGAAAACAAGCAAGATTCAATACACAGTTAGCATAGATTTGTTCTCATTAAGTTTTGGAGTATGTAAATATGAGACAGCAGTCACAATGAAAAGATACATTGTAACAGAGGTCCATGGTTTCCTCTGAAGTAGAATGTTCTTGCAAAAAGCCCCATCTTTTTCAAGGCTTTAGCACACCGCTCAGCAAAAGAAATGCCAATCCAAATTAACCTTCAGTGCCACCAGAGGCCAGAGTGTAAGGCTAAACAGAAACCTGGATGGCAAGCTTTGGATTTAACAAGGGAAGTATATCTAGTCAGCAACTGATGCATGTTCCCATTTTTCCAGCTGGCAAAGATTCCGAGGGTATACAGGCACATATTTCCAAGCATGTTGTTCTTCTGACTTCTGTTTGTGCTAGGGCCATAACTGTAGTTTAGACAGCCAAAATAAAATATGCCAAGTAACACTGGCAGAGGGACAGATAGATTGGGCCAAATTCATCCCTGGTCCAACTCCACTGACATGTACTGAATTACACCACGGATTATTTCAAGACATTATTCTTCTAAGCACAAAATGAGGAGAGGTCTTTTAGGGAGGGGATGACTAAGAAATTTCTGCTGGTGTTGCCACAAAATTACTCTTGTTTTAGAAGGCAATGAATCTAGCAATGAAGTAAATTTTCTGCTTGCTGTAATTTTTTTTTACTTCCCTTTCTCGTTTACTATATTCAGGACAACAAGAGAAAGAATGGTCTTGTCATAAGGATGATGGACTAGGATTCCAAAACTGGGTTTGAATCAAGGTTTCCTAACTGATTTTTCTGTGCCTCAGTTTACCACCTGTAAACTAGGCAGAATAGCACATATCTACCTCATAGATATATCGCAAGAAGATATATATTAATGTTTGACATGCTCAGACACTATGGTGAATAGGTTCATATTAATACCTAACTAGAAAGATTTACACTTATCACCAAGGAAACATTTGACACACAAGGGGCTAAATCCTACTCTGTTACACTCATTTAAACCCAAAACAGTGTCCTTGATGCCAGTGGAGTTACTCACAATTTGCAAGGATATGACTGAGAGCAGAGTGTGGCCCACAGTAAAGAAGAGAAAATGTAAAAATGTTTTATGGTGCAGCAAATTTTCTGATTAAAATATAAACAGTATATACATATATTATATATATCAGATTTAATAAATAAAATCTACTATAGTTAGGATTAAACCACAAGGCTATTGTCTCTTTAAATAAAAAAAGGAAAAATGTTACAACTTCCACAAAAAATGTCATATTTGTATAGACTCCAAATCCCCTCTGTTTAAACAGGGTGATTAATATCAGCTCCTGTAGGAAATTAAATTCAGGGAAGAACAGTAATATGCAGATATGCAGATTTCTAGGCGGAATGGCTAGCCTTGGGTAGGAGAGTCAGGTTGATTAATCTGCATCCTCAGAATACAAAATGAAATGGTGGGCTCTCCTGGGTTAGCACTAGAAATGACTTTTCCTTCTTCCATTAGAAATAAATGGACAAACACATGCATGCATAAATTGCAAAGGGCCTTTATATCACATGCAGTGTTTACATAAGCGATAAGAGTTTAATATTTAAAATATCCTATTACATCTGAAAAAGGGCTTCTTTTCATTAGGATGATTTTGTTTATTTTAAAAAAAGATTTTTTTTAATCTTCTCTAAAGACTTTACAGGATTATAAAGCAATCCTGTATGTCAGCATGAAAGTGCATCTTTAATCCATTCATAAGTGCTTACACTAAAAGAATACAGTTCAGAAATATGTCAGCCACAAACATGGTCACATTGGGGGGAAAACTGGGATCAGAATGCACCAACATTCCTCAATACTAAGTTGTAATATAAAATATTTCAATGTATTTTTCCATTCCCAAATTACAAATCAAATACAGAAGCATCGTGGACTGAAAGTAGGATTCTAAAGCCTTAATTTTGACAAATGCAAATGACAATAAACATATCTCCTGTCCCTCATTTAAAAACATGAACAAAGTCCAGGACAGATAATGTGGGTAAATATAAGATTTTTGGTAATTTAATAATGCTTTTTTAAAAATAGAAAAATATTTACAGCAAAATGTAAAATGTCATTTTCAGGGGTTTTTTTCCCTGTCGTTACTGGAAACCCAAGCCTGTTATTTAAAATCATTCAGGGTCTCTCCAATAATTGTATAGAAGTAGGCATTATGCTATATTATTAAAGCTGTAATTTCCTGCTGAATCTGGCTGGATGTTTCTTTTTATCACTTGGCAATTTCTATCTAGTTATGGCATAATTAAGTTTCCTGACCCTTGCTCACTCTCTTAACAGGACGCTTAGAAATATACTAGAATTGCAGATCTTCAACCTGATGTCCTCTCTCCCCGCACAGTAATGGAATAAAATTATTAATCCAGTAATTGTACAGAACACATTACTTTGCATTGAATGTTCCTATTTCTCATTTTCTGTTAGTGACAATCAGCCAGAGGTACAAATCATTTCTGCAGGGAGCAGAGCCCTTGAAAAAAGCCTCTCATTCACGCCACTGGAGCTACCTGTACAGCTGTGATTATTCAAAGTCTAACACAGTACTAGGCTCAAGCGAACAAAACAAAGTTAATAAAATGGAATAAGTACAAGATATTTTCCTCCCTGTAGCCTCCTATGTGCCAGAATTAGAACCTCAGCTCAGAATGATAAACCTCACATCCAATTGCTTTTCAATAAATGGGCTAATGAGTCTCAGCTAAGTATTTCATCAGAACTATTAGCATCATTTCTTTATTGGCACAATCTATCTACTTGGAACTGTTAAAAAATGAAGAGAAAGAATCCTGGGGAAAGACAGGGTCCCCGCCCCATCAGCCTACAAACAAAGAGCTAAATGTTCCGTCCCTGTTTCTATTCAAATCAATATGGGTGAATTCCTGGCTTTACTGACGTTAATGGTAAAATTCCCACTGGATTTCACCCTCAGAACTCTGCAACTGACTCCAGTGAGAACTGAATCAGGTTTCAGTGTTGCCCTTGACTCCAATGGGACTACTCCTGGGAGTCAAGCTAGCAGGGTTTGTCGAGACAGACTGCCAGCTCTGCAGGCACAAAGGTATGGCAATTAGGTTGAGTCACAGAAGACTTTGCAAGGCAACTTTTGTTGTGTTATGTTGTTGGTTGCTCTTTTGTTTTTATACCATGCACCCAAACCACGTACATTGAATCACTTTGCTTTCCCTTCAGATGTGCTACAGGTTGATGTTTGGGCTGCTACTTCTTCATGGTGACTTGATTTTGCCAAAACAAGCCCCAAAAATATACAGCCAGAGCCCCTGCTCTACCGTATGCCCCCCCCCCTTTGATCTCAAAGGGGTTATTTCTCACAGTCTCTTAAAAGAAAGATACTGTCAAAAATAACTAAAATCCTGCAGCTTATTGGACTGTCATCATCTGACTGAATCCTCAACATGCACTTGAACTGATGGAGCAAGCAAGTCAGTGAAGCAGTACTGCGGAGCTTGTTTAATAAAAACCTCATAAAAACCTTATCTGGGGATGGATAAACAGCAAAACAAAATCACTATCTCCATAAAGACACTAGTGGTTCTATTCTTAGGCAGTGACATGTTTCCAAATGAAACAAACTGTTGTGTTTATGTGTCATTCCAACAAGAAATTCACTGTCCCTAATATGCTGCACTGGGATAGTCCATCTGATCACATTTCTTTCAAATGCTCTGATCTATTTTTCCATCCTCTCCCATTGTCCTCTAATAATGAATGCCTTTTTGGTCTTGCTGAAGAGCAAACTGCACTGCCAGACAGTGGTGGTTACATAAGCATTTTCCTGAAAGACTGACGGATTTATAAACTAATTTATATACCTTCCTTTTATATCTGCCTGAGAGGGATATACACAGTTTTCAGTACTTTGGGGTAAATGCTACTGATCAAATAATAAAAATATTCTTAAAGTGCATTAGACAATAGGTCATTTCCAGTCAAAAACAATCCTGCAGCAGTTGTCTGGGTTGTTTTTATATGCTACAAAACAGCTCTGATTTTATTTTCCCTGAATCAGTTATGACGGAAAAGGCAATCGCTGTAATCACAGAAAAAATGTATAGTTGTCTAGGCAGTTACATGGCTCCCATCACTGTTGTGTCTGAGCAACTTCTAGAGCAGCAGCATTTAATGTTAGGTTTGATATGTACAAACTTTGTTTAATTGGTTAAGGTAATTGCAGCACTCAAGAGTTTAGATTGGAGGAAAAACTCCGTGTAAGATCTAAAACTTTTCTCTTACACCAACAGATCATTGATTGGTCCAATCAATGATCTTACCTCACCCACATGATACTCAGGAATCATCATGGCTACAACACTGTGTGCACTGAAGAAGTTTCACAGTCATCAGTCTCATTTACACTACAAATGCTCTGCTTTCATATTGGGAATGCTTTAGTATTGGAGGCTACGTCTAAACTCTGCCGTGTCCAGGGAATGTGTCTGTTCTTCTGCCTTTTTTTGCAGAAGAGCACATGAGCTCTTTTGGAAGCCCTGTCTTCCTCATTCCATGAGGAAGGGCTCTTCTGTAAGAGGAGGTTTTTCCAAAATTTGTCCCAGTGTAGACGGGCCAAATTTCAGAAAAGCCTCTTCCAACAAAACTATCAGAAAAAGGTATGCAAATTGCGGAGCGCAATTTGCGTATCTTTTTCCGATAAAACATTGCAGTCTTGACATAGTCTCAGACTATACAGGAGAGTTGGAGAAAAAGGAATCTGGGAACATTTAAAATTCCCATCACCGTTACTATCTCCAACACCTTTCCAATTTTATTTTAAAATAGCATGTAGAAATTAGAAGGGTTTTGTTTAACCTTGAGCTAAACTAACAGCTTTAATTTGGAAAGGGTCATTTAGCGAATAAGTAGGATACCAATCTCCCATGGTCAACTTTACTATGTGCACATTGTCACTGTGTGTACATGCAAGTACATCAACATATCCATAGTCTGTGTGTGTTATAGACATGTATTTTATATAATCACATGAATATAAAACACACATGTACATATACACATAGAAAGTATAACTCTACATCAGTGAGTAAATGGAAATTTTGCCACTGAGGTCAGTAGAAGCAGTATCATACCCATAATATGCATGCATACTGTATACATATACACACACGTGGATCACCACAGACTCATAATAATAGCAGTAAGCTATTCAAGATATCTGCAGAAAATACAGTATATATCAACAAAATGCGAGATCATAAGTCAGGTT
>CM057845.1:216506018-216526865 GCA_030068395.1 Apalone spinifera
AATGATAGGTGAAAAATTAGTAAGTGAGCCAGGCGGCAATATTTTAACTGAAATGAAACATGAGAAAAAGGCAGGTATTAATTTACTCATTGAAATTTTGCCTAAAAATCATAAGATAGTAAGAGCAAGCCATTTAATGAACACCAATTAGTGCCATTTTTGGGATCACGTTTTTATTGAGGCTGTCAATGAATTTTTTGTTTTTGTTTTTTTTTAAATGTCATATTGGGTTTCATATATTTTTCTTAAATTTAAACTAACCACCAGGTTTTTTATTATTCCTGACCAAAAGGGATTCTACTGGACATTTCGTTTTTCCTCAAAATAGTAACAATTCATATACATGTATGAAAAACAAACCATTAAAAACAAAAAACCAAAAATCGTTCTCCAACTATCCATGACTCAACCATATAAATAAATAACCTTTAGATTTGTAGATCTCTGGGTACCTAATCTGCCATATTCAAATAACAGACTATGGGGTGGCAAAGAATGTTAATTTTCTGTCCTGACATAAAATGTCCTTTACTTAAAAATATACAGATTAATGCAGCATGTTTGTAGCTTTCAGATTTATTCAAGCATTTCTATGTATTTTCATATATAATTTTTAGAATTCATAAATACAGAATAACACAGAATTATATTTAAAATAGATAGCAAATAAATCTCCAGAAAGCATGTCTGTATTTGCAGAATACCCATGTTATCCTAGATGACATCATATTATTTAGGATGCAGCTGAAATCAAGAATCTCTTAAATCAGCTAGCTCTTAGTCCATTACTCATCAATGCCTACAGAGAATTGTGCAAAAACTACAATACTTTTATTAGACCAAAGTACTTAGACACATTTTATCCTTCCCCTAACACACAGTGTTAATACTAAAAATGAAAGCAAATGAAATATACATATTGTTGTAGCATTCAGTCATTGACAGAATTAACTGAGTAAACAAGGCTCCACATTTTCATTACGTACATCCAGACATCTTATTTTAAAGACTTTGGCCACCTGATGATAAAAGTAACTCATGACTGAAACCCCAAATAACATAGTTCAACTAAGCAAGTATTCTTTTGTAAAAACACCACAAGTCAGATTCTGATACCTTTATTTATGCCAAATAGTACCTTAAAAATCAAAAGTAATTCCTCTGAATTCAAAAGGGCAGACCTCATGGAATAAAGGTCTGAGAAAGGGTATTTAGCTGTGGCTTGGGTGGTGGCCGAATTAATAACAACACACACATACACACACACACCCCACATTTGAAAAAACTTTGTTCTTCAGTATGAACATGTAAGCTCCAATTCAACAAAATACAGAAGCACGTATATAATATTTAAGCCCATGTGTAGTCCCTTTGCCTTGTAGTGGCTACTTATGTCCTTAAAGTTAAGCACAGTCTTAGTTCCTTTAATGAATTTACATCTTTCTGATCATTTGTTTTGAACGTGGGCTTTAGTACTATAATGTCTCTGAAAAGCAATACCTGAGTGTATACGATAAAGGAGGGGCTATAATCAATTTTAATAATGTTGTTACTAAAGATTTATGAAAGTCAGAATATGGATTTATATGTAGCTTGGACAAAGAAATAACACTCTCTTGGACAAACCATATATGTTGCCAAATTTCCCACAAACAATAGAAAACAATAATCTTGAAATGTTGGGGAAGTAAAATGGATCCTTAAAACAGATATATCCTAGAAAATACCTATTTATCTAACAGAAGCACAAAGTAAAGTCAATAAAGAATTAATACTTCCAGCTAATATATACAACTCTGCATATATATACTTTGGAACCCCTGCGAGTATAAGGGTCTGGTCTTGATCCCATTACAGTAATGGCAAAATTCCCACTGACTTCAATGGAAGCCAAACAGAGGCCTTAAACAGACATAGTTTCATTCTTTAATTTGCATTCAGTGGATCAGATCATTCCCTGTAGATCCACATATGAGAGAGACTCCATCCTGTTTTGCATATAAGGGGAGCTCAGTTTCCTCTGTGGCACCATTCCATTCTTATATACTCTCATATTGGATTTCTTTAATCAAAATGATGTAAATCACTGATTTTAACCATGATTTAAATCAGCAAATGGGAAGCACTTAATTTAAATAATCAATTTTAATCATGTTTTCATTTGAACATTTTGGTTATTTATATGAAGAAAGGTTGGGTCTCACTAATAGCCATTCATTTAGCCTTTACACATTTGGTGTGTCTTTTTGTTAATGAGAAGGATACTCTATATCCATACACATTTATGTAAGCAATTAAATAACATCCATTTATTCAGATTCATAATATTTATGTTTTTTATTATATTAGAAAATGGTGGCTGGTGCATGTGTTATTTACTAAATGATTAATCTTATACTTCTGATTTCAATTTGCATGGACATTTAAATCAATTACAAAGTTCCAAAACATCATTTAAAAATTTTACTAGTTAAATGTACTAGATACATAAGCAAAAAAAAAAAGTTTTGCATTTAGAACTGATCAAACACCAGAAATATTATCTACAGTGAGTGAAATGAGCAAATTGTTTCTGTTCAATATGTACTTCAAGATTTTAGAACTAGTAGATCTCATCTTCTTGCACCTAATTTATAGTCAGAGTTTGAAAAAGGAAAACAAGAATTTATTTTTGATTAATCTAAGATTGATTTCTTAAGTTTGAATGAATTAGTTATTGAACAGGACTAGCTGAATAAACTGAAATGAAGAAAATATACTCTCTTCACCTGCAGAAGGGGTGACCACTCGCAAAAGCTGATGAAGTACATTAGCACAGTCTGGTTCCAGATGCTTAGGCAATGATTTCTACCAGTTTGATTAACTAAAAGTAACATCTCTGTCAATATTTTTCTTATGTCTCAGGGTACGTCTAAACTGCAACACTATTTTGAAATAACTAGCGCTATTCCAAAATGGCTTAGTCCACGTCTACACAGCAGGCAGTTATTTCGAAATAGTGTCAATCTGAAGGACTTCTTACCCTGACTCTTGTAACCCTCATTGTATGAGGAATAAGGGAAGTTGGAGGAAGAGTGCTGTATTTCAAAAAAAGTGCTGTGTAGACGTGCCCTATTTCAAAATAAGCTATTTCGAAATAAGATAAGCAATAACGTAACTCAATTTGAGTAGCTTATTTTGAGTTAAGCCCTGCAGTGTAGATATGTCCTCAGATAGATATCCATGTTTCATAATTGTGGAAGCCCCTTTATTTGAGTTACTTAGCAGTCATCTGGACAAAGCCCTAAAGAATATATAGTAGGAAACAATCTTGCCTGGGCAGGAAGATGGCCTGGTTGGCCTAATACATCTTTTACCTTTTCATTTTCTGAGTGTGATAGTGTAATATATATTTTACACTCATGTATTAAATGACACTATACACTGGAAAATGCCAAATGTCATTCTATCTAATATTAATATTACCTAAGGTTTTTCTAAAACCCCTGCTGGCCTCACCATAGCAGCAAAGCACCAGAACTAAAACAACACTAGGAATCTGATGCTAACTAACGAACAGCAGGGAATGCAAAGGCTTGCATTCTCATCTATTCACTGCCTTCCACTCATGCCCCAGATTATCATCTGTACCCTACAACGCATTAAAAGCTAGTGACTGACTTGGACTCATGGGGTTTGGGTTGAGGGGCTATTTTATTACAATATCAACTTCCAGGCTTGGGCTGCAGCCTCAGCTCTGGGATTCTCCCACAATGAAGGGTTCTAGAGTCCAGGCTCAAGCTCAAGTCCAATTGCCACTGCAGTGAAACAAGCCAGCAGCCTGAGCCACCCGCTCAGGCCAGCCGCCAGTTTTTAATTGCATCACAGGCAAGCAACATGAGGAAGGCTTATTTTATCACTCCCAAAATCACATTTAAAATAATTATACCTTTGTTTTGGACCTTGTTCTCAGTGTAGCTTATAAAAAAAGTGTTTCCATATGTATAGTTAATACATCTTAAAAGCATAGAAGACTCAAACTCAAATTTATTTTCAAATTGGATTTGTCTTTCCTCAGTTCTTCCATTTATTTTCAATAGAGATTCTTAAGCAAATCAAGAGTTTGTTGACACGTTCTGGCATGCACTGGTCATACAACATGATGACTTCATCAGGAATATGCACTACTCTGAAAGGTGCAGTCTCTCTTCCCCAACCATCCTGTGGAGCAGTATATGAGGAGAACAGCTGTTCATATCTACATATTATAGAAATGGATGTGCCATTCCAGTGTATTAGATTAAGTTACCATTTCAATGTATTGGCTCTTTATAAATAACTTTCCAGAAGTAGTATTTCCTATTTTTATTTATTCTTATTTGCACCACTTTATCACTCCCCCTCCTCCACCAGCAAACACACCTTTAAAAAGAGACAGGCAGACACAACTCACAAATCTTCTCATCCCGCCCCCCCAAAAAAATGCCGACACAGCACACCCAGACACACAGAATGGAGAGAGGGGGTCTGGAAGCTCTCTTTGGGCATGTCTACACTAGGAAAATATTTCAAAATAACTACATTTGACTTAAAACTACAGATTTTACAAAATCGAAATATTATGTCCCTACTATGGCAAAATTAGTCTGAAGCAGGCTCCATTAATGTGGATGCCCTATCTCAAAGTAGAGCCCCAGGAAACACTGGGGAGTAAATAGTTCGAATTACTCTGGGGGGTAGTTATTTCAAATTAGCAGCAGTGGAGCTTCCACACTGCCACTATTTCAAAATAACTATTTCGGAATTAGCCATTATTTCCTGAGGAAAACAGGAGTGCAGATTTTGAAATAAACTGCCCACTATTTCAAAATAATGAGCTTGGTAGCATGGATGCTCCCCTTACAAATTCAAGCTAAGGGGGGCTAGTTTGAAATAATGCCCTAAGTGTAGACCAGGGCTTTGTCTCCCACTGCTTCTTTTCCTATAACAGAAAGGCTGACATGCTCAGAGGACCATGTTCCATATACCATACACCTATGAACACTCCCCAGCTAATATCTAACCACACCAACAGACAGACAGGAAGCCCTGGATATGGTCGTAACTGTGTCCACTTGAAATGTATAGGAGCCCTCACAACTAATTGCACTGTGCAGGGAAGAGAGGAAAAGTTGGCTCCTCACTGTTGCAGACATAGAAGCCTCAGTCCCACTTCCTGAACTTCCTTAAAGGGGGCTAGGAAAAGGAGTGAGGGTCAGCTCCCCACAGCACAAGACATAGAAGCCACCCTTCATTCCCCAACTCAGCTTCCTTTAACAGGGATATTTTCCTGCCATTCTTCTCTGATTCATTGTATCCTATAACTTTGTCTCCCCTATGCCAAATACATGCACTGGTCATACACCACAAGGAGGCCCCAGCAAAATGCTTGGCTGTGTCCTCTATCTCCTGCCAGGTACTCAAATGTTGTTTCTTCTCCTTCTCTTAACTGAGATGAATCATATTTGCATCTGCTGTCCACTCCTAGGTTGCCAAAGAGCCCACAAAGTGCTTCTCCTTCTCCTTCTCCTTCTCCTTCTCCTTCTCCTTCTCCTGAGCTGGATTGGCTCATCCCTTGGGCCCCGCTGTGAATTCTCAAAGACTTGAATGTCCCACTTGCATGCCCAGTATAAAATACTGTGCCTGCAAGTCCACACTATCTCTTGTTCAGCCCATGTGCATGATCCTGAACACATAAATGTATTTATTTTATTTATTTTAAAATATTTTACCCCTCCTCTCTGTGCAGGGCTGGGGATGGGCTGTGGCTCCTGTGGTGGGGGGTTGGGGTTGCACTGCTGAGCCCTAGGAGTGTCTCTGGGGAGGCCATGGCCTGGGAGCCAGTGGGGCCCTAGTTCAGTGCTGGGGCCAAGGGCTTGGGGAGGGGTTTGGGATAGAGCAACCACATACCTGGTCCAGTGGCCGGCATCTTGGTGGTGCATCTGCCCTAGTGGTCACTTTGCAGTATAGTTGTTCCCTCTGCTTGTTGTCCACAGTGGTGACTGTGAGTATAGCATCCCTCCACTCAGTCCCCCTCTTTTCATGTTGGAAAACAACTAAATTCCAGGCACATGCCATTTTCCTGGCACAACCAAACCCTTAACCCAGCTTTAAGCTCGGATAAGAGGAAGCTGCATACCAAATGTAGTGGTTCTAACCCTTACCATTTAGGAAGAGTTCTTGAAAATGGACTTGCAGACAGACAGATGAGCTCACAGCCAGGCACACAATTCACTAAAATATATAGAGCGATGTCAGGTACCAATATGACAGGAAATAGATTGTCAAAAATTTCTCAGGAATTCACCATTTTTGCCCAATGAGAATCATTGGTAGTACTATGAAACAATAGAGAAAGTGACCAGCTCTATTTTAAGTGCAAATCCATGAAACTTAAATTGACTCACTGGTGAAACTGTGTGCACAACTGGGGACAGAGTTCCCAACATCCTTCTAATTCCCACCATTTCAAAAGTACAAGATTCCCCCCCCCCCATTTCCTCTCACATCGGCCTTCTGTAGTTTCTTCAGAAACAAAAGGTCTGTTTAATACTTTTTACTTCTTTCTAATGTGGAAACACCTGCTTAACCTAACACTAGTTATAATTATGTGCCCTGTCTAGAAATGGTGCTCATGCAAAACAGTGGCCTCTGAACAGCCCACATTTGCCACTTTAATACTATACTATACATTTAAATGAGCATTTCCCACTGAATGTACAAAGCTGATCAAATTGAGGTCAGGCCAGTATCCTGATCCTGTGTTTAATAGGTGGATGAAAAATATATATTTCATTTTCAAAATGCTGCAGGTGTTTTTTCTCTGTTAACCAATACCAGTTGGTATTAATTCAGTTGCTCTATTCTGGACTAAGTGTTTTAGTTTGAACTCACCTCTGATAGGACAAAGTTACTCTTTTTAAACATGGTAATGTATGTAGGTGAAAATAGCAATGGGGAATTTCAGTGTGTCACATTTAATGGTTCAAATGAAAAATAATTGGATACTTTGCCGCTCAAAAGTGGTTTATCACCATGGGTATTGCAGTGTTTAGAGTTACTTAGTTTGACCATGTTAAAGCAAGAACAGATTGTTCAGTCGTGAAGCATATTATTTGTGGTCTATTTAGTCTGCTGTTTCTTCTAGAGAAAATTCCTCTTTCTTCAGAGTAGAATGCACCAACCAAAATGTGTAGGTAGGGTAAATGCTTACAATAATAAATCCTTACCTAAGGTGAAAAGCATTACTATTTTGAAGAACAAGATAATTCAGGAGTCTGCCTACACCTACTGATTCCAAACACCAATGACAGGTACTACCATCCCAGCTGTGTGAAATATTTTACAACTCAGTCTTCTATCCTTTCATGTTTCCATTGACTGCCTTCAGTAAATACTTTCAAGAAAATGGTCCACTGAGTTGGGCATATTATTAGTGAGGTTATAATAAGTTTTCAGGCCAAGTTGCATCTTTTAACTCAGTTTTCTAAAGCACTGAATTTCCTGTAAATGTTGATTAAATCTATAAAATGTTTTGCTTGTGGGGGGGTGCCTTCTAGCATCAATTAAATGCTTTGTTTATATTGATATTTGCCATTACATACAGTATAAGCGCCCAAAATACTTTGGATTAGAAAACAGATGCCTTTTACAGTACAAGGTTTGCACATTTGAGAGGACCAGTACTAAAGATGCCTAATCCATTTTCTAGTCTTGTAATAATCAGATTAAAAATTCAAACATATCAAACCGTAGCTTCCCACACGTCGGCATACACAAACATCTCCCAGTTAAAATGTAACAAGCTGATTAAAAGCTGCTTTTATTTCTTTTTATTGCAAGTTTTGCTCAATTTTAACCCTGAGATTTGCTTTATGGGGAAGTGTCTGCATACTGCCTTCCTTTTGTCTCAACCAGAGGGTTTAATAGCTAAAGTAACTGAAAAGGACTAGCACCAGAAAGGCTTTGGTTACCAGAGTAACCGTAAAAACAGACCCCAGTCTCCATGGCAAAGAGAAAAGCTATTTGCTGCAGCCTTTTCAGACCTTGAACAGACACTGACAGTTTTCCTATAATCACTGCAGATTATTTGTAGCAACTAACTATATTATAATGTTAACTATAGGAGGCCTGAAAATACACAATGTAAGAAAAAAAAAAGAAATAAATTGAGGCTTTCTTTTTTTTTTTACTAATTTAACTGAGAGTATATATTATCAATTTTAAAACCATAAAGTAGTTCACTCTAATATTCTAACACAATGAAGTAACCTCCATCTTGGGAGTTGTTTTAAAAAAAGAAATGTGTAGAGACGCTATATCCATTGTGAGGCCTGTGTACCATCTATAAATCTAGTTTTCATTCATTTCTATTGCAGAAGTTCAAGTGACAAACGTAGATGCAACAGTATTATTGTATGCAATTTTTATATACTTTTTCTCAACTACTGTACATCAAACTGTATTTTAAGTACTTCGTAGCTGAGTCTTCCTAGAGTCTTCAGCAAGATATGTACAAATTACACAATATATACTTTTAAAAAGCATCTCTGTAATTCATGGGTCTACAAACCCTGCAATACAATTACCTAAATTACCAGTGCCAGTTGTAAGTGCTCCTTGTGGCTAATCATTCAGTCCTCAGTGAATTGCGTGACTAGCCAGTGGTTTATTCTCTGTAACAGCAGTGCTTACTCTCTAGCCTTCATGCTAAGGTTTGTCTTCACTGTTGTTAATTTCAACATGGAATATATTTTAACTTCAGTCCTTAGATTTATGTATGGAAGTGTATTGTTTGTTTTACACCAGTCTATATTATACCAGTTAGTTAACTTTCAGAAGAAAGCTTAAAGTGAAAAGCTCTTAAGCTCTTTATGCCAATTAGTGACACAAAAATCTAATGAAGCAAATATTGATAACCTAGTTCATTTCAAAGTTTGTGTATGTTATTTAAAATAGTGATATATAAATATTTATTAGCTGAGAAATGTTAGTGGCAAATGAATATATTTGTTAAAAAATATTTGACATTAAAAATCCTGATTTTTTCTTATGCTTATAAACTTAAACATTTTTTAAAATTATAAATAAAATGCTCATAACATACAGGCTGAAACCTGTGTAGCTGCCTAAATGGATATACAAATTTTCAGAAGTTATACATCTGTGATAAGGAGTTCTTCATTTAAACAAAAATGCAAGCAAAAAATTAAACATCTTCTGAATTTAATAAACATAATTAGCCAGAAAATTATAACTATGTTATTATAATTTGAAATAAAATACAAAACTATACAACAAATGTATATAAAGCTTATTGTCCTCTACTTGTATCTGGGATCTTATTGAAACAACATATACAGGAATAATCATCATCATTATAATAATATTTTTAGTTACTTTTTGTGCTAGAGGATTTTAAAAAACATTATCTAATTTGCTAATTTTCATTTCAGCAAAGCCCTTAAACACATGATCAACTTTGAAGACAAGGGCTTAAATGTTCTTGATGGTTATTCTTCGCTGAATATGTGCCCTAACTTTTCTAACACCAAAGTAAGTGAAGAAAGGAAGGAAATAAGAAGCATTATTTTCCTCATTTTATATTTCTGCATTTGAGGAAACTGATCCAGGGATGTAGAAGGACTTGCCCAAAACAACAGAAGACTCAATGTCAAAGCCAAGAGAAACACACAGGACATCCTGATCCCCAGTCCAACACTCAAACCATTAAATTACACTTCTTCCACAGGAACAATTTCAAAAACTGCCTCTGGGTTTAGAGAGCTGAAGTTCTGGGACACAGTTTTGTGCAACCAAATTTTAGTACCCTGGGAAACTCAGGTTTGTATGCACAAAATGCATTTGCACTTACAAAATACAAAATCTTCATTCAGAAATCCAGACGAAGAGAAAACAAAAACTGTTCCATACATGATTGCCTGCCCAGTTTGGAGATCAAGAAACTTTTAAAATATGATTCATAGAGTGCAAGGTGCAATTTCCGGTGACTTTAGGGTCACATGTAGCTATTAACCACTGGACCATGACATTAATCCTTTTCTCCCCTACTACTAAGCAGCCTGATTGTGAGAGTTGCTGAACTTCTGCAATCCTATTGAATTCCAGTAACAATGACATATGTAGGAACTCAGCATCTTCTATGTCAATTAGGCCCACTATTTTTTAGGACAGAGTTACGCACCAGTATAAAATCAGGAGGCATTCCATTGAGATGAGTGGAGCTCACTAGTTTAAAAACTACACTCATGAGATAAAAATCAGGCCCATCACATACTTTGTTTTAAAACTGCATCTCTAATTATAGATACGTGTGTCATCTATTGTTTATACTGATATTTGGAAAAATGCACAGAACTGAGAAGCATTTAAACATTGTTAGTCATGTTTATATTGAAATTCACAGGAGCATTCTTCATGTACAGGTACTATAGGTCTAACAAGGAAGATGTGTCCATGCTGATCCTGTACTCCTTTCTTTCCTTTCCTAAATGCTTGTGCTTAGTTTAGCATTCATGAAAGCAAAGCCAACTTTCTCAGGGAGGTCCCATGCAAGCTCTCTCACACAGGTCAAGACATTTCAGCTCTGATCTAAAATATAGTCATCAGTTTCTCTTGGGCAGAGGCTTCCGACTCTGTCCATTTGTGAGATGGATTGGTGACACAGAGAAATGTCTAAGGATTTGGCCCGAGTCAGGCTTTCAAAGCAGCCCCCTAGAACTTCAAAGACAAATCTCATTCCATCACCTAGCCCCATCCAATAGGTTCTATTGCCTTTGTATATGTCTCGTGAAGATGAAAGACTCTGATGTAAAAACAAGTCCATAATAGATAAAATATAATGTTGAATTCCAAGTATAATGACAAGCACTTGGGATGCCCCTTATATATTTAAAATTGCCATTCAGTTGCATTGAATGTAATTCACTCTATTTTTTTCCAAAGTATAATCCCAGAAGGGTTTTGACCAAACAAAAATGCTCTAATAACTGCAAATGGTTCAAATATTCTGTCCAGTGAGTTTAAGTTAAGTGATAAAAGTTTCAGTGTTAAAAGAAATAATAAGTGGAATTTCACACATATTATAGTAATTGTGAAGCATCCAATTTACATAGAAATAATGTAAAAGAATTCTGACCATGATGGTTTAAGTGAATCATTACATGCATTGCTGATACATTTAGAAAACTGCAGCATGCCAGGTATGTTTCTTTTAGCATAATAAGTCTTGTAATGGAGTCTTTAAAAGCCTTAAATGTATAGTTAGATTAACCTTTCCACTTGGATTTTTTAAAATATATAAGAGGAGGAAACAGGAAATCATTAAAAAGCCAATTAAATCAATACTCATTTCCCTACCCCAGTTTGTATAGGTCCTCTTCAGTTCTCCTCTTTCCAAGAAATACTATTTTATTTATGGACGTGAATGAAAATTGTTTTGCTATACTAATGTCCTTTGTTCCTCTACAGCATTTCACCTGTCCTCTTGCAGACATTCCATAGTTCACAGTAGAATTAAGAGAAGGGTAGTTTGCTCCAAAACATGGGCTCTTTTTTCCCCCCAAAACAGCCACCTTATAGTGTCTGATTTTCTTATAAAATTTGGAGCTACTTAAATGCTGAAATCTAAGATCTCAGGCCTGCCAGGAGGTTCATATAGGTAGAGTCTTGCACTCAAACAGATTCCCCACTTCAGTAGGGCTTAGTAAGGGAACAGGATGCTGTGTGCCGGGAGCTCATTGTAGGATAGGTGCCCAAAAGGTGACGAGATAAGCTTCAAACAAAACAGAAGGATGCCATGGAAAAATATCATTGCCACAGTTAAAGCTTTACTATTTTTTTAAAAATTATGGCTCAGATGTTTGTCTTTGGACAAATTTACTTACTCAGTTTTAAATTACACAGCTGAATATTCTCCACAGTTAAGTGTTTGTTTCTCATGTGTTCAACAGAATACGTTCTGTACTAAAAGTTATCAAACAGAATTGATCAATACCATAAGCCAAATAATTGGATTTTTATTATCATTACTGTAGAGCATAGAAAAGCGTCTTAAATTATACGTGAAGAAATTTGGCCATCACATTGGAAGTCCCTGAAAGTCAGACCTCTCTCCAGAGCTCTTTCACCCCTATTCTGATGCTTTTCTGTGTGCTCTGTGATTATCACACCATTTGTCTTTTCTCTTCTCTTCAGACCTCAAGGGAATGCAAAATAATACAGATCCCAGAAACAGATTTGGATTAAATTTGATTCTTTCCAATAGACAGTTCAAACAGTTAAAGAGGGTCACAGAATCAATATGCTCAAAAAACATAGGCATCTCAGAGACAAACTCAGGCAGGTTATGAGGAAAAAGACAGATGCTCCCTCCTTCAACCTTCCCCCTCCTCCTCTGCAGAAGTGGCTGACCATCCTCTTTCCCTTACCCTTCCTTCTGTTCCCCTCTCTTTCCCTTGGTGGCTGCTGCTTCTTTCCCATGGTGACCACTCATCTGACTACTTCCTACTCAATTTCATGCAGCTCTATGTGAATTTTCAAAGGGACACACAATAAAAAAAAAAAGAGATTGGAAAAGAATAAAAGATTTCTATTGACCAAACAGAAACAACAGATAAGCAAAGCCCTTCGTTTTCCATTTCTTTAAATCAAATTTTATCAACAAAATATGGGGTTTCACCTGACTTTTGAATTACTGAAGTACTTGAAATATTGATTATGTTAGGAAAATCCAATACATTACATGAGGTTGATATGCCTACACTATAAATAAATTAGTCTAAGTGTAAATGTCATGCTGTCTGTTAAAGCAAGTCAATTCAGTGGAAGATACACATGCACATACTTGTGTGTATGTCCATCCTCAAGTTCTAAAAAAGGAAGTGCCAGATATGGCTCCCCTCTCCGAGAGGAGATATTGTGTCTCAGCAACCTCGGCTTCCCATTCCAGAAGGAGAAATGGTGGCTTGGTAACCTAGGAGGCCCAGGTAATGACCTGAGATCTCTTCTTCTGGAGTAGGCCCAGTAGAAGTGGAGGAGGCAGTGGGAGGAGAGGACCATTTCACCTCTCCTGTTTCCAGGCCTGCTCTGGAAGAAGAGATGGTGGGTAATTTTCTCCATTTGTTACTTTTTTTTTCTAGCTTCCTGTCCACCATTATTAACCCCAGTACTCAGCCAGAAGACTTTGCTACGGCTACACTGCAGTGCTATTTTGGAATACCGGAGGTATCCTGAAATAGCTATTCCACGTCTTTTGAGCATGCCTGTTATTTCAAAATATAACAGGCCTGCTATTCCGATATCCCTGTAAACTTCATTCCACCAGGAGTAAATGGAATAGCTATTTATTTTGAAATAAGTGCTGTGTAGACAGAACCAAATTTTGAAATAAGCTGTTTTGGAATGGACTCAAAATAAGCTATGCAATTTGTGTAGCTCAAAATCCATAGCTTATTTTGAGCTCTGTGTGCAGTGACATGAATTTTTTTGTGAATGAATGGCCTTGCAGGTACACTTTCCAACTAGCTTCAGTGACACCTTTTTCTCATAAGTAGTGACCTTAGCATGTGTATCTGTCCAGAAACAATATACATGATCAGCAATCATGGTAACTCTGGGCACAGGATAGACACAGATTTCAATAGTTTAAAAAACCCCAAACAAGCCAAAATAAATGTTAACTGTAATAGAGCAGAGGGTAAAAAGAACCAATAAAAAAAAATGTGGTGATTGCCTCTCTCAATGATTTTGGGATATAAAGAGGATGGACTAAGCCCAATCAGACCCTGGCCTACCTACCCCAATTGTAAAGAAAACCTCTTAACAGTTTAACTATAGCTTGAATTTTTCCATATATTATTATTGGGCAGTAACATAGTTTTTGTTTTAGAGGAATTATATGGGATTTGACTAAGAAGATGAAATTCACTCAGGTTTGAGACACTCACATAATTGGGTGAAAGACCCACACAGTGGTCTGTATTCTACTTAATTGGGTCACAGCTGGAGCAATTTCACAGCTGGACTGCCATAGCCTCTTGGCACCCAGCAAGAGGATTTGGTGCCACCTCCACAGGAGGGTCAGAAGAAAGCCCAGGGAGAAGTGGGATATATGCTTGTACATTTCTAGTGACCCAAATCAGCCATAGACAGGTTAAGGCATACAGGATTGTGCTAGGGACCCAGCTTCTGGAGTCAAGGGATTGCATGAGAATTTATGGGCCTGTCTACACAACAGGAGTAGAGGGGGAAGATTTTCTCACTGCTTTAGTTTAATTAAAATGTACACAAAATTACTTCTCAGTTCTCCCACTGCTATTCCACACTGCATTATCTCAGATTAAGACTACTTACACTCCTTGCTCCTAGGCAATCTGTTTGCCTTTGTGTCCTCCACTGCTCTGGGACCAGCTGACTGAATTTCATCTCCCTGTTTAAATGCTGGCTTGCCAGCAAAAGCACCCCATTTGTGATTATTCTCTCCTGGAGTGTTAGAACAGCTATGTTTCATATAGTCACATGGAACTGTGTGGCAGTCATGGGTTTGCTTGTACTCTGAGGGGAGAAGACAGTTCAGACCTGCATCATCAGCATCCACCCTATGGTGAAGATATATGAGTGTACAGAAGAACAAATGACTATGGGAGAAGAGTAACTTTTGAGATACTTTGCAATGCCACAAGAAGAAAGGAATTCCTGCAGAACTACAAATAAATAAATAAAAAACAAAATGCCCCAAGGATAGAAGCAGCAGGTCTGGAAAGCAGCCCGCTACCTGCCTATGTTTTGAGAACCAAGCTTTACTAAGGAGGCCACCACCAAGCCTCTGTGTGTTGTGGAGAACACCAAAGAAACTGAGGAGAATGTGGTTCCTGATCAGGACTCTGATGGGGAAAAGGTTTCCCCTGAAAGTCAGGCACGCATCTCAACAGGAGAGAGGCCTGGAGAAACAGACAGCTCCCAAAACCCACTTGATAGGCAGTTTTAACCAACTTTTGTTCTGGGTCCCCAGTGAATGCCACCATTTTGCTCAGCTTCTAAGTCCTTCCTTCTCCTCTGCTTTCAAAATGGCACCCACATGGGAAATGGCAGATGATATTTCCCTGATATTTTCATTTCCCCCCTGCCATCTAGCGCTGACCTCCAGCAACCCCTTTCCCAGACTCTTAACCCTTCCTCTGCCTCCCAGTTGACCATCATGCTGCATCCACCTGGTAAACTAGTGGTGTTTTTAAATTCCTCCCTCCCCCCCCAAAAACAACTACCAATTCAGGTGTGTTTACTGAAATGTCAGTTACAGGAACAATAATGCAGTATAAAAATACTTTGCTTCCCACTTTGAGCGATGCCCTGAGCTTTCAGCTATCTTAGCATATTACAAGATATATTTCCCAGAGTGAGACATCTAAATGCATAGAGATTGTAAAGCACTGGGCTAGCTGTAATCAGACTCTCAGCAACGATAACCCCTTAGGTGCAGAACAATTATTGCAGAACCCTATTTATTTTGCAGCGCACTTTGTGCATGTCTGCAGGTGATACAGAAAAAAATATGAGACAAAGATAATGTTCTATATTGGCACCAACACTGCAAGGCAAAACAGCCTTCTTGGAAATGCCTATGTAAGTAATGTTGCCTTTTTAGTCCTGCAGCACTGCTAGGGGTTTCTGAGAGCCATTCTAGGGAATAACATCACCATATGCCATTCTAGACTTTAACAAGTCTCTTCACTGACTCATATCAGAGTAACAGCCTCTAGATAAGAGCTGCCTGCAGAAGTGCACATGCAATTATTAACGTGCCCCCCTGTAACCACCCATTCAGTCCCACAGTCGACAAAAACTCTGCAGCCCACCCACCTGGTTGATGTGATTACCAATACTGCATGGCAGTCTGTGTGTTAATGAGGATTAGGACGGCAGCATGCAGCAATGGTCCTTCCATGCTGACAGTAGTTTGAAACTGGTTCTGGCTTGCAAAAGCCAGATGAATCATGGGACAGTGATAATGGGAGTTTGCTAGTTTGACTCTAAGTCCCAGAATTCCAGTGGCTTCCAGTAAGTATCTCTGAACGCAGAATGAGAAAAATCTCCAACTGCTCAGAGCAAAACAGCAGGGGAAAGCATTATGGGTTACCCGCATAGAATGCTGAAGTCTTATTTTCAAAGCAGTTAGTAAAATATGAATGCACTGACTCAGAAGCAAGTAGGTAAAAGCCAGCCATATGGACAAAATTGTTTCAGCCATGTCTTCGCTCAGCGGAAGATCGACATTGATCTTTCAGAGTTTGATTTAGTCGGTTTAGTTATGATCTAAATTGAATTCAAAGGCTGCTCCCATCAGCAGCCAGTACACCTGTTCCTTTGGGGAATAAGGGAAGCTGATGGGAGAATTTGCTCCCATCAGCCTCTAGCTGTAGGAATAGCAGGGAAACTCATATCAAGGGACATAGACTCCAGCTAAGTAATTAACGTAGCTAGAGTTGTGTATCTTGATTCGACCTTCCCCTTCGGTGTAGGCCTAACCTCAAAATGCACAATTGTTTCAGAATAGTTATTCTGCAACAGTTCATGCGTACAAAATTGAACCTCAACTTTCCCCTATGTAGACAAGTCATAACAATTTTTAAGTAAATATCTAGCTCTCTAACTTGCAAATAAAATCCTAAAACATGACTAGACTGTAACTAACGACTACACTGTAATTAGAGTGTAACTATTGCTTGAATCAGTTAACAGCCTGTCACAACAGCTTTGAAAGGTCTGAAGTGACCCATGCATCTCAAGATGATGTTAATTCCCAGACCTTCTCCTCAGAGAGCCCTCTGTGTGAAAGGAGAAGAATGTAGTGATTCTAGCCCACCCACCCAAGCAGGTAAACCTTGACTGTTAGGTAAAGTGCTGAACCCCTCTACACCTCAATGCAACACAGCCCTGAAGCATGTGCTTAACTTTAAACACATGAACAGAACAATTGAGTTCAATAAGATTACTCCTCTACTTAATGTTAAGCACGCGGGTAAGTGTTTTGCTGGATCAGGATTTTAAATATCTCCAGAGGCTCAGAAAATTAGGACAGCTATTTTCTAAGTAGAATCATGTAGACCATAAGCTAAAAACTAAAATAATTTCCACTCACTTTTATGCAACTGGTTTTTTTTTCCAGAAATTCTGCTATTGGCTGAGAGGGCCAGCTGAACCTGTGAGCCAAAACAGAGAGAGCACAACAAAGTTTGCTGCAACTAATATAGAAATTTTTCAGGTTATGTATATCTTAAAGGAGTTTTAAAACAGAGGACCATGTTTTCTACACACATATTTGTTCCTATTTCTTCTTTGGGTATGTCTATATAGTGGTACAAAGCACATGAAAGGGATGAAATTTGTAAAGTGCTTTAATGAGCTGTACTCTTAGGCTACGTCTACATTTCACAGTTATTTTGGAATAAGCTATTCCAGAATAGTTTTTCAAAATAGTTTATTTAAAAAAAAAAAAAAAAAACAAAAAAAAAAACAAAAAAAACCCCCACACATCTACACTGCAGGGAAACCTCAAAATTAGTCTGAGACAGGCTTCCCTAATGTAGACGTGCTATCTCGACTTAGAGCCCCAGGAGGAATAACTTAGAATGTCTCTGGTGAAGGGCTATTTCAAAATAGTAGAAGTGGAGCATCTACACTCACCTTATTTCAAAATAGCTATTTCGGAATAGGCATTATTCTTCATAGAACGAGGTTTACGGAAGTCAGACAAAGTCATCCATTATTTCAAAATAACAGAATTGTTGTGTAGACACTTGCATAGTAATAATGGATGTTATTCTGAAAAAAAACTTTGTTGTGTAGACACACCCTGATTGTACTATTTAGACTACTAGCATGAATGAAAAGGTATCTAGTTCACATTAACATTAATGCAAACTAGGTATTATTTAGTGAATTCCAGCAGGGTCTATGCAGAGCAGTTAAAGCATAGAACATTAGAGAGTTTTACAAATCTCACCTCTCTAATGTGCTTTGCTGCACAATGTAGACAAGCCCTAACAGACTTTCGGAAATCCAGTGGTACAGTTTAGAAAATTAAGACACATTCTGCACCAAGTATACCCAGGGGAATTTATATGTCTATCTGAAATCAACTAAATCAGTACATAACATCTATTGTCAAGTTGTTCTGCTGGTGGAAGCCAGAAGCACGAAGTAGTACTGGATACAACAGAAGCTATTTATTAGTAATAACTAGAGCTGATTGAAATTTTCCAATGGAACGCTTTCCCCATCAGAAAATGTTGATTCAACATTAAAAAGAATGAAATTATTTTCTATGAAATGTTCCAACTTTGCCAAAATATTTGATGAGATATTATTGAAACATTTCATTTTGATAAGGTCAGAATGCTTTGTTTCAACTTTAACATAGCCTTCAACATATATAACAGCCTTACATAATATAAAAGCATCATTCTATAAAGATTGAAATGATAAAGTAAAAACAAAGTGCTTTAATCTTATTGAAATAAAACATTTCAATGGAGTTATTTTGACATTTCTAAAATTAAATTTCCAAAAAATGTTCCTTTGCAGTAAAGATTTGAGATGGTGGAATTTCCCATCGGACATAAATTATAGGTTTCGACCAGCTCTAAGTAATGATCTGGAAGTAACATAGTCAGCACTACTTCTGGGTATAGTTAGACCTCCAGGATTAGTTCTAAGTGCTTTCCCTCAAAGACTAAATCACAATTAAAAGTTTCCTGACCAGACTCATTATTTTCCTTTGCATTATCAGGTCCAACATATGATTTTATAATGAAAGCTTTGAGCTCTCATTAAGCTCCAGGTAAATATAATAGAAATTCTGGGCCTATGGAAATGAAACCTGTTATTCCTGTTTTAGCAATAGTCATCTGCTGAATTAGGGCCACCAAATTTGGTATGCAGCCTCCTCTTCTCCTTCAAGGAAGGTCAGAGTTTGGTTGTGCCAGAAAACAGGATCTGCTTGGAATGGGATTGTTTTCATAACATGGCAAGGGAAGGGGCTAATCAGAGGAGAGCTATACTGCACAGTGACCACTGGGGGGCAGTGAGCACAGGGAAGAGCTACACTGCAGAGTGACCACTGCAGGCAGCCGGATCACAGGAGAGTGGCCAGCTGGGACTCTCCATGTTGCTGGCCACTGGACTGGGTAAGTGGCCCTCCTGTCCCAAATGCTTGCACTCTAGCACCAGTGTGAGGTGGGAAGGAGAAAGCCCCACTGGTTGGTAGAGAAAAGGCCCCTGTCAAATCGGGACAGGGGAGGAGGAGTGGGAAGGGAGAAAACAGCCCTGCCAGATGGGGGGAGAGAAAAGGCTCTGCCAAACGGGGGGAGAAAGAGCCCCTGCTAGATGGGGGGAGGAGATAAGGTACCTGTTCGATGGGGGAAGGGGAGAGAAAAGGTCCCTGCAGAATGGGGGAAGAAAAGGCCCCTGAAAAATGGAGAGGAGAAAGGGGAAGGGAAGAGAAAGCCCTGCTAGATGGGGAGAGGGGGAAATAAAAGGCCACTGATAGACAGGGAGGAAAAGTCTCCTCTGGATAGGGCTGTGGGGAGAAAAAGACCCACAAGGAGGGGGGATAAAAGCCCCTGGCAGATAATGGGGAAGAGAAAGCTCCTCAAGACAGGAGGGAGAAAAAAACCCTTCAAACCTATTTTAAAGCCAACCCAGGAGACTACAGACCAGTTAGTTTAACTTCTGTGCTAGGGAAGATAATGGAGCAAGTAATTAAGGAAATCATCTGTAAACACTTGGAAGGTGACAAGATGATAGGGAACAGCCAGCATGGATTTGCAAAGAACAAATCATGTCAAACCAATCTGATAGCTTTCTTTGATAGGATAACGAGTCTTGTGGATAAGGGAGAAGCGGTGGATGCGATATACCTAGACTTTACTAAGGCATTTGATACGGTCTCACATGCTATTATTATAAATAAACTAGGCAAATACAACTTAGATGGGGCTACTATAAAGGTGGTGTGGCAGGATCAGTCTCCCTCCTGAGACCCTGACCACTGTTCTGTCCACTGTCCCACACTTTGAGGGCTGCAGCAGGGCTCTCGCCTGCAGAGGGTTTGTCCCTGGCCCTTCGAATAAAGGATTTTGTATTGGGCTGAAGCCCTGGGCCAGTCAAAGCTGACCAGAAAGCCCTCTTCTTGCCCCAAAGGGGGGGGGGGTAAGGGAGCCCTCCAACACCCCTTGCTCAACTCCTCACCTCCCCCTGTAGCCTTTAACAAGGCTGGTGGTTCTTTCTGCTCTTCCACGCTGAGTTTCCTTAACACTGGGTTGTTTTTTTTCCTCTCTACACTCCTTCCCTCACTCTCCCCTCTCCCTCAGGGAGGGTTTTTAAAGAGGCCCTGGGGCAGCCCCAATCAGCTTCACCTGGCCCTTAGTTGATTTGCAGCCACCCTTTCTCAGCTGCCCCTAATTAGCCAGGATTGCTGCTGTTTCCTCTGCTAGAACAGCCTCTCTCCCCTTCCCCCAAGTCCTTTAACCTGCTCTGTCACAGTGGGTGCATAATTGGCTGGATATCCGTACTCAGTAGTTATTAATGGTTCACAATCCTGCTGGAAAGGTATAACAAGTGGGGTTCTGCAGGGGTCTGTTTTGGGACTGGCTCTGTTCAATATCTTCATAAACAATTTAGATATTGACATAGAAAGTACCCTTATTAAGTTTGCAGATGATACCAAGATGGGAGGGGTTGCGACTGCTCTGGAGAATAATTCAAAATGATCTGGATAAATTGGAGAAATGGTCTGAGGTAAACAGGATG
>CM057845.1:216532238-216576930 GCA_030068395.1 Apalone spinifera
TTGCACTTAAATTCAAAAAGTGATCTTGTGCTTAGAAAGGTTGGAGACCACTGCCTTACTTGATCAACTGGACTTAATACAACTTTAAGGTGTTTAGATAAGGTGGTAATGAAGCCTATTTAAATACCTAAATAGGTAAAAGTATCTATAAACGGAATGAAATTAGTTGCAATCCTGCCACTTTATTCACTTGAATAGAATGTATTGAAAAGAGTAAGTGTGTATGTAAGTAACACAGAATCAGAAAAACTGGCTAGCAAAGTCAACACAGAAAAGATTCAGCACAATGAAGAAATCTTCCTAAAGGATGCTAACAAATAGTGGAAAATAATTATATAATTAATATATCTGACACGTGCCAGCTGTGAAGTATCTACATTGCTTTCTTGAGGCGGCATGTATTGTAAGTTCTTGCTGCTATATAAATAATACTATTTCTGTAAAAGTGGGACAGGACCCTAGGGATTACTTTAAATTTTTACAGACTCCATCTTGTGACTTGACCATATCTGAAACCCCAGGAAGAACCCTCTACAGTAGATTCTCTGTATTTATTTCCCTGAATTAGAGTGATATTAATGTAAATCACTTATTCACCAGAACTGTATTAAAGTACCCAGGAATTTCAGCCAAACATTCTAAAGCCTCTTTGGGGAAAAAGAAGCTGGCGTATGCAGTGAAACAGTCAGTGGGTATTTCACTATCACTATTGGAGGTAATAGTTAAAAATGGTCCTGAAAGAAAGCGAGAGGAGGAAGAAGAGAAGAGATGCTTCTGAAACAGTCCTATAGCTATCTCTCGTTTCGTTTTAAATTGTCTCTTGTTAAAGCTTTCTTTCCTCCTCTTCTTCTTTCTCAAAGACATACTAATTGTAAGGGAAATGCCATCAAGAATCCTGATTAATAAATATTTGATGCAGCATTACACTTTACCTATAATACAATGCCGAACACCAGCTGTTAGACACTTGAGATCTCTCATTTTCATTTTATTATTACTTAAGTTTCTAAGAGAAAAAAAAAGCTGACTGGATTTGTATTTCAACAGGAAGCACAACTTACTTAAAAATTATCCAAAAAGACAAATATTATTCTTATTCCAATTTGGGATGTTGTATAAAGATGTTTAAGAACACTTGAAAGACTATGTGTATGCTAAATGCAAGTCCTCCTAACTTTGAAAATGATTCATCAGCCAGTTATGTAAGTCTACAGATTTCAATTTTGAGCTGCATTCTGCAGCATAGAGCTCCACCTGTTGAACAGGTTTTGGGATAATAATTGCTAGAATAAGTTCTTCTCCCTCCCCCCTTCTTCTGTCAACTTTGTTGGTTAAAAAAACAGCTTCAAGGTCACTTGAGCAACTATAAAATCATTTCTACAATCATTTCTGATACTACTAAGAAAAAGTAGAAGAGCAAAGAGAAATAGAGAACAAGAGACAATATACAGCCAATCTTACTAAAAGTTAAAGGAAATTACATTTCAGTCAACACAACAAATTATAATATCACATTTCTAACAAAATTTCAAAAGGCAGATTAGTTCTCTTAGAACAGTATAACTGTGGGAAAGATTTCTATTATTGAAAATATGCATGCCAAAGAAAGCACATTTATTGAATTTACTTCTTTTGCCACATCACTTTATAATATGTTAGCTTTTATGAGACCTGAGGCCATACCTTTGAACACAATCAGGAAATAAACATAAAAAATATAATATTTACTTTGAAACATCTATATTTAGGGGCTAAAATACCCTCATCCCAAGAAAAGATGTTTCTTTTATCATTTTTAAAAAGTTACAATATTTATGTTTTTAATATTTGCAAATGTTTTGTAAAAGCTTGTAAAGAATGTCCCTGTCTAATATGAAAGAGATGGCTTCAAATCTAAAAATATTCTCAGTCGCCTCATTCTCACTTGGACTACAACTTAAAAAAAAGCACTCTGTGCTAAAGAGCTCCATTACACTGATATAAATCAAGAGGCATTCCACTAGACCCCATACCATTCCACCAGAGTAAAACTGATATGAGAGCAGAATCAGGGTCTCTGAATGCATTATCAAAAATAAGGGAAAATCAAGAATATCTTGTGCAGATGACTCTCAATAACATAACTCTCAATAACTGATATATATCATCATTATGTGGTGATATCCACTCTCCTAGGTAACTTGTGTGTATTTTAGGCTATATTCTCCTCTTTCAGTAATCCAATTATAAAAGTCTGATTGTGCTTCTGTTGACTTCAATTAGAAAAACTTCCACTGAGTTCCACAGGAGTAAGATGGCCCTCTTGTTGGAGGAAACATTTGCAACTAGGCATTTAGTTTGCAGAATGTGTTGCTAAGTTGTGACACGTTATGGTAAATAATCTAAAAATATATGTTTTAAAGTACGTTTTCATTATCATATAATATTTTTTATTGTTCTCTTTGACCAATAAATAACAGTGCTGACCACCAATAAAAAAAGTGGAAAAACCTTGGATGGTAGAATATTTTACCTCAGACAATTACTGTTATGTAGAAGATTTTATAAATCTCAACATTCATGAATTGTCAGAGACAAATGTTAGCACGTAGGGCTAAATGCGGGAGTTTGGGATATTTTGCCTCAAATAGGCTGCATTATATATAGACTTTCTGCTCAAAATCAGAGAGAAAGAGAGCCCCACCTTAGAACAGCCAATAACCTGTTGATGCTAGCACTCCCTGTGATGTGGGAGACAGAGGGTGTGTCTAGACCACAGGGTTTTGTTGACAAAAGTGGAGTTGACATAATGTCGATAGAACTCAGCAGTTTTGTCGACAGCTGTAAACCTCATTCTACGAGGAATAACTCCTTTTATCGACAGAGTTCTGTTGACAGAAGGCATTATTGCATCTACACTGTCCTTTATGTCTACACTCTAACGTTGACAAAGCGGCTTGCTTTGTTGACAGAATTGGATGTAGTCTAGACGCTCTTTGTCAACAGAAGCTTTGTCAACGGTATCTGTCAACAAAAGCCTGTAGTCTAGACGTACCCTTCAAGATTCATATTTTTGCTTTGCCTGAAGTGGACCAGCATTATGAATTTTTGTCTCCCTCCTCCGTGGTAAATACCCTAATTTCCAGGCTTTTGGGGGCAGGAACATAGACTCTTCCTATCTGATTTTAAGCTGCTATACATACATAAGTATAATAGGGCTGCCTGGAAACAAGAAATCCATTCAGTCAGTGAAAAATGCTGACATTTCGTAGTTTAATATATTATATTTATACTCTTAACGGGGTATCTAATCTAGTTATCTAATAATGCATCAGAGATCAAGAGTTAAATAGCTCCACTCAATTCTATTATTCTGAGAATCATGGACATGAGAGATCTGTAATGGTACTGCCAGGAAAATAACATTGCAGCCACCACTGACCTACTCAAAAGTCACCAAAAACAAATAAATTATGCTTTGTGCATTATCTTCTTCAGATAAAAGTTGTCATACTCTAGCCATATTTAGAGATATCTAACTACTTGCTAAATCAGTACAATCAAGGAGCCTGATATTGCAAACCCTCGCCCACAGGGAAATTTATGTGTGTGCAGAGGGTAAGCACAAATTGTGTATATCACTTAAGTCCCACAAAGCCCTCAAAATAGAGCTCACATGAGTCATAAATGGCATATAAGCCTTGTGCTAGCTCTGTGCACAGGAATAAAATTCACCCTCAATGGAACAGTAATATGTTCAATTAATCTCACCTCATTCTGTTTTCAAATCCCTTGCAAACAAAATTCATTTTATTTTAAAAACAATTTGATATAATTGGTCAATTAATTCCTACAAATAATTTTTGGTCTGTAGATCTTTCTCTGGTAGTTAATTGTAAGTATTTAGTATTCAAAATGTGAATAGTTGTAATAAGTATTTTGGGAGTGATTTATTCAAGGAGGGTATTTTAGCCCCTAAATATAGATGTTTCAAAGTAAATATTATATTTTTTATGTTTATTTCCTGATATTTGACAAACGGAAAAATAAATGTTACTCCAACTGAACTCATATTTTTCATGTCTATTTTTTGCAGCAGATGGAAAGATTAGGTTAGTAGTAGTAGGACTGGTTGAAAATGTCCATGAAAATAATTGTATGGAATTTATAGAATCTTGTGGAAGTTATACTTTCAGTGCCTCCCACTCTCATTCTCCCAATGGGCTGGGTTCCCCAGGCATCTCCCAAAACGCATCATGACCAGATGTCGGATGTGTACTTCATTGATTCAGTAATTGTGAAGAATGTGCTATATCTGGTAGAAGTAGTTAGGGGAGAATGGTAACATAAGGCACTCACACTAACTCCCATGACACTTCGTGGCAGTATTTCCACATGGAAAATTTTTTATTTTCAGCCAAAAGGTTACTGGTTTTGATTTTTTTGAAACCTCTACATTTTCCATAGGAAAAAGAAGAATTTCCCAACCAGTACCAGTTAAAAAGCAGACTGTGTTTTTCCAAGCAAACAATATTTATATGACACATAGATGAAAATCTGATGTATAATTTCACAACATAAACAATGTGCACTGAGCTACAGCCTGTAATGTTTACATTCATATACTGCTATAGCTTAAGTCCTGATTTTACATAAGGAAAGTGAAGCTACCAGAATATATACATATATATATGGAAGTTGAATGCATTCTGTTCATTGATATTCCACATAGAAGAGACATTTGCCTGACTAGTATAATATTTATGACATAAATGCAGTTACAACTTGTTCAACCTTCTCATCCAACCTCAACACAAGTGGCTGTAGTAATACACATCAGCCCAAGTATTAATTAGTGTGTCTATCTGACTAGATAAAGTAATGATACAAAGGTATTTTAAAATCAGAGAGTTGTACCCATACAAACCTATGCTCCCATGTAACCCCAAGATCGACATTTGCCTCAGAGATTTCCCACATGAAAGTCACATGCATGCAAAGAGTATATATACTTTAAATATTAGATCATTTCAACCCAGAGTACTGATAATGGAAGGCAGAAACTAGTAACTCTTTCTGGCACTTCCAGTAAATTGACAAAAATGTAGCAAAAATAATATAAATATAACAAATACATGCATTTTACATAACAAGCAAATATTATGATTTTTTATTGTTATAATCCTCATTTTCCCATTCCCCCATGTCTTGTTGAGTGTATCTAAGTTAGATTGCACTCTAGGGAGTCACTTGTCATATTTTTCTCTATAAAGCATCCTGCAAATCTATAGCACTGCATAAACAAAACAAATACTATTAGTATAATTCTCAAAGGCAAATCTTAGATTTCAAGTTGTGACTGAAAAATTCATCTGTTGACATTATTTTATGTAACTATGTCTACACTTCAACATTTCAACTAAAGGATTGTCAACGCTCTGGGATTGGCAGGGAGTCTGCAGGAATTAAAGATGACTCTTTAATAAAGGTTATATCATATGATAAAATCTCCAGGACTAGATCCAACCAACATTGGCAACCCTATTCAACTATTGACTTTCTTGCATACTGGGATCTGCCTGGGAAGGGATCAACAATCAGCAAGCAATCACTGCAAGTGATTAATGGACTACATAGATCCAAGGTTTGACATCTTTCTAAAAATTATGAGAGTAGGATCCTAGAAAACACAGTGGAGTCTAGAATAGGAGTGGAAGGGGAATTCAGTCCTGAATGAGAGGGAAGTAATAAATAAGTGTTTTTATTATTGTAGTTTGAAAGACTGTCATAGGGTACAGTTTTATATAGCGTGGGCTATTTCAGGGGATGTCATTTGCAAATATCACCAGCCGAAGATGTTGTTCTAGCTTTTTCTAAATCCTAAAGCATATTACATGTCAGAAGTACTTCCAAACTGTAAGTGAGGATGCGATATTAAGAGGAGGGACAGGACAGAGAGAGAAGTAACATCCTCCTGATAATTCATACCACTTTCCAGGCTAGGAGAGAAAAGAAGTCATGGTACATGGGGACCCTGCTATTCAGCACGTATCTCTTTTCCCTGTAAATATTACCTTCAGTGCATTGTATCAGTGCTACTTCCTTGAGTCTGATTTAGAGCTGCCCTGAATGGCAGCTTTAACAAAGTGCACTGGAGGTAGTAATTCAGTCAGAGCGGCACAGGCAGTACGTTCCATAGGTAACTGCAGGATTCCCTGTAGCATGGAAAGCAAATTGGAAAATATAACTCAGTGAGAGGCAATAACTACAAATATCTGCTTTATAAAACAGAATTGTCTGTTCCACTTAACTAAACAGTGATCCATGCCTCATCTCCTGATAGACTTTTACTACTAATGGGACCAAACGAAAATCCTACATATAAAAACTAGTCAGCTTTGGAATGTGAAGAACTGGAGCTGGGCAAAGAATGGAATGAGTCATTAACTGAATATTTTATTAGGAATATGTTTTGAAATTTCAGTGATTTGTGTGTGTGTGTGTGTGTGTGTGTGTGAATTGACCAACTAAATAAGCTAAGTGAAAAGTGAGGGAAAAATCTGTCAAATTGTTTACTTGAAAAATATTACAAAATAGTTTACATAAATCATTCAACAAATATTATTCAATCAGTTGTATTCAGCATCAAAACCCAAAGATTTAAAAACAAATGTTGCAATACACATAATCCCTAGCGACCTGGTCAAAATCAGGATTAAAATTTTACAGGATGAGCATGCCTTTTTTTTTTAATCAGGAATAAAATAAAAAAATCACAGGGTTTCCTCCACATCAAATAATTTCAGGGGAAAATATGCAGTGGTTTAAAAATGGAACTCAGTTCTCATTCTTGTCCCCAGTGTAAATTCTGTAATGAGAAATGCCTCGTCTTTAATAGTCCTGTTGCAGCTTGCCTGTCTTTCTCAGGGTTTTTGGTTTTTTTCACCATTAACTTGCTCAAACTTTGTAATGCCCTGTAACATGTGTGATGTATGTTAAATGGGTTAAAAACAAACTATCCTTTTATTTTTGCTAAAAGGCATCCCCTGCAGTAACTTTGATGCTAGTCCAAAAGCAATATTCTGTTCCTCTCATGCTGGAGAGAATTTTTTTTTGTATCTGTGTTCCATAATGTAATGTATCACATATAGTTTTATTACATCTGTGCAGGGATAAGTCATTCATTTCAACCTGACATTCTGTCTTTTTCAAAGTGACCCCAGCAATAGAAAAATATGTTTGCTCAGTTTTAAATTTGAGTGTAATAGGTCCTGGCAAATAGAGATGAATTTATTTGTACAGTATGTAACTTGTAGTCCTTTACTCTCTTTACATTTCCAAGGGTAGTGCCCCACTAATATAAGCCAGAATGTTATTTTCCTAAAATTATTGAACCAATCAACTGTACAAATGGAGTCCTGCATGGGAACTTGTGAGATATTTTATGGCATCAAAAGTAAAAATAGCAGTACTTTCTTCAGAAAAATTATAGCTGCCAGTTCCAGATTTTCTGTGGTAATTAACCTAGATGCACTCAAGTGATGAGTACTCTCCCTAATGACTCTATTGGTTCAAAAAGGGAACATTTTCCTGTGATCTCCTCTGACAGTATCATCAGGATGTTGTCAGTGCAAACAATACCCTTATCTAGCTTCTTTTCAAGTCACCTGATTAACTGGAGAAAATAGAAACAGAAAGAAAAGAGCATGTCCTTGCACAGAGGCTGTAAATGTCACTGAAAGGCCAAGGGACCAGTTCCACCTTTACTTGGTTTGTTAGCTCAGCTTCTCCTGCTGAAGTGGTAGCTTAGTGGGGTGCTTTATTTCCCAATCATACTGCCAGAAGGTGGATCTTTACTGTTACAAACCCCGTTTATGTATCCTTATCACAATGGCGTCTTTATAACTGGAACAGTGGGTACAAGGTCTGAAAAACAGAACTTTTCTTCCCATTTAGAACCCTATAGGCTCATTATTGAATAGCACAGTAGTAACATAATGCATTTTCATTTACTTCACCCTAAATGTATGTAAATTAACGGGTGGGCTTTTTTATTAAAAATAACAACTGATGGTTTTTTTGTTATTCAAAAAAAGAAATTGTATTAGTGGAAAGCAGCCCTAATGACATTTCACATTTAAATTTGCCTCTCACTGGAAAAAAGGCATACCTCACCCTGTGCTTAGAAAGAAAAGAAAAATAAAAGCAGCTCCACTAATTGGTGCTGTCTTCCATAAGTTTCAACCTTGTATATATTTCAGTTGTTTTAAGTTATGATTGGCTGAGCTGATGCACAATTTCCTACAACTTAAAGAAAGCAACAAATTACTGCACTCCTTATATGAGGAAGCAGATCTGAAATTAAATGGCAGGAGTGCGGCACACTGTTGGGGGTGGGCCTTTGCGAAGACAGAGAGAGAACCTCATTAGTAAACTGAGAACATTTATTTCTAATACTTCCTTGTAATATAAAACCAAGTACATTGCAAGTCACCTTTAATGTACATATGTATTAAGTGGCTTGGATTTGTGTTTTATTTTTAATCAAATATTAACAATTATATTTAAATGATCGTATATTAAGGTCCTGTACTCTCATCCTGTGACACCTCTACTGCACATGCATGCATGGTATTTGATTTCCTGATTAATTAAATATCTATAAGGTAAATCCATTCCCATATTTCTGCTCTCTACTCCCAGAAGTCCCATCACTAGTGTGATGTGTTCACAGTGCCCTGTAATGTTAAGCAGATAGGCTGCTACTTCATATATCAGGCAAAGTACTTTCCAAGGCATGTGACTTCTTTCCAAGATACACTGAGCTACAATAATTGAGCCTGGAGGTCATGAATTTGTGACTCATCATAACCTATTCTGAATTCACAGAATGGAGCACAATCTTCTGGACTATTGCTGATGGAAATGGGGATTTTTGTTAATTGCCTCATGTATTTGGGTGTCTAGTAACACCAAGGAGTCCAAAAGCATCCTTCCTTTGTAAACCAATTTACTGATATGGAGGCAGATGTCCTCAAGAATAGAGGGTGTTATAAAAGAAGCAGGTTTTTCCTACCAGCATTACTTTAGCTCCCTGTAGTGCAGTTTTTGCTAGCTGTTCATCATCTTAGAGTGAATTCTGGTGAGGCACAAAGAAAGGTGAATAGATTTCTGCTTATGTTAGAGAAAGAAATACAAAGTGGAAGGATTGGATGCCTACTGCCGATGCTTTAGCCTGTGTTGTTTCACCAGTTTGCTCAAAATCTTCAGACAGATTTTGAATGTGGGGCAGAGTAATGAACATTGTGGGACTCTGCAAGGGATTGTAGATGCACGGTTACCCATAAAAGCCCTCTGGGTTTTGGCTGAGAAGAACAACCAAAACCACCTCAGAGCAGATCTGTTTAACCCTCCAGCCCTTTGGATGCAGCACTGGTGTAATTAAGGACCCACAGCGTTAGCTGACACAGAAAGGCCCAGCAGAATGAGTGTGGGGGAACTTCTCTGTCTACTGACAAGAGGAGGCTATCCACTAGAGCAACAGGGATGCCTTTGTACCATACCCTGCTTAAAGTCTAGCTGCAGGGATCCATTTTTATGCCAGCTTCTCAGCTACATGACTAAGACAAGAGATGTGAGACACTGAGAGACAATTTGAAAGCTCAGTAAGCATAGGATACTGCTCTCTTTAGTACAGAAGTACTGCATGTTAGAGGTGGGTGGCAGATTCCCCTTAGCAAAGGAACTTTTGACAACTGCTCTATTAGGTGTGTCCCCAGTGTTGTCTGTTCTGTAATTATCTAGGTAGGGCAGAGTCCAAGTCATGGGTGGTAATTGCTGTCAGTGGTTCCATCACCACTGTCTGCAGAAGAGTGAAATTCCTGGAAGGAAGGGCATTATGTTTCTGATCCTCAGCTGGGCAGCTTGTCCATGGTGACCCATGAAGTTGTCCTTGATGCACCAAGAATCCCTATGAAATTAGGCGATAACTTCTTGCAACAAGGGATGAGGTCTCAGGGGCTAAATGGGCACCATCTGGGTTTAACTAAGCAACTTCTGTTCTTTGGGACATGATTTTGCAGTTGCTTTGACAGAAGAAAGTGGGATGTCTGCCTCAAACATAAAAGTGGTATTAAGTGTACAAAATTCCTTACATCAGACTGATTGCGGCCACTCGGGGTGGCCCTAGACTAGCTGCCAGAAACTGGCGCCTTGGGTGAACCATGCAATCGGCGCCCCCACCTCCAAACCCCTCAATGATATTGCGCCACCATTTGGCACCCAATTTAACTGGACGCCCTGGACGACTGCCTAGTTCACCTATATGGACGGGCCGCCCCTGCAGCCACTCAGTCCTGAACTGTCTTCCTCCCTGCTTTTACACTCACAGGTGTTCTGAAAATCAAGTCATCTTACTGCTGTGAAAAAGGTACATCACTGCCAGAGTGTTTATAGCAGCAACAAGGGAACAGTTGTAGTGCTTATATGTTCTGAAATTTGGTAGGGACCACAAGTTTTGAGGCATAGGATGGTAGTGGTTTGTTTTTGCCTTGTTACAGGATAAGTCCTTATTTTGGTCTGGAAGAGGAAATGGTTTGACCAGGATGGGAAGCAAATAAGATCTTGCATAAGGACACAAACCCCTGCTGGTACATCATGAACTTATGATGTATTGCCCTGAACAATTGGTTACCATAGAAAATGTTATTTTGAAAAAGAGATGTAGCTCTGTTCCACGTTTCAAAAACTGTCAAATTCATTTTTTTTACATATACTTTATTATAAATAAAAATACATCATTTTAACCTCTGAACCTTTGAGGTCAGATTTTCTGATAAACACAATCTAAAAGATGTAACCGCACCTGATTTGTGCACAGAGATACCACAACTGCACCTGCAAAGTGCCAGTGAAAGGCCAAATTGAACATGTGGGGACAAATTATGGATGTTAATTATGCACATACATTTCTTTGAAAATCAGGCCTCAAACATCTTCAAACGCAGTCATAGTATGAGAGGGTTTTTTTCCCCCCAAGATTACTCTCCTGTCCCACTAATATATAATGACTCAGGTTTAATCACTAATGAAAATACTACTGTGCAGAATAGACTCTGATTAAACATCAAAGTCATCTGTACAGTGTCACTCACATCTAATATAAAATGACCATCGTTATTAATATCTTTTGCTATACTCTTAAAATTATGGTTTGCAGAATGAATTTTTTACATGCAAACTCACTTTCATGACACAAAATAAAGATCTAAAAATTCCTTTGTGAGTTACTGTTAAAATTTCAAATTAAATTCATATCACTGCCTAAAGTGGCTTCTCAGTACCTAATATGCAGAGAAAGAAAAATTGTCAAACTAATGTACTACGTCTTACTGGTTTTATAATATGAAAAAAAAGCTATTAGGTTTGTAAACTCATGTCAACGTAGAAATTCTGGCACTTTCAAATAGAAAAAAGTGTGGAGTTTAATAAACTTTGTATTTTTGAAATGGTATATAAGAAAAGATCCTGGGGATTTCAATCAGCATATAGAATATGCAAGAAAGTGTGACAGACTAGAGAAAGACCCTGAAAACTTGAAATTAAAAAGCAGAGCAGGTCAAAAGTTGTTAAGCCTGGTTGCTAGGCTTAGTGTATCTTGTTAACACTAAGTATGAAAAAAGAAGACCAGCTTGCCCCAGTGCACACTAGATAGCCTATATGAGTTAAAATAGGCTATGAAACTTAGGTAAGATTATGTAAACCACAACAAAGTTGCACCCGCATATAAAAGGGCTGAGCTGGAGAGTGACTGTTCAATTATTGCGCAATAGTCAGAGCTGAAGACCCATTCCAAAGAGCTGACATTTGAATATAAAATCTGATTTTTGTATAAAACAAACAATGTAGGAATCTGTTGTAACCAACTCCACTGAAGGGCCGCACTGTGAGTGTGACACAACAATGACCCCCAGGGGCCTGGCTGTGTTCTGGGTGTATTCCATGCTCAAAAGCATGTGACACAGGTGCTCCAAGCACTTGGCCTTTTGGACTCAAGCTCCAGATGGATTCCTGTAAACACTCACAGAATCTGGTGGTACAACAGAATGTGTTACCAGGGCTGCCAGAACCAAAAGTAGTCCTTTACTTTGGACACAATTGCTTTACATAAGAAGATAGACAGAAATAAACTATTGTCAGGGGTACTTGGTGTGAGAGGCAAACACACATTACTGTCTTACAGATCCCCCACCAGAATACATTGTCTTATTTGAACCTGTCCACATGGCACCTTTTTGCATTCTGCAGCCAAGTTATCCACCTATCATGACTAACAATACTCTCCTGCTTGTTAGCCACAAATTGTTTCTCAGTTCCCAAGTTACCTAGCCTCCTATCTACATCTTGCACTCACGTGGCCTACGTGGTTTATCAGTAGGTGGCGGTATGTGGGTTTAAATAACAGATGGAGAGAACAGGAGAATATGGTTGTATTAAGCAAACATTCTATATGAGTACATAAGAATATGTAAATAAAGAAGACCCTCTCGTTTGCTTTTTCTTCTAAAATCCCCTTTCACCTCCAATGGAATATATATCACATTAATTTAGATTCAAAGCAAGTTTATATACTGCTTAATCTGTTACTGGCACAGTTTTACAGGAGTAAATTGTGTTATAGCAGAGGTGTATTTGGCCTGTTACTTCTGCAGCTGTGTGGAAGATGTTGGCTTTTCACTGAGCATAGACAGAAAAGATGAAGAAATTAATGGTTTCATCAATATTTAGCAGCTATCATGTTTGTCAAAAGCACAAGATGTGTTTGTTTTGGTTTTTTTCTCCCCCAGTGAAAACTGTTTTGCAAAGCTAGCACACATATCCAGGTCTAGGTATACCTAGACTTTAGTAAGGCATTCGATACAGTCTTGCATGACCTCCTTATCAATAAAGTAGGGAAATACAACCTAGACTGGGCTACCATAAGATGGGTGCTTAAGTGGCTGGATAACCATTCTCAGAGAGTAGTTATTAATGGTTCATAGTCATGCTGGAAGGTTATAACAAGTGGAGTTCCGCAGAGGTCTGTTTTGGCACTAGTTCTGTTTAATATCTTCATCAACAATTTCGATGATGGCATAGAGAGTATGCTTATTACGATTGTAGATGATACCAAGCTGGAAGGGGTGGCAAGTGCCTTGGAGGATAGGGTCATAATTCAAAATGATGTGGACAAACTGGAGAAATGGTCTGAGGTAAATAGCATGAAGTTTAATGAGGACAAATGCAAAGTGCTCCACTTAGGAAGGAACAATCAGTTTCACACACACAGAATGGGAAGCGACTGTCTAGGAAGGAGTACTGCAGAAGGAATCTAGGAGTTATAGTAGACCACGGGCTAAATATGAGTCAACCGTGTGACACTGTTTAATTCTGAAATCTTACCATGGAGATGCCCATACAGAAATAATGATTGACCACTGTTGGAAGACAGGATACTGGGCTAGATGGACCTTTGGGATGACTCAGTATGGCCGTTCTTATGTTCTTAACATTGAAAGAACATGCTCTTTTCATTAAGGTTCAATTAATGTATATGTTGCATGCTAAAAGCTAGACTATCAATGACCAGTCTAATATTTACTCAACATTCACCTGCAAAGTTTTGTTCATGTAGCATGAGAAGGTAAATGACTATCCCCAGCCATCCATAATGGCACAGAGGAAAGAAAAACACCGCTTCCCATACCATGACCTGTGAGAACCAGACTCCTGCATGTGTAGCCACAATGGACTACATGCATTTATTCAAATGGATACCAAAGTGTATTTCCTTTCTCATTTTAAATTTTTACTCTATTAAGTTATATGTAAAGTTTTTATAACTTTGACTGTGGTCTTTTCACACTCATTTTCTGCACTGTGTTCTTTCCCACTCAATGAAGTTATATTTTTGTAGCATCATGTCACGTTTATTAGCTCACAACCAATATTGTAGAATGTACAGTGACAGTCAAAGCAAATAGCCCTTATGCACACCAAGCTCCACATAAATGCACACCAAGCTCCACATAATTTATAGCGTCAGGAAAACACCTAGTCATATTTATAAATGTACAGCAAGCACGGTATAGTTCTTAGATGCACCCAAAGCTCCAGTGCCAGAGAACACTTCAGCACAGAACAGCATATGGCTGACCATTAAAGTGCTCTTTCAAAGCCTCTTCAAGCACATAGCTTCATGTTAGAGTCTTATAACAGCCCTTGTGTCTGGCTGTTCAAAGTCAGTAGACAGCTACTCCACATCTGCCAGAAGCTTTTCCTTTTTACCTCTCAGACATTACATAGCACACAACAGACAGCAATAACCATTGGGATATTCAACAGGCATTCATGTGCCTTCCCTGGCTAGCCAATAGTGATGGTGGTGAAGCATCCCAGATGATCCACCAAAGCCCTTTCTACTGACGCATTCTGTGGCAAGTGGCCTGGTGCCAATGTAGGGTTGTGTGTGCCGTCTACTGGTCCACAGCAGCTTGGGAGCTTCAATGCTGCAAATCTATCCACTATGTCCTGCACATTGCTGAGAGTCATAGTCCTTTGTAGCAGGAGGTGATTGATGGCCCTATATAGTTTCATGACAATGTCATCCTCAACTAGTAGTTTTTCTGACTGAATGGAAGCACTTTGAGTTTGTTAGCTTTCACAGGGCAATGGCCACTCACCTCTCCACTGTCAGTGCAGCTCTCGCTCCTGGTGTCCCTGTGCTGGAGGACTGGGGTGAGATTGGCACACCAACCCAGGAATGTGGCCTTTCACATCCAAAATTTCTGTGGTTCATGGCAGCATAAATTGTAACGCAGGCCCCAAACCTGTATTGCAATTTGATCCCACCAGTCAGTGCTCATTTCTTGGGCCAGAAGTGGCACTCCACTCTGTGCAGTTACTCTATGAATGCCACCACCAACTCTTAGGTGGGTTGGGTTTGGATTTTTTTTGTGTGTGGGGGGGTCAGGGTTGCAACATCCTGCTTCATGCCATTAGCTTCATGCCATTAGCTTGTCAATGTTGCCAGCTGAACCCATCACAGAGACATGGGAAAGTGTCCTGCCACAGGGGAAGAAATAAGGCAGCCACCTCTAGAAATCTTTGGGAGAGGGTTAAAGAGAATCCTCATGAAATGTTCATTGGGGTCTCTCAAGTAGACACAAGGGACATCCCTGTGGACACAAACAAAATGTTCCACATGCCCCTGGCCTTAGCCCAACAGGGGAATGAAAAGCAGACGCTACCTCCATTTGGTGTACTGCCAGAGCCCGTGCTAAGCATAAGCAGACTTATCTTAAATTGTGTATCTTATCTCGAATCTATTTTGAAATAGCTTATTTTTAACTTTGGCATGTAAACACAGCACCAAATTTCAAAATAATACGCTATTTCAAGCCATCCCTTATCCCTCATGCAACGAGGTTTACTGGGATGGCAAAATAGCATGCCCATTATTCTGAAAAATATTTCACAATAAGAGGTGGCTTTTGTAGATGTGGGGTAGTTATTTCGGGATATCGGAGGATCCGGAAATAGCCATGCAGTGTAAATGTACCCTTAGTGACTGCCTCCTGCCTCCTGTTCACTTTTCATTTTATGTACTCACTTATTTTAGCATGGGGGGAGGACATTCCTGCTTAGGGTCTCTAATGGGCTAGCACCAGAACTGTGTACTGCAAGCTCTTTTTGTGCAAATAAAGCAATAAAAATATGTTTGTCTTGTTCACTTGGAGATGGGTAGGGCACCATCTTTAAATGTAAATAATGTCTGGCAAAATGCAGACACATGCTTACCTGAGTTCTCTGCACTTCATCAGGCTCATCCACACTTGCCTGGCAGAACTGGCTAAACTGTGGCGGAGTCTGAGCTGGGTCCTGTCTCATAGCAGGGCTAGACTTCTCTGCTGTGTGTCTCCTCTCCTTTTCCCCTTTCTCCACCTCCTCAGTGTTCACAGCCAGGGATCCAGAGGTTTGCAGAGTGGTCTATAGGTGGGGCTGCCACCACGTGTGGCACACAGTTCCTCATAGAAGCAGCAGGTCTGTGGCACAGCATCCTAGCTTTGGAGTATCTCTGTCAAAGTTCCTTTTGCTTTCACAAGGCACTGCTGCTGATTCCTGTTGTAACCATTTGCCTGCATTCTTCGTGCAATCTCCTCATAGATATCCAGGTTTTTAAAAGTAAGCTTTCCTGTCTACTCCAGGCTGGAGCGCATCTAGTACCCAGCGGTGGATACAGGGCAGGACGAGCGGGGCGGCTGTCCCAGGTCCCGCACTTCAATAGGCCCCGCGCACGCGCTACTACCTGTCAGCTGTGGCCGTGGCACATGCGCGAAATTGTGCTGCCCCAACCCCCACGCTTCATTAGACCCCGTGCCTTGATCCTACAAAACTCTCATCCACCCCTGCTAGTATCTACCTGTCTGTGTGGGCAGAGCTGGCATGGTCCTTTGGGCAACTGCACATGACAAAGGTGGGCTGCTAGAAGTAGTCCCCAAGGGAGGGGATTTTAAAGGTGGGTGTGTGACTTCTGGTATCTTTGGTCATTGGACACTGGAGATTAAAGGGTGAGCAGAGCAGTCACTGATGCAATGAATGAGGCACTGTGGGACAGCTGGACTCTCAGGATCAATACTGTGACTACATTTACATGGTGTCAAACACAGTAGGTCAACCACGGCTCGTTGCCAATGGGGAGGTGGTTTTAGTGCAATGCTCTGATGGGCAGGAGAGAAACCCTCCATTCCCATTGGCTTCAGGGGGAGCAGAGGGTGTTGAGGACCTCTTAGGATCATATCATTTGTTATGAATGATCCATCACCCATGAATAGTCCATCCCATTGCCGACAATGTGCAACGCTGCTTCCTAAATAATTCTTCAGTCTCCCATAGCAGCAAATCCATTCTTTCCCATTGGTCTCTAAGCTAAGTAGAATGTGTTCGTGTTTATTTTTTGCTGTTGGGACAGTTTCTGTCACCCTCACCCTTGCTGTATATTAATACATGCCATGATTTCCATAGCAATACTCATGGTGTAATGTATCACTCCCCAGGAATAAGGGAGGCAAACCCAGTTTCTTACTGTTTAGTGGTGAATACATTTTTTCAGGCAAGCATATCACAGCGTTTCATTGAGTAACCCCTCAGAAAGACGCTATGAGGAGTTAAGTAGCCATATCTTCCACTGAAGGGAAGTGAGGAGCACCCTTGTATTCTACTGACTTCAAAATATACCAGGATGTGCTCAATCATCACAAAATAAAGCCCACCAAACACTGAGAATTACCGTTTCCAGGTGAAAAATTAAAGTGATAGAATCCCATAGGCCTTTGTGCTTCAGCTTTCCCACCTGAAAAGTGACAGCCTCATGGGGCAAGCTGTATTTTTGTGGAGCAGGAATGCCCTTCAACGTCATTTGGCTTACAACAGAGAGAGAAAAATCAGATGCTCATAAAAATGTACAGTTCTGATGCAGACACTGCAACTTCTCACGCAGACAAGTGAAAGAAGCAGAAAACCTGGCATGAACTAAGGGCAGTCTCAGAATGTAAGAGCATGTCCAACCAGAACGTTACACCTCTTCAGGATCCCGTTGACTCCAGGACTGGGGCCTAAACTTGGGAAGGTGACTTGGATGCATAGTTTGCAGTGGTCATGATGAAAATTAATTCATCATGTAGCTGGTGAGTTTCATTAAATTATCAGAAACTTTTTAATGGGGAATTCACCACTCCAGCAGTGCTGGCTATTCATAAACAAATAGTATAGTTTGACAACTATTCAGAATAATCTCTCACTAGTTGACTTGTCTCGTATGCCAAGATATGCAGACCTCACATCACATCTACAGACTTAAGAGGACACAGAGAGAAAGAACTATACAGTATAAGCAATGACCGTAATAAAAGGTTAATAAGAATATTTATAACTAAAAATATTGATAAGATACAAGTATTGGGAGCACCAGTGGGAGAGTAATGATTAAATTATCTGATGCAGGGAAGATTTTTTTTGTGTAATAAACACTAGCATTAAAGCCTGACATAGTAATAATATCCAGTAACTGCTTATAAGCACTTTGCCTTCACTGTTTATTTGTCTGCACCTGGATATTGCTGCCTGGCAATAATTGGATTGTAATCACTCAAGCAAGCTTTACATTTACCAAGTGTGAGCAAAACACACCATGTCTATTTACTCCAGAAAAAGCTGATCTCATTCAGAGACTGATTCCTGGTTAGCTAGCGTGACTGAGAAAAAATATCACCACAGTAAAGGAAAATCATTACAGTTGTGCCTGATCTTTTATTGTTCACAATGTATTTGTCTTAATTATGTTGTAAACTCCTTGTGGCAGGGGCCTGTGCTTTTACAAACCTCTTCTAGTTTGTAAAGCACTGTGGCTCTCTGTAGCGTGAGTTCTCCCAGTGTGCCTTAACCTATGCAAGCCTTTTAGAAAAAAAAATTCTCTTTTGGTCGGTTTGGTCATAAGAAGTGATAGTTGCCTGTTAGTCTTCTGCATGTTCAGGCAGCTAATGAATGCATCCTACCTCCTCAGAGGATGTGTTTTCCTGATATTGGTTTAGGAGGAGCTGGGAGCTTGGATCAAGGGTTTGGGCATGACTCATTAGCACCCCTAGTGTTCACAAAGGTTTGCTGTGATGCAAAAGCAACACTTAAAACTATCATCATAATAATGTATAAAAGCAAAATTTAGAAAAAAATGTTTGCACTCTCAAAAGGGGGAAAGACCCCTCTGCAAAGATGATATCTATAGCTATGTCTATAAATACACTTCTTCATTTATTTATTAACCAGGCAGGCATTATTCAGCCTGGTAAAAATGTGTCCTATGGACTTTACTATGATGGATGCTGGAGAAATGCATAATTAAAAATAAAAAAGGCTTTTAAAGCCTGTTTACTTCGGTGACTACTGTGAAACAAATGTTTCTTTCTCCTTGCATCGCCCACCCACAGAACAAGAGCAGAACAAAGATGGCTCTGTCAGGCCTCTCTCCACTAGAGAATGCCTTGAGAGGCCAGAATGTATTAGAGCCCTGCCGAGCCCATTCAACTTCACATAACACTCATACGCACCGTACAACTAATTACATGTCAGATTAGTGATTTCATTACCACACTACCACTAATTAAAAACTGCATTGATATTTCTCAAGTAGTTTTAGATGTTTACATAGTTTTGATGGTCTTTTTTAACTTGCAAAAATACATTAAATTACTAATATCTAAGGAAAAAGAAACATGCTAATGGAGGGAAATCAACCTGCTTAACATTTATCCATATTCATGATGACACATTGGTATCCTTTTCTCCCACAAACTAACTTCTTCAGCATGAACTCTCAGTGCAAAGTCGTGACTGCATCTTAATCTGAAAATTGATGGATACATGTCAGTTTTCCATTCTTAAGATTTTCGCAAGTTTAAGTTACCCAAGTATGTAAATAACAAAAGTTACATCATTTTAATCTACATTCATCATCTTAATTGCCTGAATCTCCACTAGAACAAAGTAACATTATAGTTTTATGGTATTTGATTAATGAGGGCAGGAAAATGGAAGTTTTTGCAATAAAACTAAAAAAAAAAGCCCCAGACTTTTATAGTTTTTTCCCTTATGATTTTAATTTAATGGCTCGTGTTTTCATTACTGCAGAGGCTGTACACTTTAGCTTGCAATTATGTCCCATCTGTGAAGCACTGTGTTATTACAGTTTATTCTAGTAGCTTTTCAATCACTTTTGAGTTGTGCTTTACAAGTATTCTTGCAGCAGGTGGGCTTACTGGCATGGGACCAGAAATACACAAAGCGCAAAGCTGGAGTTTAATGGCAGCCATATGCATGTGGCACAGAGCGCCAGCCTTCCCCCATATGCTGCTAAGCAGCCCCTTCAGCCTGCCAGTCACTCTTCTTACTGACTACAGTCTCTAAGTAGTTTTCTGCCAGGGAAAAATATACCAAGGCAGCAAATTTCTCCAGTGCACCATCCTTATTACTGAGACAACCCTGTCATTAGCAAAAGCACAATGAACCTGATCTGGAGATGCATACCAATTAGGTTGCATGGAGCACTTTTCCTTCTTATCTCTATGGAAACTCGGCCTCCCTGGCTGCAGTGGACAATCACTAATGTTTCATCCACCCATATGTCACCTAGTTAACACTGTACACTTTTATGTGAACCAAAAATCTGCTATAACCCTCTCCACAACGCAAAGTAAAGAAATTAAAGAAAGGGAACGAGTGAAGTCCCAGCACATTTGTGAGAGTGCCTTTACAATATTTGATCTTGCACAGTCCTATTCGCTAGCCATACATAAAGCAGGAGGAATTGTACTAGCAGATATAACAACGCAAAATGTACATTTAATTTTTCAGCACTAAATCTGGCAGAACTTGTGTAAGTAATTTATCCTATTGTAACCTATGTATTTTTAAAAATAGCACAAAGTACTGTGCTACTAAGTACATACTTTTTCGGAGATAATGCCCTATAAAACTTTTTTTCTCCATCCATTATCCTGCTGTATGTTTTCCTCAAATTATATATATATATAAACTCACACCTTAAGTTTCACAAACATTGGTGCTCATGCTTCATTATCTTACTAGACTGTAAGGACTTTGGAAAATAGAACAAATAAAGAAGATTTTTTTTCTATTTTTTATTTTTATACTGTTTAAAGCTTTGCTTTCATTTTCTTTTTCACCTCTCTTTGGAAAAACTACAACAAGAAAAGGATTGGGATAAGATTGCCATGGTATTGATTTTTGCCTGTATAGATTTTGTCTGCAGTTTAATTTAAGAGAATGGGTACCACTAGACATGTCATAGTTTGATCATGAATGATATGCAGTGGCATTTCATGCCATGTATACCATATAAATAAATAAAATTCAGGCTTTTCAGGAGAAAAGACACTTTTACCCCATTATGTTCTGTGCTAAAATCGGAGTCATACTTCTTGACACACGAAATAGCTCTTCATGTGCTCCAGCTCATACTCCAATATTCTTCCTGTATGTTCTGATTTTGTATAAAGAATAACAGAAGATAAATATTTGAAAACTGCTGTACTCTCCTTCCTGTTGGGCAGCAACGTTTTTCTGAGAAAGAATGTTTTTTAAGTTGTTGCTTAATTTATACTTAACAAAGAAACATCTAATAGGCTTAGCACAGGTTTATAGATAAACAGAAGTAGGTAAAGAAGTTAGAACAGACAAAAAAGGGCTGTCCAAGTCTGGAATCATATAGGGTTGGCTTCCTTTTTTGTGGTACAGTCTGAAAAAATACAATTAATGTTCTTTCCTATGGACATGGCACATTAGAATGGAGCAAAGTAAAAGTCCAGCTGAACTAATATTTAAAGAAACAAGTATAATTAAAACAATACCGAAACAATGAATGACGTGAAATAATGTCAAGCAGCTAAGTGACAGTGACTCAGGGAGATGAACAAAAAAGGAATACTGACTTCATCACAAAATTGACTAGACTTGTGTCAGTGCTGGTGATATTCCCTTGAGACTGTCACTTATAGAACATTTATTTTTTATTATAAAAGCAATTCTGGATATGTGTAAAATTCAAAGACTTCTAGTGGGAGCAATTTAAAACTGAATAATGCTGTCCTGTGGGAATTGCACCACTCTTTGGGTTTTGTTTTTAAGTTTAACTCATCCTAGGAAAAACTTCTTCAGAAAAAGTAATTATTATTAGCTGGGGCCCTATGGAACAATGGGGGAGGGGAGAATGGAGAACAATCATGGAGCTTTTCACTCAGATATTAGGCCTGTGGTACACCTTCCTGAAAACACAGAGGAATAGAAATCAAACAAAATGAAGCTAGCAGAATTTTGGCCAAGCTAATCAGATTTGCTACAATCCTGCAGTCCAGCTACATTCAGGTGACTGCAGTTGGAGACTTGGATCGTTATTAAGAGTTTTACCCCTATCACTACAATGGTATATTCCATTTTGCTATCAAAGTTGCCCAAAAAAGGAATTAACTGTGTTTTTCTTTTCAAGCTACAAATGGAATGGAAGATACAGAACAAATTTTTCCCCTCTAGACAATGTATCTGTTTCAGTTTCATTGGTCAGATTCTAAAATGAATTTCGACATACATTGATACAAATTAAAATTCATAGTTCTGATGAGGATAATACATTGTAGGAGCCCAACTCTGCATAAAGTTTGAAGGATCTGACCTGCCTCTTTCTTAATATATAGTCTTTATATATTCATGGTTCTTTGAAAACAATCAACAAAAATACTAGCACAAATGAATTATGACCTCAAAGAAACTGAAAAGAAGAAAGGGAAAAAATGAGGATCTGAGATTTGTTTTGACTCCACTAGGACTTGGGCAAGTGCTTAAAGTTAAGATTGTAGAGAAATGCTTTTCTAAATTGGGGATTTACAACAGAAATGGGATTAAAGAACAACAACTGCGTTGTGATGCTGCTAAAGGCATGCCATTTATATTATACCAACGCTGAATTTATATAGCACAAATTAAAGACTGCACTGTCCAGAGTCCCTGGAGCTTTCATATTCAGACACATATCTAATCAAATCAGGAATACTTAAAAGGTGCCCATCACTGTCATACTTTGGCAACAGTCAATCACCACATAGAATTTATATTTTATGCTGCATGGAAGGGCTCCCAATAACCCCTTTCAAATGCCCACAATGATGTCTATATCCCTAGAACACATAAAATACAGTACTAATTTTACCTGAGATGGTACATATCTTAGTTTCTCCTGGCTGAGGACAAGTGTATGACTCCCATTTTATTTTTCATTCAAGGAATTTCTTGTCACATTTCATGAATCATGTGGTAAAACAATGCTTTGCCTCGCTCTTTATGAAACGTATAAAGACACTCTTTGAATTCAAAGGCAGGTCAAAGACATCTCAGTAAAGAAAGAATGTTAATAGCAGATCCAGCCCCTGAATTCACAAGGCAAGGATAAAACAATAGATTTTAGTCAGCAGAGCTGAGATAAAAACGAGAAGATCAGTTTAAAATAGCATTGAGTGCATGTATTTTTCCTTGTTGATGTTATACAACAAGTAAAAATACAAGCACTCAATGCTGGCACTGTCAAATTCAGTTCAGTTTACTTTATTGCATGGCAGTGAAATACAACAGGATATTCACAAAACAAAATTATGGGTCCAGGACCTGAGAAACAGGGAAAGGCCGCTCTAAGCCATTTTTCCATTCCTCAGATCTTGGAGCCAATCTGGTCCCCACTGTCATTGGTGGCAACCTAAAGTCTGTTGTTATACAAATAGCCACCTTTCGGTGTCACCAGCTGGATTTCAAATGGAGTCTCTTAGTCACTGTTCCTTCCCAGAGCTCCTGCTCCTGTGATCCAGGTATGCAATATTCCTTCCATGGGGTTGAGAGGAAAGCCTCAATCTAACCCTAAATGTGTAGTTTATAGGTTGAAAGCCCCAGTGTATATTAAATTAAAGTGAATCTAATGCTCATGAAAGATGCCAGACTGACAGCCTTGCAAAATGAAGTTAACTATTTATCCCTAAAACAGATACAGCCTCATTAACCTAGAAGGATCATCTTTCAAGAGTCAGAAGACACTTCAATTTCCTGCTTTTTGGAGGTATAGTCACCATTCTGCACATTCCACTACTGCTCATAATTGACAGTGATTTTTTTTCTGCAGTTCAGGCATCTGTTAACTACAAACCGACCTGGCAGAACCAACACGATTCACCAGTTCTGGTGATATTAACAGCCGAGGGAAGCTGAATTTGAACTCCTGATTCAAAAGTGAAATGATATGACATGGTGAAATTGCAACACAATGGAATATCATACCTGTGCTATGATTCTGCACATTAAAATGAGCATAGGCTGAGGTTAGAGTTCATAATATACACCAACAACTATAAGTGAAAATCCAAAATATTCAGAGGGCTAGCTGAATTAGTCTGTAACAGGAAAAACTTAAAAAACAACAAATAGTCTAATAGCACCTTAAAGACTAACAAAACATGTGTATGGTATCATGAGCTTTCGTGGGCAAAACCCATTGCTTCAGATGACAGGAGGATTAGAAGTCCAGATCCATGTCATCTGAAGCAGTGGGTTTCGCCTACAAAAGTTCATGATACCATCTACGTGTTTTGTTAGTCTTTAAGGTGCTACTAGACAATCCAAAATATGTTATGGTAAAATTTAATTAAATCCCACAATTGTTGGAAAGCTTTGAAATGAACAGCTAAGGTGACTGCAAAGCTTTAAGTCTATCTGTGCCGCATGGCCCTTGAAATAACCAAAATTGTTGAGAGAACTTTCCCATACATTAAACACTAATCTAGATGATTAATAGACATTCCCCTTCCCCTCCAAAAAAGAGATTTCTTAGAGAATGTTTTAGCATGGCACCAGAGTTCTCCCCAGGCTGTAAAAAACTAATCACACTCTCCACACTGGCACTGAAACTTGCTGGGCTGAGGGAGGAGGAGGGGATTTACAGCCCAAGTGAGAAAGTTTCAGCAAAGTATAGCGGCAGTGTAGACGTAGCCTAAATCACATTATAGTTTTGAAGACTTCTACGGTCTTGATAAGCAAGATGAAAAGTTGCAGACATTCTTTAACAGTGAATAAACTGAAGTAACAAAAGCAATTATTTCTCACGATTCACAAAGAGCCCAATTCTCATTTATACTAGGGGCCATTTACACCACGCTAGCAGTGTAAAGAGACCCTTGAGTGGTCATGAATGAACTTACACTTTAAGGCCCCCATACACTGCCTGAGATTTATGAAAAGTAAATGAGAAATCAGTCCCAAAGGCTACCTAATCAACTAAGCAAAAAGGCAACATTAGGCAGTGGGCCAGTTTGTTCCTGGCATTAGGGTAGATATGCAAATGGGGCAGGTATGAAAGAACCTTTCCCTTGTCTTTTCTCATCCTGTGCAGAGACAGAAACAATCAAAATCCTGATATTTAGGGAAATTGAAGGATATGCCTCCCAGTGCGTACCCCAGGAGTTGTCTCACAAAATGGGGTGTAAAAGTTGTGAGAAGTCCAGAAGACTATGGCCTCTTTTCCCCTCTATGCTGTTCAGAGAGTTGGCTGGGCGCAAAGGGATCCTAAAGATCCGTGTGCAGTCTGCTTGTACACTAAGAAAATCAGGGAAGGATTGTCCTTCAAGCAACTCCCTTCCTGGGTCTTCTTGAGGTGGTTCAAGTTGGATGAATCAATGTAGGCCAGAGCAAGTTAATTTGTGTATACCCACTACCTTGGCTGAATTTATAAAACTGTATCCCAGGTATAGAAAGGGCCAAAGTTAGTGTTGTGATAAAGTATCGCACTAGCTCTTGGAGAGTATTTATTAATACCATGTGCTGGGTAATATGAAAGGACTCTATGCTTGTAAATCTAAACTGGATCTTTAATAAGAGAACTATCTACAGAGATGCTGCAACTACAACTAGCTTCCTTATCCATATGCACATAAATTAATTTTTTGAGCTCTCCTTCAAATTCTACCCTCCTGCAGCCTGTGCACCTCTTTCCAAGTTCTACACTGGTCGCCACAGTATTAATCTTGAAGGTCATGCAAGATATCTTTGATCCAAAAAATATTCCACAGTCGAGACAGAATTCGGAAGCTCAATGGTTTCTGGTCACTCAGAAATATAAAAATTAAGGCTACTTGAATAGAACTAAATGTGCAATTTCATATTTTCAATTTTTAATTGTTTTTCCTTAAATTTAGTCTTTCTGTGTTTCCAATGTTTGAATTTTTTGTATTTTACATTTTTTAGGGTCTTCTTCAAAGACATTTGGATCAAACCCTTGATTTTTCCCTCCTTATAACTTTACAATATATATTAACAACCTATACCACCACTTTACAAAGTTTATTGCTAAATTATTAAAAAATTCTGACATGCCATGTGGAAATTTTTATTCTCCAATAATTTATGTGAATTAGATTACCTCTCTGTTAATTAGCATATACCAGTTGCTAGACCTTCACCAGCCTTTTGTTGGAGCTACATCTATTTGAGTTGTGTGACTGTTCACCTTAGTCACTTTGAATTATTTCTGTAACTTTATTAGGTGAAGTAACATAAATATAAACCATTTTCTCTTCTAATAAATGCAATTTTGATTTGGTACAAAATAAATTTTGTTTCTCAGCTAAACTAATCTTTCCTAGAGGTCCTTACTTCCATTTCCATTAAAACTGCAGTTGAATTTGGTTCTCCTGAATAGACATGAATGAAAAAAAATTCATGTGAACATAGTCAGATCAAAATGAATTCAGAATTTGCAAAAATGGCCAATACTTTTTCCAAGTTATTTGCTGATCTCTGTTTCCATATCATTAAAATAATATCGCTAATCCAAATCAGATTTGGCCAAAATATTCTAATTTGGTAGCGAAGAACATGTGCTTGGGAAGCTTCACATGAATTGGCTTCGTTCTGGCAAAGTTACAAAATGTGTTTATTGTACAAAAGAAAATTATTTACTTTGCTGCTTCTCTAAAAATACCTTACATGAATATCTGTCTCCTAGCTCTTGAAGCTCTAAATTTTATGTGTGGCCCCTAAAAGGCAGCATTATTGAATAGGAATATGAATCCAACGGCTCTACTGATAAATGCACACTTCCTTGGATTACCAATTCTGGACCATCAAACATTCCACTGACTCAATAGAAAGCAAACACCACCACCACCCTCCTTTTCTCCCCCCGCCTCCAAAATTAATCCAATCACCAAATGTCGACACACACAAAATTAATTAGAAATTAATCCAACCACAAATATTGCCTTAAAAGAAAAATCAATGAACTTAGAATGCAGACATAGGCACCACCTAGAAGAAACTCCTTCAGACTCAAGAGTTGGGTATGTAGGAATCCTGCACCATCATACCTTAACAGACCCAGAATTACAAGGTATGTAGATGTCCCTTTTCTAATGGTATTATCTATGCAGAATTCTCATGCCTGGGGTCAGATTCTGCCCAGCTCTTACACAGACATGCAATGCAGGTTATAATGGACTCTGCGTAAGGACTGGGAAGAATTGCAGCCCCTGCACTTATAAGAGGATAGTAACGAAAGCTCCATTTCTACCGTCTTGGCACCACAGAACCCTTGCTCCTCTCAAACACACATGCCAACAGAGCTATGATGTTGGGCTTAATTTAGCGAAGATTGACGACAATGGCAAAATTGATGTTTTTGGGTACTGGACTGGGGCCTTTCTTGACCAGGTTCTGATATTCAGACCCCATTCAAATGAGCAGGGAATTGGTACGATGAATTGGAATCCCAGTTCAGCAGAGTCGTCTACATTCTGAGGAACAGTCTCTGTTACAACGAAACTCAGATTTCCTTTTGGTTTCTTTGGAAACTGTTGGGCAATTGCTTGTCCAGCTTGCTCTTGGCCCCAGCTTTGATATTACTCTGCCTATTCCCTACCACTGTCAGGTCCAGATGTGCCTGGGCATGCCCCTCTCACTTTCTGCTAGCTGTTACCTTTATAAAGGAGATGCTGGGATGCCCACTGTATTTTGGGCAGTAACTTGACCAATGAGGAGTAACGAAAAGAAAGTTTAATAGGCAGCAGGTTTAAACAAGCCAAAGGAAGTATTTCTTCACACCACACACAATCAACCTGTGGAACTCTTTGCCAGAAGATGTTGCGAAGGCCAAGATTATAACAGAGTTCAAAAAGAATTAGATACATTAATGGAGGATAGATCCATCAATGGCTATGAGCCATCGATGAGGGGCAGGAATGGTGTCCCTAGATTCTATTTGCCAGAAGCTGAGAATGCGTTCATTGTCTCTGAAGAACTTGGCATTAGACCAGGGGTAGCCAATAATTTTTTATGAAGGGCCATGCCAAGATTTTGGCAAGTGGTCAAGGGCTGCACATTTCTGTGGTGAGGGTGCAGGGTCTGGAGGCTGGGTGCAGGAAGGAGCTTGGAGAAGGGGACTGAAGTACAGGAGAGGGCGTTGGGGTCTGAGAGGGAGTTAGGGTGAAGCAGAGGGTTGTGACCTGGAGAGCGGATTGGGGTGCAGGATTGGAGTATGGGTGCAGGATAGGACTCAGTCCTGGGGGAGGGATGTAGGAGCAGGTAGGATCTGGGAGGGAGTTGTGATTTGGGGTGGGAGAGGAGGGTGCAGAGGGTTTGGGTGATGACCTGGGGGAGATGATTGGGGAGCAGGGTCCAGGAGGGGGTATGGATGCAGGAGAGGATTCTGGCCTGGGGAAGAGATATAGAAGGGGGTGCAGGGTCTGGGAGGAAGGCACTTAAGCAGCTCCCAATCAGCAGCATTCTCAGGTAGGCTTCCCTGCCTGCCAGCAGTCTCAGACCACACAAAGCAGCTGGCTGTCTCATGTGGTTCTCTGTGCTGCGAACGGAGGCTTCATGCACTGCCCCCACCCCAGCAAAATCTGTCAGCTTCTATTGGCTAGAAAACAGCTCCAACGGGAGCTAAGTGATTTTGCTGGGGGCAGGGGCAGCACATGAAGCGTCCCACCAACTCTGCAGGGCAGAGCACCACAGGGAGCAGCCGGTCACTTTGAGCGGTGCTGCTTCATGACACAGAGGCAGGCTGCAGACCAGATTAAAAGGTTGGCAGGCCAGGGTCTGGCCCGTGGGCTGTATTTTGCCCGCCTGTGTATTAGACACTGTCGGAAGACAGGACATCAGGCTAGATGGTCCTTTGATTTGATCCAGTGTGGGCCCTTCTTATGTACCAACAACTAGGGAATAAAAACAAAGCATGTTTGAGGTTGCAGTGGTTGTGAAAAGCAGGAACAGGGCCCAACTTAGCTATTGGGTCCTGACTCTGGAGTCCTTTATGGAAAAGAGTGGGAACTGGTGCTGTGCATGGGGCGAGGGACTGACTTCCTGAAGGAAGGTTAGAAAGAGGAAGGCAAAAAGAGGAAAAGAAATGGACAGCTGTCCTTCCTCTTCCCCTCTCAGCTGTTAACCCATGTTGTCTTGCACATTTCAAATGGCAAACAGGTGTCCTGATTTTCCTTTTCAGATATGTAGATGACTTAATCCCCATCAAGGAACGATCTCAGGTCACTAGTGATTGAGGTGGGTTCTCACCGAAGTTGTCTTGTTGCAACAGTTTGACCAGAGACTTTTTTTTGTTTTGCAGGGGTGGTATAATGTAGCAGGAGTATGTCTGACAAAGCAACAGAAAAATGTAGAAAGGTAATTTATATCTCATGGAGGATTCTTTTGCATGTGTTTTTCAATGAAAGATTTATAATCTCCTTTCTCCTAATAGCCATGTTGCCAGCTTTCATGATTGTATTCTGTTTCTTCAGATACTTGATGGCTTTTTTTACAGCCACAGCCCCTGGAACCAAGGGATTATGTGAGAGTCTCAGCTTTCATTTAAAATAAAGAGCAAGAATTTAGCTGTCACAGATGAGGGGGAAAATAACCAAGCGGACCCTAAAGGCTCAGAAATTAGAAAGCAAACAAAATTATATATGTTGAGTTCTTCTCTGTTGTTTTTAATTTCTTGATATCAAAGACAATTTTATGATTTTTGAAGATTTGGGGGGTTAGCAATACTGACATCATCCCAGCAGCTAGCTCTGGGTGAGAAGCTAGAAGCTGCTGCTTTGACAAAATTTCAGAGCAGTCTGGGCTAGCATGGATTGTGATGTCATGAACAGGAACAGCCTTCGCCATTTCGCCATCTGGGGCAGTAAATATTTTCATCACTCTTGCCCCCTCATTGAGCATTCAAGTGCTAGTCCCCCAAAAAACCAACTTGCCTAGTAGTTTGGAACCCCTTGGCAGTTGTCACCCCATTTGTCTGCCCCATGAACCAGCCTTGCCACAAAGAACACTGAGCTTCATTAGGTTCAGCTAAAGCCATAGCAGATGCCACTCAACATTCCCTGAAGTAATTCTTCAATTGCTTGTGCATTTTTTAAAATTTTTAATCACACTCTCCACATCAAGCAAAGGGACTACTCCTTAATAAGGCCTATTGGCATGCAAAATTTGATGTGATTGTTGTGGTGATTTGTTTTTTGACTTACTGCTAAGAAAAAGAAATTCTTAAAATACTTCTGAGTATATCTTTTCACTCCCCCATAATTCACAAGGGGCATGACTTTTCCTCAAACTTACACATTTTAAATGCTCCTAGTTAAAACCAAACATGGAAAATTGCAATCTCAGAGGTGAAACTTTCAAAAAACTATCAATATAGGTTATAACTAAACCTGCACAAATAACATTATCCAGTTTGATGACCAAAGCCAAATAATCTGAAGAAAAAAAAATAGTTTTGAATTGATCCAAAACAGATTGATTTTGGTTTTTCTCATCAAAAGAAAACACTGAAATAAACTTGCCTTATTTCATTGTGGGGTGTTTTTTTACCCTTCTTTAAAGAAAAGAAATCTAGATTCAAAGCTTTCAACAAAATGTTGCTTCGAAACAAAAAAATTAAACATTTTGTTTGAAAACATCAAAACAAAATATTTAGATCCAGATTTGTAAAGGTATTTAGGCATTGCTGCATTCAGCATTGCAGAGCCTGACTGATTTAAGAGCCCAAATCATATTTTCAAAAAAGATTTAGCCACTTACGAGCCAAAATCCCATTGATAATTGATGGAGTTTTAGGATATGTTTTTTCTGTTGCTGCTGCCCTCATTTGTTTCTTTTTCAGGTGTAATCCTGCCATATTATCCCAGCTTTGGAAAAAAATAAAATAAAGTGAGATTCAGGTTCCTAAATCAGGTAGGCACAGCAACGCTGACCACAATGCTAAATAACTTTAAAAACCTGAGTTATTGACTCTTTTTTTTAAAAAAAATCAGCCACAGCTTTTTGCCAGATTCAACCCAAATTTGCAGATATTTGTATTGATCCAAAATTGCAGTTTTGTGACTAAACTATTCATCTGAAAAACTTCAGGCAGCTCTGATGATAATGAAGGTACTGTTGAGAGTAATTACTATAGCTAATGTTATCAGGCAAGTGCTACAATAGTTATATGCAATGTTTATTATCCAAATAACAAGGAAAACAAATACTGCACATAGAAACTTGTTGACTTTCAAACTGATGTAATTGCTTTGTCTTTTAACATAAATAAATAAAAATCTTGGTTGCTATAATGGATTAATGGCCTGCAAAATCTTGCATTGTTTAATAGTAAAGAATATTGTCACTGGGCTTTGGGGTAAACAACTACAAGAAAGCAAGATATCCGCTAAACAAGTTAAAGCATTACCATATATTTGTATGGCTATCTATTTACTCAATGGCCAGCATGCTGCATGACAGTCTGCTTTAAAAAAATCACATCTATACTAAGACCATGAATAGCAAGTGACAGGCCAATGTGAACGAAACCACACAATTATACACGCTTCAAAAACGAAGTTCATAATGGAAATGCATTCTTGACAGAGGTTAAGCCATACAATATTGTAAGTCCCATGACTATTTTACTAAGGCCTGATGGAAAGCCCACTGAAGTCAGTGAAAAGACCCCTATTGGCTTCAATGAGATTTGGATGAGGTCTATGGTGTGCTGCTATTAAACCATTGACAATGAACCATGTCTCGCACGGCAATGCACGTTGTAGCATATAGTACACTTTTTTCTATCCTATATATTCTGCTCGGGTTTTGCACAAATCACTCCTTTGTGTTTGTAATCTTAAGAATGTTATGTTTTCAAAGGATATCTATATTCCTTATAGAGCATAAACACTTCTAAATCATCATATATCTTTATCCTTCTTGTATCTATGCACTCTATCACCAGATGCACAATTTTTCTTCTATTTTTTCCCCCTCTGAGGTATTGTCCCAGGTTAGCTGGTTCCTGTGCATAAATTAAGTCCAATGCAGGGTTGGAACAGAATAGCTGAGTCCCATCCAGCCAGTCAAAGAGGGCCAGACTGCATCTGGGCCTATAAAGAGTTGCTAATGGATAGCTGGGGGAAGGAAAGCCATACTGGAGTGGACTAGCTCCTGTGGGGAATCAGAGCAAAAGACTAAAGGTTCAGGGAAGTAGGCCTGGGGATGTTACTCCAAGATGTGAGAAGAACTGACAGACTTGGAAACTGCCAGGAGCAGGAGTGCCGGAGAACCCTGGGAGCAGACTTCCTGAAGCCCGAGTTAAGAAACAAGACAGCTTTTTCTGTTTGTTGGCTAATCTCTGTACCAAATGACTGGAAGGTAGCTACTGTGACACCAATTTTCAAAAAGGACTCTAAGGGTACGTCTAGACTACAGGCTTTTGTCGACAGAGGCTTTGTCAACAGATACTGTCAACAAATCCTCTGTAGAAAAAGAGTGTCCAGACTACAGTCAGTTCTGTCGACAAAGCAAGCCACTTTTTCGACAGAGAGTCCAGACGCTGTCTTTTGAAAAAGCACAGTGTGCATGCAATAGTGCCTTTTGTCAACAGAACTCTGTTGACAAAAGGCATTATTCCTCGTAGAATGAAGTTTACCGCCTTTGACAAAACTGCTGCGTTCTGTCGACGGAACACGGCGGTAGTGTAGATGCAGGTATAGTTTTGTCGACAAAAGTCCAGTTTTGTCAACAAAACCTTGTAGTCTAGACACACCCTAAGAGTGTTCCAGGAAATTACAGATCAGTAAGTCTGACTTCAATAGCTGGCACATTGGTTGAAACTATAATAAAGAGCAGAGCTGTCAGACATATAGATGAACATAATTTGTTGGGGGAAGTCAACATGGTTTCTGTAAAGGGAAAGCATGTTTCACCAATCTACTAGAATTCTTTGAAGAATAAGCATGTGGACAAGGGGAAATTAGTGCATTTAGCACACTTAGATTTTCAGAAAGCTTTTGACAAGGTATCCCAACAAAGCTCTTAAGCAAAGTAAGCTGTCAAGGGATAAGAGGGAAAGTCCTCTCATGAATTGATAATTGGTTAAAAGATAGGAAACAAAGGGTAGGAATAAATGGTCAGAATGAAGAGAGGTAACTAATGATGTCCTGCAGGGGTCAGTACTAGGACCAATCCTAATCAACATATTTGTAAATTATCTATAGAGTGGGCAAACAGTGAGATGGCAAAATTTGCAGATGATACTAATCTGCTCAAGGCAGTTAAGTCCAAAGCAATCTGTGAAGAGTTTCAAAAGGATGTCACAAAATTAGGTGATGGGGCAACAAAATGGCAGATGAATTTTAGTGCTGATAAACACAAAGTAATGCATATTGGAAAACATAATACCAATTATACATATGAAATGATGAGGACTAAATTAGCTGTTAACATTGAAGAGGTCTTGGAGTCATTGTGGATAGTTCTCCGAAAACATCCACTCAATGTTCAGCACCAGTCAAAAAAGCAAATAGAATGTTAGGAATCATTAAGAAAGGAATAAAGAATAAGACAGAGAATAGCTTAATGCCTCTATATACATCCATGGTATGCCCGCATCTGGAATAATGCATGCAGGCATGGTAACCTCATCTCAGAAAGATATTTTGGTATTGGAAAAAGAAAAGGGCAACAAAAATGATTAGAGGGTTTGGAATGGCTCCCATATGATAAAAGTCCCAGACTTTTCAGCTTAGAAAAGAGGAAACTAAGGGATATGATAGAAGCCTATAAAATCATGACAGGTGTGGAGGAAAATAAATAAGGAAAAGTTATTTACTTGCTCCCATAATACAAGAAGTAGGAGTCACCAAATGAAATTAATAGGTAGAAGGTTTAAAACAAACAAGAGGAAGTATTTCTTCACGCAGCGCACAGTCAACCTGTGGAACTCCTTGCCAGAGGATGTAGTGAATACTTTAACAGGGTTCAAAAAAGAGCTAGATTCATGGAGGATAGGTCCTGCAATGGTTATTAGCCAGGATGAATAGAAATGGTGCCCGTAGGATCTGCTTGTCAGGAGTTGGGAATGAGCAACAAGGGATGGGTCACTTCATGATTACCTGTTCTGTTCATTCCCTCTGCAGCATCTGGCATTGGCCAATGTTGGAAGACACAATACTGGGCTAGATGGATTTTTTGTCTGATCCAGTATGGCAGTTCTTATGTTTTATGTTCTCTGTTAAGGAAATACACCACCTGATGAGAGACTGGGCATGGAAGCACATGCTTTAGAGCTGAGGAAGAAATCTGGCTTGGTGACAGGAACGCAGTTAAGATAAAAGTTGAGTTTTAAATAATTCCAGTATAAAATGTATTGCTTCTTCCTCCCAGATTCATAGACAAGAACTGTATCAGTTTTACTAAATATTCAGTGTCTAAAATAGCTACAATAAAGTTTATATTGGAGGTGGACCTCAACCAAAACACTCGATCAGGAGTGCACAAAATACAGCCCGTGGGCTGGATCCAGCCTGCCAAGCCACCAGATCCGGCCCGCAGATGCTACAGGGAGCCCCAGGCAGGCTCCCCGCTTGCCTTGCGTCACCCACACACCACTCAGAAATGCAGTTGTGGGATGTTATTTCTTTAAAAACTGTGAGTCTGGAGGGGGCAGGGAATGCTTTAGGAGCTGCTCTTGCCCCCAGCACAATCCCATTGGCCAGTTTCCGGCTAGAAAGTGGCCAATGGGAGCTGCCTGTTTCAATAACCGATGGCCACGAAGCACAAGGGGCTCAAGAGCACATGGATGTAGCTGTGCAGGGGCAGGACAGGCAGCAGTATTTCTTCTAAGCTGCGTGGCAGCACAGCTTCATAGATGATTAATCAGCCCCTTCTAGTCAGAGGCTCAGGACTCCATGAATGGAGCTTACTCACTGATTAATCACCTCTGAAGATGTGCTGCTGCACAGCTTAGAGGGAACACTGATTCACGAACAGGCTGTTGGCTGGTAAGTCTTCTGGTCAGATCCTGCCTCTGGCATCCCAGTCCCTCCCTTCCCCAGCCCTCTGCCCCCACTCCTGCCCCCTATTCCACATACCCAAATCTTCTTTCCCGCTCTGCACCCAAATCCTCTCCCAGATCTGGCACCCCAATCCCCTGCCCCAGATCACAGTCCTCTCTTGCCTTAGCTCACAGCTCAAATCCCTGTACCCTCCTGTTTCCCAATTCCCTTCCCTAGGTCACAATCCAACCCCTTGCAGCCCAGTCCAGTGCCCCAGGTCATAAGTGCCTCCTTCACCCAAATGCCCTCTCTTACCCCAAGCTCCCTTCTGCACCCAACATCCATCCCAGAACCTTGCACCTCCTCCATTAATATCATGGAAGTGTGTGGACCTCGACCACTTTCCAAATTCCTGGAGTAGCTCCCCCATCAAAAATTATTGCCCACCCCTGCACTAGATCAAAGCAGCCTTAAAATTCTGGAACTGAATGCAATGGCCTCCTTCTGCGTCTATAATCAGTTGCATCAATCAGGATGTAAACACATCTCAATTTCAAATGGTTTTAAAATCTGTATTTAAGTCCAAATTTCTTTTCCACCTCCATTCTATCTCTATTCCATATTTAGTAGCACATTTTATCCTAAAAGTTACTAAAATGTCTGATAAACTATGACCCCAATGTTACAATGGGATCCATACTTATGTTGAACCCAATTTACTTCAGTGGGTCTCCTCATGGGTGCAGAAGCTGTGTCCACACAGAGGGCTTATATCCACACACAACCACTGACATGTCACCACCTAAAGGATAGCAACAAAACATTATACAACAGTTCAAGAAGGGGGTCTATTTAACATGACTACATTTTGAGAAGCCAAAGCATGAAGTATTTACCTAAAGTCAGAGAAAATTTGACCGTGGTAAGCAATGAGTGAGGAATATAGAATTTGCCTTTAAGTTATTTAACAGTGGTTTTTACCTTTCCTCACAGTATTTTATTTCAAAGTCTTTGGGGGAGCGGAACTGACAAAGAAAAAGTAAACACACTACACACATATATCTCCCGCCTCCCCCCTCTCACACACACACTTTCTTTGTCCATTAAACTACTAATTCCAATTTAATCAAATGATGCTGAAGGTCTTTGACATTCAAAGATACATTTCTCTTCCCATCCCTAATGGCATAATAGCACATACTAATGCACATAGGTTTGTTCTCTAAGTCGCAATTTCATAAGAATGGCAAGTTGCAAACACTATCACTTAATGATTCTTGTGCAATTAGGCAAAAGAGGAGATACCTTTAGAGCCAGGGACAGATGGGGAGTACAGAAGCAGAGGTAGACATCCAATAATTTACACTTTTTAGTCTACATTTCAGTGAATTCCAATTTCAATAGGAGGGTTTATAGTTTGTGTATTGTATATAACCTTTTTAATGTAGGCTGTAAAAAAAATCCTGCATTTCTTCTATTTCTCCTTTTTATCTCTCTCACACCACCTCTCCTTCAATGTTTACTGAAAACCATGATTTGCTAGAATAAAATGCACAATAAATTCTGTTTCAGAGGAAGTGCTTTAATGCAAACTGAAGCCCCATGCCTAGTGCATCCCGACAGACATGGCTAGGCTCCATCTAGACAGGCAGGGAGAACATCTACACCTCCCCAAGTTATGAGTCAGCTCCAGGTATCTACTAGGGCTCCCACAATGAGCCCCTAGTGGGGCAGACCTCCTTTTAGAGGGTGATGTGGGAAGCAACTGACACCCTGAGTTGTGTGGCAGTTCGGGGCAACAGTTCCCCCAAAGTCTGCCAGTATATGGCCATTTCCTCCTCTATCTGCACTTAATGCTCCTTCCCCAGAAACTGCACATGGCCCTTCAGAGGGTATGTCTACACTACAGAGTTTTGCCGGAAAAATGGCCATTTTTCTGACAAAACTTGTAGAATGTCCACACTGCAATTGTATTCTTTTGAAAGTAAATTGAAAGAACAGAAGGTTTTTTCTAAGCTCTTTCAGAAAAAAGGCGTGTGGGGATGGGGAGGAGGGTTTTTTTTGTTTGTTTGTTTGTTTGTTTGTTTGTTTGTTTTTTAAGAAGAGGCTTACAGGAAATAGCACAGGTGCCCTGGTGGCTCCTCTTAAAGCTGCAGGCACGCTGGACAAGCCTTGTGGCAGGAAGCTGGACTCAGAGCAGCACCTCACCACACGGTTCTCCCTCCCACAGGCCTTGCCAGCCACACTGCACATTTATTTTGGAATAAGCTATTCCGGAATAAATACTATGAAATAGCTTATTTCAAAATAGTGTGTCTACACTACAGGGAAGCCTCGAAATTAGGCCGAGGAGGTTCCCCTAATGTGGACGTGCTACCTCGATTTAGAGCCCCAGGAAGCACTGGGGAATAATTCCTTTGAATGGACATAGGGAGGAGCTATTTTGAAATAGCAGCAGTGGAGCGTCCACACTACTGCTATTCCTAAATAGCTATTTCGGAAGAGGCGCTATTCCTCGTGGAATGAGGTTTACAGAATCCAGAACAAAGCAGCCCGTTAATTCGGTGCTATTTTGAAATAACAGAATTCCTGTGTAGATGCTTGCAAAGTTATTTTGGAATAATGTCTGTTATTCAAAATAACGTTGCTGTGTAGACACACTTGCAGATCACAACTGCAGCCCTAGTCCAGCCCCTCCCATGGACTGAAGCCCTGAGCCTTGGCACATCCCAGCATGCCTGACAGGATTCCATTTAGGGAAGGTATAAAATATGCCGACCCTCTCCCCCAATTATGAGTCAGCCCTGGGCACCAGCTTCCCCAAGCTCGCCAGCATTAAGCCCTAGTCCCTCTAGGGATGTTAATAAATGAGTACTGGTGTAAACATGTAACTGCTGACATTTTTAGTGGTTACACGTTTACACATAAGGGGCAGGTGGGACCCTGTGCTCCCTCCTGCCCGCTCTCCCATCACTGCTGCCTCTGATACAGGCAGCAGTGCAGGGGGGCGGGCGGCTCCACGAGAGCTGGTACACACAGGGAGCCAGCTTGAAAGCTGGCTTCCCCCATGTACTGGCTCCCACCTGCCCTCCCCCAGCCCACTCTGCTGACTCTTTACCAGAGGTAGCTGCACTGGGGTAGGGGCAGGCAGCTCCATGGGAGCTAGTGCTTGTGGGGAGCCAGGTTTTAAGCAGGCTCCCGCCAGCCCGCTCCCTCCCCGTGCTGCTGCCCCTGATACAGAGGCAGCAAGGTGGGGCGGGGAGGTGCATGTAACCATTAGGATTAACCAATGAGCCCAGGCTTATCCATTAATCATGTCAACAAGTACACACTAACATCCCTAACTCACACTAGACCCCTACACTAACGTCCCACGGCCCTTCCACATTCGCTGTCCAGTCATAAGCCTCTGGCAGTCCAGATTTGGCCTATGGTCTGCTTTAGACTTTAGAATGCATCATTAGACAGTCATTGTAAATGGCTCTGTAAAATTCCACAGATCATTACTGGCATTTAATCATTTTCTTTCATGTACATGAAATGAGTATTTTCACTCTCTCAGAACAAAAATGGTATAACTCAAATTGATAAAATACAGTTAAAGTTTCTCCTTTTTTTTAAAAAAAAAAGGAAGCATTGTTTTGATCTGCTATAACACTGCAACTATGTATAACCACAGTATCTATGCTTTTCTTTTGGTGGATTCATTTGTGAGGCTCACTCCAAATTAAAAATGGATTTATTTTCTTCATTGCGCAGTGGTAACCAAAAGTTTTCACTTGCTACTGGATTTATGGGGTATTTATCATCTGAAAATATAATGCCACACACCAGATTCTGTCTCCCTCCCTAACTCCTGCATTCACACGCAGCACGGACTTCTTGTCAGACTCATTTAAACTACTTAGTCGTATTGATGCAACTCTTCATGAAATTTGATGAAATAAAGTGCATTAATAATGTGGATTTTCTTTATGCTTACTGTCAGCATTTGTGATGAGCAAATGTGCGTATGCCTAAAGTGTGTATTGGATGTGTGTCTACTCATGTGCCTATCCATACATACATATATATACATATGTAGCTGAGTAGGTTGGTATGCAAATAGGTGTGTGTCCACGCATTAGTATACATAGTTGAGAGTTGTATGGACAGCTATTCTCTTCATTTTGTATTGGCAGAGTTCATATAGGAGAAAAAACGAATATATAATCTTAATGAGTGAAATTCCAGTCCCACTGAATGCAGTGGTAACATTCCCATTGACTTTAATCGGGTTGGGATTTTACCCAGTGCAGCTTCTTGCATATTTTCTAGCCAATGATCCACACTAATATTATGCAAGTCACTTAAATAAAAATGACTCTGGCATTTCTTCCCCCCCCCCCCCCCCCCGCCTCCTTACACCTTCAATTAACTTCTGTTGTTCTCATTGCCCCATATAGGGGCAGGAACTCCAAAGAGTTCATTGGTATTGGCATTATTCAGAATGGAAACGTTACCGCTGCTGCAATTGTGAATAGCGTCTATCAGAAGGAAGCGCAGCAGATTAATCAAGTTGATATTACCCGAACTGATTAAACAATGAGACGTCCTGGGGTTTTGCTGTCTGTCCTGATGAGTGCTCATCATAACTAATAATGCAGAACCTTGGCAAATCTCCCTTGGGAGTAAACTACCTTCTAATATTTTTCCTCTAAGGATTAATTCCATTGTTATGGAACCTGTATATTATAAGAACTGTAAACTAATCATTAGTCATTTTCAAACAATTTGACCTTTCCTGCTGAATTGCTGGAGTGTTTTGGGAAGAGGTCTTGTTGGGTTTCAGTTATACACATAAGCAGGTTTATTTAGACAAATAGAGGAATAACTGATGTGCCAGCAGCACTGTGTTAATCTTCAAACCAGAAAAAGGTGGACTTTTTACAAGATTTTTTGTTCTAAGTCAATATTTAAAGAACTAGCAATTGAAACCATGCCAGACTCTCTTGTTTGCCCTCCAGTGTTCACTATTTTCTCTAAATCCCATTAAAATAGAATTTTGGCTGTGATAGGAAATAGCCTTTAAACACAAATTGAATAGTTTACGTGATCTGTCTGTCTTTATAATATTAGAAAACTCTTGTCTGCACTAGGGGGAATCTAAAGATACTGTTCAAAAACTATTTTTAAACACCTCTAAAATGGTTGATTTAGTTGGGATTGGTCCTGCAGGGAGCTGAACTTGATGACCTCCTGAGGTCTTTTCCATCTCTATGATTCTGTTTCTATGAGTGCTTTACATTCATTGACTCATTTAGGCCCAAACTCTCAAAGGGACTTAGGCACTGCAGCACTTTTTAGGGACCTAGAAAATCACAAAGAAAACACCGTCATCCACAAAGTCTGACTTAGGAACTTAAAGGGAGAGAGAGGCACTTTAGAATGCAACCCACTAAAGCAAGCCTTCTAGGCAGGAAGCTGCCTGATGGTGATGTTGACAAGGAGCATGTGCCAAATTCAGTCCCTCTCACAGAGACAGGCATCTTAGTCAAGACTTTAAGGAAGCGACTATCTCTGCGTAGTGTAACCCACACTTAGTGTGGTTCACTGTCCCATGTAGTGGCACTTAGACCACTTACAGTGAGAGATAAGAACAAGGGAGCTCTATGGTGTAAGCTGAGAGCCAGCTGTAGAGGCTCCAGCGGTCCCAGATTCAAATTCTGTTCAGTGGCAGTTACAGTAGCAACCCATAATTTTTTCTGGATGATCAGGTAGTTTAGGCACCAGCACCGCTCCACATGAAATAGTCAGCTGTGAAGGTAGTGGTGGTACCCACCTTATGAACTGTTAGCCCAGCAATCAGAGCTTGTGCTGTAGAAGGGAGACCCAAGTTCAATTCTCTGCTTTACCTGATGGGGCAAACGGATTTCATCAGGGGTCTTCCTCCCACTTGAGAAAGTGTACTGAGTTATGAACTAGCCTGAGGTTGTGCTCCTGCAATCTTTGCTGCCGTCTTCATATTCAGCAAGACTTTGACAAACCCTGGCCCCTACAATGTCTTAAGTCCCACAAGCATTTCTGGGAATATTTGTTTAGCCTCATGCAATCAGGCTATGATCAGAAGGAGGCTTGGAAAGCAGATTGGGCTAAACAGAACTTTAAAAATAAGTACCTGGTGCCAGATTCCATGCAGAAGGTTTCTGGGTTTGACCTTCTATGTGCATCTTGGTTAAATCTGAACTGAAGTCCAATCAGCCATGGTAAATCCAGATCTCTGATGCACAAATGGAAAATCAAGGACTGCATGGTGTGCGAGCACGGTTCCCATTGAACATATCACTACCTACTGCCCAGTTTATAAATATGAAACTCTCAAAGGGTCTCTTCCAGCTCTATGAGTCATTGCTGAAATACATTCTGCTATTCCTGATGCAGACATGTGGCTCAATCGACTTTAGCTGAAATTGTAGTTGCTGCTCAACACCAGCCATAGGAAAGAAACAGGGGTGCCTACATCAGGGATTTAGGTATGTATTTTTGTGGATCTGAGCTCTAGCTTCCAGAAAAATGCTATTTGAATACAATGTACAGCTGGCTCCATGAAGAACTGTAAAAGCATCTCATTCATGAGCAACTCTGACTGGCTTTATCTATCTGGCTTCCTAATGTGCACGTTCACCAAGCTAATGCTAAAAGGCTTATACTCTTGTTACAGGCATGGGTAGTAGGTATCATAGGCAGAGGAAGGTGTTGCCTTCCCAAACTGCCTGATGAGGCTCCGCCCATGCTTTACTTCTAGTAGGTCCCCTTCTGCCTGCTTCCGGAGGCTGAGGCAGGCCGAATAGGAGCCGTGGTACACCCTGGGGCCACTACTGCAGCTCAGTCGGGGGAGGAGAGATTCAGTGGGTAGTGGAGTGGCTGGAACTGCACCACTTGCTCAGCTCTTGGATGGTCTGGGTCAGCTGGGGCCACACTGCCCACCTGGCTCTTGGATGCTCTGGGGTCGGGTGGGGGCCATGATACCTGCCCAGCTCTTGAGTGCTCTGGCAACCACTGGCCATGCTACCTGGCAATTCTGGGTTCCAGGGCCAGAAAGCAGAGGCCAGTAGCCAAAATGTGGGGGGGAGGTGGTGTACCCAGAAGGGTGGAGTCTCAGGCATAAGGGGCAAGGCTGGGGGACTAGCCATATCCTGTTTCCCCAAGCCAGGAGTTCGCCCACTGCCCATGGTTATAAGTCCATGATATTTTGGGGAGATTTATGTAGAATGGATAGGCAAACTTAATTGAATTGTGAAAGTGATCAGCCACAACATAAGAACAGCCATACTGGTCAGACCAGTGGTCTGTCTAGCTTAGTGTCCCGTCTTCTGACAGTGGCTATTGCCAGATGTCCAAAGGGAATGAACGGAGCAGGGTAATTTTGAATGATCCATCCCTACCATCCAGTTCCAGCTGCAAATACAGATTGACTGGGCCAGGGGATTCACCATGAGAGTTTCGCTTCCCCAAAAATTCAAATTTTAAAAATATTTGTGAATTAGCTTGAGGTGGTTCAGTAGGCTAACTCATGTTCACAACTGCCCATTACTGGCACATATATACATGCAAGAAATAAATCCAACAGTAACTTCCAAAGGTTGTTCTGGGTTCAGGGTAATGGCTGAAATGTTATTTATTTGCAGGGGGGCAGATAGACTCAACGTCAGCAGGCCTGTTTATTTTCAATGTTGGTCTCTGATCTATCTAATGCTATGTATCTGAACTTGCTTCTTAATGGAACTTAAAGGGAGTTTTGCTCATCACTTCAACAAGAAAAAAAATTGATTTATTTCCACATCATTTGCATGATGATAATGCTATAAGTTTTCTTCAGAGCTGCAATGAAAACTTGGCTACCCTAGCTGTATGAGTCAGGATCCCAGTCCAAAGCTCACTGTTAATGGAAAGATTTCTATTAACTTCACTGTGCTTTCAATCAAACCCATGATCCACCAGAACCAATTACATACACTGTTAGGACCCAGTTCAGTACTTCTTATTTGGGCAGAACTCTCACTGGCATTAAAGACCCAAACAGTAACTATAGGATTGGTCTGATAATACTTAGGAAAATCTGACTAGAGGTATTAAACATAATTAAGATCCCTTTTATGTGGCTTTAAAATCAATGAATGCACTTTTTTCTCCATACAAATATTTTCTTAAGTAGAACCTTCTTTTCAAATCTATTCCCCTCAGAACAATTTTGAAGGATCCACAATGGCTGTATTTAAAATACTATTTCTGACTGATCGTTTGCTGTGTTATTAAAATTCACACCGCTTGCAAAAGCAGATTTTTAAAGCATTGCGGAATACCAAAGTGAAATCGGGTAGCACATATGTTGTCTTTTAAAAAATAATAAATTCAGTTTCCTATGAAATCACTTGCTCACAGGGAGTTTACAAAAATCAGGCACAAAAACAAAAGCCAGTTGCATGACTCTTGGCTAGATTTTTTTTTCTCACAGTCAATAATGTCTATCAGTAGACAAGATACAGCAATGCTCAAAACATCAATAGAACTGGTTTGACTTCAGATGCTAGTTTACTTGGGATGTCAAAGTTGTTAGGAGTCAGGCATTAAGCGAGCAGATACAATCCTAAGCCTAAATGTTAACAAAGCCATTTGGCATCCTGGAGATTAGCTTGCTCATCTTGTAAGGATCAGCTACTTACTTTGGGATGTTTACACTGACATTGATGTAGTGACATCCTGATCTAATTACATGTCAATAAATCACAGGCCTGATACACTGAGGTCAGAAGCGGATTAGGGGAACTCCACTGGCAATCCTTAAAGCTTATGAAACCAACCTTGTGATTTAATTACCATAAATGTGGCAGTTGTACATATATTGTTTTATAATTAGGCCTATGCATGTTTCATAATTATATTGCATTACCTCCTTTAACTCTGTAACTGTTGACTCTGCAACCGGCTATGAACTGAGTCTGAGCAAAGTTCCCTGATGGGCCAAACACTTTGTAACTGTTGCCAAGGTTCTGATTTTCCTCAGAGCCTAGGCAGCTTTTGAGAGTCACAATGAATTTTTTTATGACCTTCAGATATTGAGTTTCCTTCCACAGTTATTGAGGGCATTTTAGACCCACCTTGGCTAGCTTTTGGTATAAATCAATAATATTCCTGCCACAAGACATGGGATCACAGGATATAGGATCAAAGGTGTAATGGCACCAGGGAAATAGCATAGGTGGAATGTCTATTCTGATGAGAGCATATATTTGCTTAATAACATCAGCTGATGAAGTTGTTGGCTTTAGTAAGCACCCATTCAGAGTCTGCTAGTCTGATGCTCATTTTCTAGCCAAGGCTGGATTAATGGAAATTGCCTATCTCCTAGAACTGGAAGGGACCTTGAAAGGTCATCAAGTCCAGTCCCCTGCTTTCACAGCAGGACCAAGTACCATCCCTGACCAATTTTAGCCCAAATCCCTAAATGGCCTCTGCAAGGATTGAACTCACAACCCTGGGTTTAGTAGGCCAATGCTCAAACCACTGAGCTATCCCTCCCCCATCCCAAAACATTTTGGAAAACAATGCTTTCAGTTATGAATTCAGATTGCTGATTAGCTTGTCCCAGAAACTCCATGTTCCATACGAGAAAAGAAAGAGGCAGACATTTACTCCCATGCTCACTATTTTGTCCTTGTGGATAAATCAACATGTCCTGCCCTCTTTGGGTATGTCTACACTGCATTCCTCTTTCGAGAGAGGAATGCAAATGC
>CM057845.1:216580663-216603948 GCA_030068395.1 Apalone spinifera
ACCCGGCAGAGCAGCTAGTGCACTTCCGGAATCGCCGGAAGTGGCGCTAAGCTGCGGGACTTCTGCCCATCCCCGGAAAGCCGACACTACCTCCACTTTCACTTGAGGTAGGTAGTGGGGCTTCTCTGTGGTGGGAGGGAAATAGGGGCGGGGCGGACAGGATGCCTCGTGATCGACCTGTTGGTGACCACAGCCTTAATGTGAACAGCAATGCCCTGTGCCATATACATTGGCTAAACTGGACAGTCTCTGCACCAAAGGATAAATGGCCACAAATCAGACATCAAGAATGGTAACATATCATAAAGCTATAGGAGGACATTTTTAACCTCCCTGGAAATTCAATCATGGATTTAAAAGTAGCCATCCTTCTATAAAGGAATTTTATCACCTGATTACAAAAGGAGACAGCTGAACTGGAGTTCATTTACAAGTTCAATGCTATCAGCTTAGGCTTGGATAAAGATCTTAACTGGTTAACCCGTTACAAAGGCAATTTCTGGTAATGTAGGCATACTCTGAGTCACATGCTTATGCACTTTGCTGGGTGCTCAGCACCTTACTAGCTGAAGCCACTACATCATGAAGATGAAAACCCACATATGCATTCTAAGCTCTGTAAATATCACAAAATAATTTACTGAAGTCATCCATGCCAAAGGATCAAATATCAACATGGCAACTGAGCCACCCACAAGACGAGCACCGGGAGCAGGAACACAGGTTGTTTTGCAGAAATCACCTCCCTGCATTTTCCACCATAACTTTGCTTCTGTGTTATCCAGCACATCAATCCCATCCACGCTCTAATCAGCATGTGTCTGGGCCGTACGGTTAACTCAGGTTCTTATATCAGTTGTAGCTTTAACTCCGCTATTGTTCACACAAACCCCTCTGACCCAGGTTTGGAAATGCATTGAACCTAGACTAGATTACCTGGCTGAGTGTATAGGTTAGAGTTCAGGCCTCACCCACTTGGGCTGGAACCCACCCACTTTGCAATGAAGACACAGACTAAATCTCTTATGTGCTGGGAGTCCTCCAGTGCCCTTCTGTCACATTATTGGATTTTAAAGTGAGCAAACAGATCATTTGCCCCAAATTCTGTACAAAGTAGGCGACGTGAGGTGTCAAATGAAAGCTTATGCTCTGCTGAGTCTATGTATGATACTCATGTACTTGTAGAGTGTTTGTATATGAAGTTGTGAATATGGGCTCTGTTCTTGTATTGTAAATGTTCTCTATCTGGGAGAGAGCAATGGGCCTGGACTGCCTATTGTGAGGACGGATTGTTCAGTAAATGGCTATGCTAACTAGCCCTGCTTCATGGACTCTCGGAGTGGCCAATACGCACCTGAGGAATGCGTCTGGAAACCTGCAGACTGGCCAGTGCATAATGGCTACTTGCATGTGAAACAGAGATGAGTCACTTGCTCATGTGACCAGCTCCAGCTTGGGAGACGCCAGGAATATAAAAGTGCCATGATTGTCTTCAATCTTGCTACTGATTCCAGATGCAACCTTGCTAAGGACAGAGAGCCGGGAAGGATTGCTGACCCATCCTAATATAGGATGTACACAGGGGCCTTTAAGCTAGCAGTTTGTAACACCTCTGCTAAGAACCTGCATCAAGAACTTGGCGATTGATGTGTGTAATGTATTCTCCTTAACAATCTTGTTCTCAACCTTTTCTTTCTTTTATTAATAAACCTTTAGATTTTAGATGATAAAGGATTGGTCCAGCGTGCTCTTGTGGGTAAGATCCAAAGTGTAAATTGACCTGGGACTGTGGCTGGTTCTTTGGGACTGGGAAGATCTGTTTGGAGTCGGTGAGATCGGGTTTTATAACATCTCACCTGTTTATAACATCTTCACCTGGGGCTGAATGTGGCACAGGGAAAGCTGGGGTTTCTGAGAGGTTTTGCTCATGAGGCTTCCTGCTGGCCATATTGGCAGCTGAAGTGCTCTGTGCAACTGGTTTGTGGCCTATTTGGGAAAGGTCTCCAGTCGAGGGCTGGAAGGAGCCCTGGTTTTGAGCAATTCGCCCTGATCTGACGCCCTCAGCGGTGCCCAGACCTGGCCTGGTCTGTCACACCTTCCCAGAATTCCCAGTACAGACAGATAAGTTTTCCCAGAGGTGACATAGCTAACTAGGAAAGTATCTTACAGCATCTCAGCAGAAGGAGCCATAGCCCATAGGATATGCGTCCCAGGATGCACCAAGTGAAACACCAGTGAGGACACAATAACATGGGGAGGGTCTTGCAGTGCAGCCGCACACTCCCAGGTAAGTCTTATGCCTGTACGCGGACCCAGGTGCAGTGTGAACAGAGCCAAAGCCATTCTGTAGTGCCACCTCTGACACTTGGGGTGATGAGATGGAACAGGAGCCCCTCCAGTACATGGATTTCTACAATTAATTCTTCCTCTTTACAGAAGTCTTCTCATGAAAAGACAGCAAAACTTCAAATCTGTAAACTGGGAGTGTTCAGATGCTCAGATAAAAGGTGCTATACAAGTAATTTTATCATCATCAATCTAATTATTTCCTCCAACCCCCACAGTTAAAGTAAGAAACTCTAACATGCAAACAATGCAAAACATCAATGAAAATGAAGTTTAATGGCGATAGAGACTATATGAAATAAAGGAATTCATTTAAAAGGCTAATATCACACATTAGCCTTAAAAACAGAACCCTGATCTAAATTCTGGGCTGAACACATCCATTTGTCTAATTTTCTTGCTTCAAAAATTAAGCATTATTTAAATGTCTATTAATGTTGCAATAGTTCATTTCCTAAGAAATGAAAAGCTCTGAGTCTTCCTACATTTTTAAAGAAAAATAAATTGCAACATAGAAACACATCTCTGATTGAATCTAAATTTACTGTTTATAGTGTGCTTGCTTTCACTGAAACATGATCAGCATTAGGATATAGTGCTATGTGATCTCATTGCTCTTTTAACATTATAAAGACTATAATGAAAACACATTGTTTAATGACAACAGTATATTACAAAATAATATGCTTTTTTTCTTTGTAGTAGATATATTACCAGATAGTTCTAGTTTGCAGGATTTGTTTCTATTTATTTATTTATTGAGGATAGAGGTTCAATTTTCTTTTGAAAGGAAGAATTATAGATTGTTTTTGTTCTCTAGTGGGTAATATAGGGTATGATAAAAGCACAATGCTCCACAAGCTCCAAATTTTGTTTTGTATTCAGTAACAACAAGATTTGATGAAATATTGGGCGTTTTTACCACACAGAACCACCCTTTTTAGTTCTTTAACATACAACTCTCTCTTATAGGAAAGCTCTTCTGGAAAGATGAAAAGCTTTAAGAAGAATAAAATCAATTTAGGAAATGTGCAGATTTCAATTAGTGCACAAATCATTTACTAATGCCAAGATTCACCAAGCCCATGCTGATAAAGTCTAAACGCCTGTCCCTCTCCGTTACAAAAATGACATCAGTGCTGGAAATAATTTCAAGCAACCAAATCCTCTTAGCCCATGTAAATGCGCTGTGCACAAGGGAGTGTCATGAGATTGAAAAATTGTAGGTGGGATCTTCTGCAAAGGCCACAGATTTAGTACAGTCCCTTCAATGCTGCTACAGATCTACAGAAACCCCCGTGCCCAATCCTCTGCAAGGAGTTTGGTTAGTGGATTCACATAGTCAATGATCTGCTCCTATTCTTTATTTCTGGCTTTCCCCCTGCCTCATTTCCTAAAATCTCCTCTCGTCTAGGGGCACATATTGTCCATCCTCGACTGCACCACATAACTACATTGGTCTCCTGTGTTCAGGTTTTTCATAGGTCTTTGCCTGGACTGCACTGAACTGAACTCCTGTAAGCACTGCAGGACAAGCAAAAAAAGGTGAACTATATTATCACATCATGCTACTCTAACGATTCATACATATGGTTCTAATAATCATCTGATTACAGAAACTAGTATGAATGGTATCAAAGTGATTCAGGTTTAAAAATGTTGCACAGAGAATGAAATTCACAACTAGAACTGCGCAATATTGTTTGGCCAAGACAGGAAAGCTACTAAAACTCATCTATAGCCCCGTTTCAGATTTAAAATGAAACTTACCAAGATTTAAAATAGAAATATTCAGACCTCTTACTTATCATAGGCCCCTTCTGGGACCATTCCAGCTCATTCCAGTGATGAGGGGCTGAAGGCACAAAAGGAATTAGGTGCTGAGCACCTGGGTGAGTGCCCTACCCACTAAGCCAGAGAGGCGTGGGGTCTCTCTCTCTCTAAGGGTATGTCTACACTAGCAACCCTAGTTCGAACAGAAAAGGAGCGCACACAAGAGAAGGACTCTGCAGTCTAGTGAGGAGACACTCCCCGAGATCTACGCCTCCTGTCCCAATGACTCTTTAATTAATTATCCAGAGTGTTACAGCTTGAACAGGAGAGACTGAGGGAGCTCCACACTAGCACTGCAATGGTTAGAGCACTGAAGTGAGAGGATTTGAACAGGGGATCTTTCTCTCCTGGAGGGGAACTTGAACTCTGTGTCTTGTAGCACTGAATACCCTAAGCACTAGGCTAATAGTTATGAGGGAGGTCCTCCCCCACCAGATCAGGCTTTGCATTTGACTTAAAAAGCCAGGTACCCAGATGGCGTCAGCAGTGTGCAAACCCCAGAGGCCAAAACATAAGCTCCTGAGGAGTTTTTATTCAACAAAGTAGGAGCCAACTGAGTGTAGGGGCCTGTAAGATTCAGGTGGGACTTAGGCATCCATCTCCTTTTGTGCGTCCAGGCCTAGTCACCTTCCACTGGCCTGCCCTACAGACAGACGCTCTACAGCTCTGGTTCAACAACACTACCACTCACTAGAGAACCACAGCCAGGTTCCGAGCATTCCCTGTAGAATACTTTGGGGGCTGTTATAAAAGATCTTTCCAAGCCATTCCCAGAGCACCAAACAGACCTGTCCTCCCCTTGTGGATCATTAAGGTCAGCCAGCTCATCTGCTCATCATTCTGCCCCATTTGTTAAGACAGCAGGACAGTTCCTTTCAAATCATTAGCAAGAATCTAGATGGGGGTGGGTGGCCTGCCTTCCCTTCACAACCTTCTTCTGTTATTACAGGTTTAACCTCTCTGGTCCAGGACTCTGATCTGGCAACATCCATGATCCACGATGTTGCTGGACCAGAGAGCCCCTGAAGCAGAGAACCCCGGCTGCTGGGAGTGAGGTCCAGCTGGGAATCTGCGGGTCAGGGGTCTGGGAACGAAGCTGGTCTGGGTTTGTGCCCAGCTGGTGGATCAGTAGCAGAGCTGGTCCAGCTGCCAGGGGACCGGTATCTGGGAGCAGAGCCGATCTGGCAGCCAGGAGCCCAGACAGGGCTGGGAGCGGAGTTGGTCTGGCAGCTGGGGAGCAGGGATCCTGGTGGCCGGAGCCAGTTGTGGGGCTGGTGGCCATGAGAGGAGCCTGGCCAGGTGACTGGTGGCTACCAAAGAGAGCCTAGAGGCCAGCAGAAGAGGGGCTGGAAATGGCTCCCCCAGTCCAGCAAACTCCCTCTTTCGGGCAGGGTCAGGTCCCAAGTGTGGGACCAGACCAGGGAGGCCCAACCTGTATTTGACTAGATTTTAATCTATACTGTGAGGCTGATGCATCCCAAAGTGGGCTATATCTTAAGGGCCAAAGGAGAGTGGGGTTCCCTAATGCTGTGATGTTCTCAAGGGCATCTGAGCCTGAGCCACATCCAAACCTTGTAGGCACCTGTGCTCACTCAGCACCAACACGGTTGCAATAAAAGCTCTTTAGGTGCTTATGTTCCTACCTCTGGACATGTGCACTGCTGCCCCCCTCAGGGAACCTGGTTGCTTATCTCCTACCTAAACCCAGAGTAAGTCACATGCCAGGAGAAGGCACACATTTGGCTGCACTGATTGATGCTCAGGGAGCCATTAGGGAGAAGAGCTCCATGACATGAAGGAGGTGAATGGCTCCCCTTTGCAAGGGTGCTGCCGGCAGTGGCCCCTTCACATCCAGAGGTGAGGGGATCAAGGAAAGTCCAGAAGACAGCTTGAGCCAGGACAATGCAGGCAGTGGTCTGGTGATCATACCATTGGCCATAAGGGATTTTAGTAAAAAATAAAAATTATGTAAAAAACAAAAGCCCTCCATAAAAATATGTTTTAAATAACAATCCACAGACACTTCCTTCCTTTGCCCATGCAGCCAATCTCACTCCCATTTACGTCCCTTGCAAAACTCCCGTTGATGTCACTATGAACAAAATCAAGTCACAAATCATTTTGCAGCGAAATCTCCAGGTCCAGGAAAGAGAAGAAAGAAATGCATCCAAGATGATTGCTACCCAAATATGCAGGGAAAATAGACTGAAAAGCTAAGGTCAGACAGCACTATGACCAGTTGCTACTCTATAATTAAAGGGCTGTCTTCATCCACTTTTCTGCAACAATGAGCAGAATGTGAATCTTCATGAACAGGCAGAAGAGCCCTGTTTACACCTTTTCCTGCCCTCTGCCTGCTTTTGCTCCTGGGTGTATACTTTTTAATTGTTCAATATTTACAAAAGAACTGCAAAATTAAAAGAGATCCCACAGTTACAGAAGACAACATAATTATAAGGGTCAACTTGATAAGACATATAATCTTCAGAAACCTGCAGGTTTTCCTAATAAAATATTTATATCAGTCACTGTTGGACACCCAGAGAAAGCAATGTAAATGAATTCCTCAAGAGTAACTTTTCAGCAGGCACAAAAATGTCAAAGGCACACCATATTCGGGAAGCCGTGCCTGTGAAACCAAGAGCTATTTTTCTTATATAAATTACATAATTTGTAAATGGAATTAGCAATCCTTTGGATGCATTTTTTTATTTGATTACAGAAAGTTATTCGTAGTTTTATGTACCATATGCATTTGCATTTTTTGATACATTGATTAATTTTGTATGGATTTATCAGTCATTAGAAAAACTGGATAAATGCAGTATGTAGTTATATCTTATTAATATTTCTGAAAATTTGTTTGTTTGTCCCAAAAGATCTCTGAAACGGTAAGAGCTAGAAACACCAAATTTTGCACGGATACTACTGATTTCCTAACTTAAATAACTGGATTGGTTATATCTCGACAACAGTTTCCCCAGTTCCCCAAGAGCCCCAACTGGGCCCACTGGTAATTCTGAAAGATCTCCAAAATGGAAGATCTCCAAAATGGTAAGATCTAGAACATGAAATTTGGCATAGATACTACTAGTTTTCTAACTTAAATAACTGGATTTGGTTATCTCTCAAAATCAGTTTCCCCAATTCCCCCAGAGTCCCAATTGTGCCCACTGATAATTCCAAAAGATCTCTGAAATGCTAAGAGTTAGAAACACCAAATTTTGCACAGCTACTACTAATTTCCTAACTTCAATAACTGGTTTGGTTATATCTTGAAATTGGTTCCCCTGGTTCCCCCAGAGCCCCATTTGGGCCCACTGATAATTAACTTTTAGTAGCATCTGATCATAGGCATTTGCTGGACTCTTTCGGTTAAGTGTGTCACATAAACTGCAACTATGAGATCCTAGAAGATAAAGCATGTGGGCACCTGCAGCACCATCAAGGGAAAGCCCATGGGGGAGAGGCTGCAGTGGGGCAGAGAATCAGCAACCTCCCCTATATTAGGGCACCAGCAGGTCTCCAGGATAGACCCAAATGTGGCTGATGCTGGCTGGGGTCTAGCCTAGCTAACTGTGTCTGGGAGAAGCCTCCAGCTATCACAGCCTCTCAACATCTTCACACAGCCGGGCTCTGACTGAAACCTTTTTGGAAATTAAAGTTGCTTCCCTCCCCCCACACCCAAATGAGCCATCCCACTACTCGCCCTCCTTTGGGCTGCGTGCGTTCTCCTGGCAGGGCTGTGCATTATCAGCAAGTGTCACAGGCATTATGCACTTTGCAGGATTCAGCTCACAGTACAAAGAGGAGGTATGGAGGAGGACAAGATTTTGAGCACCGTGGAGTCTGAGGAGGACATGGTACACTCACAACAGCCTATTCTCATTAGAACAGGTAGGTTCAGGTGCTGCATGTTCTGATCATCTAGATTTTACTACTTGCACCTTGTCTGAAGGTCTTTCACTTTATCTGATCAATGCAACTGGTCCAGCTGCCGCTAGGAAGTCCATTCAGGTTGCCCCATGGAGCATGCACTGAAGGCACTTGGGTAGTGGCTACTTGGGAAGCAGTAATTTGCTGCTGCTGTGGAACCCAGGAGACATCCCCTCCATTTCTCAGAGCTTCTGTCAAGGAGGCTGCAGGCATTGGTTTGCATAGAGTCTTTAAGGGAAGATGGGCCTTCCTGATTTGTGGGGATTGAGAAAAGAGACCCTATGGGATTTGTCGTTTTGTAAGCACATCACTAGCTATGTTAATTTCTTAAAGTAATATATCAGAGAAAAGTATTTCCAATAAAATATTCTATATTAATGTAATTGACATAGTTCATTCATCACACCTTTTACTATATTTTCCCCAGGCTACGCCAGGTATTTCTGTTATTGGGCTCAAAGGAAGCAATATATATGAAACAAAGGCCAGAATCTGGCTCTTCCAAAATAATAAAACTTTTTCATTATTTGAAAAGGCTGTTTCAAATATCAGCATCAAACATTTTTTTCTCACCTGCCTATAACTCGATTGCTTTCCCTCATTGCTATTAGTTTTATTTCAATCTATGCACTATTTTGGATGCCAGTGCAATTTATATGAAAGATGTGAGTTTGTCCTGTATTTTCTAAACATTTTTCTTTTTTATAATAAGAACAAGACTTGCATAACCAGCAACCTAAAATGTCAAGGAAAAATATCTTTATGACAGTATGTTTAGTCCTTACTCATGTACTCTGACAACACAGACAGATGAGGTCTGTTACTGAGCTTTCTTAAGTGCTGTGCAGCCAATAAACTAAGGCTAAGTTACATAGCTGGGAAGGGATTTGGTATCCTCTAACCAACACATTCAGTTCCAGTCTGCACCTGCCCAGGCATCCTCGAGAATAGTGGATGCTGTGTGCAAGTCAGGCAAAGGGAATTCACATCCTTTATGTAAATGAGCACCTCATAACTCCAGATTTATGGAAACTCTCATACCTCCAATGTGGGGGAAAGTAAAAGAATCAGGATTAAGAACATAAGAACGGCTATACTACGTCAGAACAAAGGTCCTTCTGGACCAGTATCCTGTGTTCCGACTGGCCAATGCAAGATGCCCCAGAGGGAGTGAACGGAAACAGGTAATAATCAAGTGATCCCTCTCCTGTCATCCATTTCCAGTTCCTGACAAACAGAGGCTAGGGGCACCATTCCTACCCATTCTGGCTAATAAGTATTGACGGACCTAACCTCCATAAGTTTATCTAGGGTTTTTGTTTGTTTGTTTTGTTTTGACCTCTGTTAAAGTTCTAATCTTCACGAAATCTTCTGGCAAGGAGTTCTACAGGTTGACTGTGCGCTACATGAAGAAAAACTTCCTTTTATTTGTTTTAAACCTGCTACCTATTAATTTCATTTGGTGGCCCCTGCTTCTTGTGCTATGGGAACAAGTAAATAACTTTTCTTTATTCATTTTCTCCATACCTGTCATGATTTTATAGGCCTCTATCATATCCCCCCTTAGTCTCCTCTTTTCTAAACTGAAAAGTCCCAGTCTTTTTAATCTCTTTTCATATGGCACTCGTTCCAAATGGCTAGTCATTTTTTTGCCCTTTTCTGAACCTTTTCCAGTGCCAATATATCTTTTTTGAGATGAGGCGACCACATCTGTACACAGTATTCAAGATGTGGGTGTACCATGGAGTTAATAGAGGTATTAAGATATTGTGTGTTTTATTCTCTATCCCTTTTTAAATGATTCCTAACATAGTTTGCTTTTTTGACTGCTGCTGCACACTGAATGGATGTTTTCAGAGAACTATCTGCAATGACTCCAAGATCTCTCTATTGAGTGGTTATAGCTAAATCAGCTCTTCCCAGTCTGCTTCATTCTTAACTATCTTGAACAGTTTAGTATCATCTGCAAATTTTGCCACCTCACTGTTTACCTCTTTAACCCTGTATAGGTTAAATAGGATTGGTCCCAGTATGGACCCTTGGGGAACACCACTTGTTACTTCTCCCCTACTCTATCTCTCTCTACAAACCAAAATTGGCTTGTGGGGTGCTTTTCTGGGTTCTTTCCCTTCTGATCACCACATATAGAGCTTCAGCTCTCCAATGGGCTATAGACTCGGCTGCATTTTGAAGATGTATCTCAGAGTTTCCTGATGGGGAAGTGGTATCTAGTCAGTGTCATGTTATCTTCAGAGTCCAGGTAGGGCAGAGTCATGGCCTCTGCAACTTATCCACAGAAAAAGTTGAGCAGCTTCCTCTGGAACATGAAGAACTTCTAGCTCAAGACATGAGTCGATGTCCTCAATCACAGAATAAAACTCAGCTGTGCATCTATAGTAGACTCTGTGCTACAGTGTTTGCTCCAAGCACTTGGCTCAGTATAATTATTAGACTATATCAGCATTGAAATAATGGAATAATATCTTTGCTTTTGGACTTATAATAATAAATATCCATGATTAAATTCTAAATTTTGTCCTAGATCCTACATGTGTGTCCTGAAAATCTCAGCTACTTTGCAAGCTGCTCTTTGAAAGTGGAATTACAGTGAGATAGAAGAGAAGGAAAAAGTGCCAAGATGGTAGGATTCATCAAAACACAAGAGGGAACTGAAACCAGGGTAATTTTCTCCTTTGGACTATGCCATGTTTTTCATATCTTACAATGATTGTGTGGGCACAACCAACAATGATTCATTCTGACATCAAGACAAAAAGAGAAGTAACTTGCCTACTGTATATTTAGCTTCAAATTGTGTCACAGAAGGCAACCAATATGTCTTTCAAGAGCTAACAGTCAGTTAAACAGAAAGTATAACACTATCTGTATTTGAACCATCCATTGACTTGCAATAATATTATTGCATTATTGCCAAATGTGAGCTGGGGGGTGCCCAGTATTCCTGAAAACTAGATCAGTCACTAGAATGCCTAAATATGAAGGAGGGAGTCTATTCTTAGGCACTTACTTTTCTGAATCTTGGCTTCCGTGCACAAGAGACATTGTGGAAGAAAGCAAAGAGACATTTCTGAAAAGAATAGGGAGTAATTTGAACTCAATGGGAAGCTGGTGAAAAGATTTAGTGAGGTGGGTGACATGGGCAGAATGAAGAATGGCAAGGCAAACTTACCTGAGCAACTGTATTTTGAATGAACTGAAGGGGAGCAATGAAGATGTTGGAGCAGTCAGAAAGGAAGAGTTTGTAGCAATCAGGATGGGAGTTGAAGAAGGTGACTTACTCAAATAGAGGGACATTTCTTCTCCTGAGTTTATGGACTACTGCGAACACTATGGTAATATGTGTTTGTCAATTATATATGTATAGCTAATTGACAATGAGTGTATTTAAGTCATGCTGTATTCTAGAGTGCTAGAGGTCCATTAATAATCAGTCATGAGTCTTCAAACAAGTTCTTTTCAGCTTGGAGTTAGGAGACAAAAGAAGGGGGGGAAAATCACTGATGGGAAGACTGAAAAATCAGCTAGCTCAGAGTCTAACAAGTATTACCGCTGTGTCTCCTTCTGGGTGGTATGAATTATAACACTGTATTCAAAAAGGCACTTCTCTTCTGGTATGTTTCTAAATATAATTGCAAATTAATTATTGTATGACAATAAACAAACAGCTACAGTACATGGTGCATTTACTGTATAGTGCTTTATTCCATCTCTCTAGTACTCAAAACAGGTGTCAAATGATACCTACAGCTCAAATTGGGGCTACAAATCAGCATGAGATTCATCAAAACGGATCCCTGCCACTTCACACTATTACTCCAGCAGACATAATTCATACTGCTCAGCAGTGGGAGCATTATCTGCACCTTCCCCCTGTCTCTTTCTCCCCCCCCCTTGCAAAAATGTCAAGAGAGCCAGAGAGAGAATATTGAAGGAGATCCTCAGTGTCAATGGAATATCCTATGGTGCTGAAGACAGAGAAAACATTGGCAGGTGGCTTTAATAAGGAAGCGCTGTCATGACATATCCATGCCTTAAAAACAGTAACAAATCAGGAAAAAAATGGAGATCCTATATACCATATATAATAGATAGATAGATAGATAGATAGATAGATAGATAGATAGATAGATATTATTTAATGCACAAATTCTTGGCATCACAGAATCCTTTAGGGACAGAGCCAGCAAGGAGTTGGGACTGAGACATCAGTTTATCTCTTAATTACTAAACAGTCACAGATGTCTTTGCATTGCTATCTAAGGATATGCAATGTTTGCAGTTATATTGTAAATTTATTATTACATTTTTACTAAAAAGATGAGTGTTGCTATGCTCTGATGCTATTTTTGATTCCTTAGACATTCCATGATGAGTTTCCTAGGCTGATTATTGTATCTCTTGCTCCTGACTGTAGAGAAGTCTAGATAAGCACTGGAGAAGGTCCCAAATTGGAAAAATGAATCCAACACGCAAGAGCTTTGGGATAGTTCAGATTTCAATGAAGCCAAAGTTTTTCTCAATGTGAAGAATTTTCACATTACTTTGCAGATAAGATCACTCACACGCAGGTTGAATTGCTGCTGTTTGGTTAAACAAATGTTACTCTTTTTCTGCTTGAGCTTTTCCTGGTATTATTCACTGAGGTGCTGGAGGAGCTCCTGCTACAAGATGTGAGTTAGACCTCGGTGTACCATCTCAGTGGGAGAGAGGCACTGATGCAACAATTGAGGGGTACTTATTGCATCCCTCTTGCAGGATAAGCTGCTCCTTATCTTTCAGAAGGCTACTGTTAGAAACCTTCTCCTGACATGGAGCAGTGTCACAGACCCAGAGGGTCTATGCCAGTGGTTCCCAATCTTTTTGATACTAGGGACCAGTAAACCCAGTCACAAGCTTTTGGAGGACAGGTAACATATATTTGCATATTTGCATATTCATTAAGTAAATGATGAATATGCAAATAAATTGTGTCGCTGGCCCTACCTGTCCAGAAGATTGTACCACCCCCTCGTCTTGGCCCCAGTCCTAACTGCTTTATCGGCCAGGACTGGCTCCCCCAGCTGCATCCGGTGCCGGGCGTTCTACATCGGTGCGCACGGCCTACTCCCTGGATCCTAGTGCCGGCCGGATCTAGCCCTGCCACCCGGGAGCATGCCCGGCAGAGACGCCGCAGCAACAACTACAAAACACTGTATGTCTTCTTCTTTGCCCCCGTAGCAGAAGTTTAAATCTTCTGTGCCCACTGGTTACCAAGGTGACAGGTACAAAACCATACAGTTCATAAAAATGTTCGTCAGAGGCAGTTTTACCAACTCCAGAGAAGTTACCTATCTCCTTCTTGTGGGAAAGGTGATTGAGAAGGTTGTGGTCAGGCAACTGTAGCCATCCCTGGACTCCTGCAGTTTCAGTGTATTCAGTTTGGTGTTCCAGGCCTAGACATAGTATAGAAACTGTTCTGGCTGCACTTCTCAATAATCTCCTCTTGGTGAAGGACATACATAACAGACCTGATTCTTATTTACACTGGATCATATCTGGTAAAATGCTAGAGCATTTTAGCATTTTAGCCAATATGTGGATGAGGATGGGTATCAGACAACAGGTAGCTGACTGAGGGTTAGCGTAGAGAGCATAGCGGTGATGGCTGTGGACCAAGATTGTAAAAATTCCATTGTCTGAAAGATGGCACCCATTTTTTGTTACTTGGGTTTTCATTTTTGGAATTATATTGTATTCCCAGTGGATTTGAGATGTGCAGGTAGCAGCACATCTCAAAGAAAGTCCAGCCTTTCTTTAGGATGAAGACCTCATTCCAATTATCCCTGTCCTTGCCAACTCAAATTTAGACTAATGTGCACTTCCATAGAGTTATATTGAGGATTCTCAGAAGCCACAGATGATGCCAAAAAAGGTAGCCCACTTATGAAGTGCTTATTCATGCACAGAGCATATTATGCTGGCTCCCTGGGATCTACACTGGTATAATTTAAGGTGTTGGCCATGTCTTATAAAGCCAAAGTGGCTTCAGTCCTGATGGCCTGAAAAGATATTTCTCTCCCTGGGTGATGTGAAGGCAGCTGCAATCAGCACTGCATAAAACCAATGCTGGAAGGGCCTCACCTTCCTCATCTGTAAAATTAGGGTGATAATATTTTCTGCATCATAAAGTTGTTCAAGGATTCCTGAGTGAATGGGACAGAACCTGGTCTGGTGTAAATTAGCATAGCCCCGCTGATAGTGTGCATCAGGGTTTATAGTATGAAAGGAATTGTAGATATTTCTGTGTTTGATATAAGACCTTGCATATGATGTGCTTGACAGCATAAAGTAGCATGCAGTGGTGGTGAAGCCAGTTTGATCTGTGAATATTAGAGAAATAAGGTGGGTGAGGTAATGTTCTTCATTGGACCAACTTCAAGTACACAGAGAGCTCTTCTCTAGCTTTTATTGCTCACCAGCAGAAGTAAGCCCAGTAAAAGTTATTACCTCACCCACTATGTCTCTCTTGCATAATGACAGCTAAAAGAAGCACATTTTCTTTTGCTTTAATGAGATCATGACACTGAAATACAAAACTTTAGGTTTTCCCTATAAGGATAAAATCTTTTCACAAATCATGTCATGTTGCCTAGGTATGGTCCTATAGATTGTTTATGCCCAACAATACATTATTCTGATCGTCATCATAATAGGTTTTTCCAAGTTGTAGGGTTTTTTGGGGTGGAAGATTACTGTACATAGGAATGTAATATTCCCTCTTGCATATGATTATGCCTTTTTATGGATGGAACTAAAGGATCCGGCCTAAAGATGGACAATTGGATCATCTATTAAAATGTTTTTAAACAGATAGAAAAATACCCCTTACAATTCAAGACTATATAACTATGGCTTGGACCAGAAGAAATGAACATTTTCCTATTTGGTTATTTTCGATGAGCCAGAAGAAGAACATTGATAAAAAAAAAACATAAAATGCTATTTCCTCAAATGTATTTCAAAACAATTAACAGTTTTTATGCTATTCATTTCAAGTAAATAATTAGTTGAAAATAAAATTCAGCACAGTTATTTGGACTTAAAGCTCTCCTGATGGAAAGAAAAATAAATGAAGTTTCAGAATAAAACGTTCATCACAACTATTTCTAGCCTGATACAAGAAAAGCTGCTTCTCTTATTACTACAAGTCAATACATAGCAGTACAATATAAGTGTCTTCCATTTTCCCCTATTTCACGCTAGATTTGTCTGATAGATGAGTGTACTTAAGTAAATAGCACATACAATTTTAATAGGACAGGTGCTCTGAATGTAAAGGGAAGGTCATTCCTATTATTTCAATTAACAACATAAGCTACAAAAACACATGAGGGTGAATTAATTTTAAGCTTCAATTTAATGCTACTGGTAAGGACATCTTTAGGCCTCTTGGTTGTCTTGACAACTCCTGCATCCCAGCCAGCAGAAGCCAATCTCTGCTGTTCCTCTTCTCAGCATACAAACAGTTCAGATACTACATTAGCGAAGAATATGATGCCCATGTAAATGTTGAAATATTTTCGTTGCCATAGAGATAAGAAGAATGGCAAAAATACAGGAGCACTTGACATACTCTAAGCAGACTTTTAATTAAAAAACCTCAAATGACAATGCCAAGATGGCTGAGGATACCATAGTGCTTTTATGCTAACCCACTGCATGCAAAATATGAGTCCAAATAATATACTTGCCCCTGGAGGAGTCTAAGAATTATAACTGAATTGTAAATGAAAACACCCAGGATTTGCAAGAGGTGAAATAATCATGATCACTGTTTTTTTTTAAATAAAACATTAAAAAAATGGTAGAGAATTCATTATGTTACAGTAGTTTCAAATACTTTCAGGCAAAAATATGTAACAAATGTTGACACAGAGAAAAACTTTCCAAACCGCAAACATTAAACAATTAAAAGTGCCTCAAATAAAATGAATAATAAATAATTTTATGTATGACATGACTAGGCAGTATAAACCATCTTCTGTCAGTAGTCTTGTATCCAGTGAGGAAAAAGCAGACAGGGCCAGTATTACAGCTTTCTATATGTTTTCATTGTTTTAAAAATGTGCATTCAGTTGCACTCTTATGTTTGCACTTGTGAGTACCCCAAGTGCAACCTCAAACCAGGTTCATGCACATGCAAGTGGTTAATTTGGCATCTAAATTTTAAAATGCTTTATACAGTATCTGATGTTTGAAGTATTGTTTAAATTTAGATCACTTCATTATGGCTAAGAGCAAAACAGGGCCTGATACGGATAATAAAATATGAGCTCTACACAATGACTCCTTGCACTCCTCTTCACTTCTGATAATGCCTTTGCAGTATTTGCCTACTCCTCATGCTACTTTAGCAGACAAAGAAAAAAAAGGGGGGGAAGGGGAATGCTCTGATGAATCCCTATCAAAATAGGAACCATTTTGACATCATATGATTAATAGACACAAAAGCCCCAGGGGTTAGAAAAGTAGATGCTTAATTAATGCTGCTGCCATTTTGCATAGAGCCATTTGACTTCAAACTTGCCATAGAGATGTCTTATTTACACTAAAGACATGGAAACGTTGGCCTGAGTCCAAATAGATATATTATGCACTTTGTGTGAGACTAGACTTCAATCCTAGGTGAAATACAAAGTTTTAACGTAATACATATTTCTGTTTCACTGATTTTTAAAATGTTTTTACCCCTCTAAAGATTACAGATGAGGCCCAAGTTGCAAAATTCAGATCTAGATGTGGATTTCGAATACTCATAACAATGAAGATGTTCAGATCTTGGGGGTTAGGTCAGGCCCAGCACTCTTAAAACGTCAGTCTGTATTTATTTTTCCACAGACAATTACAAAATAATGTAACACCAGCCTAAAACCTACCTGAGCCAATTTGCCTAAAAAGACCATGAAACACCTCCTCTCCACTCTTTTTTCAGCCAGATCTCTGAATGTTTCTCCTGACTGTGTATTTCACAGTTTCTGTTTCCATTTATTTCAAAATGAATAATTAAGTACACATTTCTATAAGATCATGCAAATTAGGAGTGTGAATAAATGGCTAAAATAATCATAACAACAACATATTTCAAAAAACCTGCATTTTAGCAAATTTCATCAAGGAATATATTTGCTTTGGCCCATCATATTTAATTTTATTAGCATTTCTGGGTATTTTATTATATATGCAGATTAATTATGAGACAGCCCAGTGAACAGCTGAAAAATCTCTTTATAAAGGGAGAATACAGTAAAATAGTATAAAACATTTAAATATCAATTTTGTAAAGAAAAAGGAAGAAAAATATTAGCTGAAATCCTGGCCCCACTGAAGTCAATGACACAAATCTTATTGTTTCAGAGGGGTAGCTGAGTTAGTCTGTAACAGGAACAACTTAAAAAACAACAAATAGTCTGGTAGCACTTTAAAGATTAACAAAACATGTATATAGTATCATGAGAAGTGGGCAGTGCCCACAAAAGCTCATGATACCATCTACATGTTTTGTTAGTCTTTAAAGTGCTACCAGACTATTTGTTGTTTTTTACATTTTTACAAATCTTATTGACTTCAATAAAACCAGTATTTTATAAATGATGGCCAAGTTTGCAACTGGCCTGACAAATTAAAGAAGCTTGATGAAAGCGAGGAATAGCGCTTAGGGCATGCACCTATAACAAAGAAGTATTGAGAGAGAGTGAGACAGAGCAGTCCTGCAGTCAAAATCTCATCTTCACAGGCGATCTATCCAAAGTACTCATGTACATCTATGTACTGAACACAGAAAATGTAGAAAATAGAATACACATATGCAGAACACAGATAAACCCTAAAGCTAGCAAATACTTCTAAAGGAGCTTTGCATGCAGAAGCACTAACATCTACCCTTATGTACACAATTACCCATTTTGCAGGCCTGGACACTGGACAAGAGTATGTGTGACTGGCTAATGAATTACAACTTTTCTCTTTGATGTGACCCTCAATAGTTAATATAGTGTTTTCACTTCCATTGGCTGCCTCTGTCTTCAATCTGCACAGCTGAATATAACTGAGTCAATATACCTTAGATCTAAATGACAAGGGATTACTAGTAGGGTATTCTCATGAAGGTCTTTTGACTCCAGAATTCACTTCCCTTCTTGGTCTGACAGAGACTGAGTTTGTTAACCTTTGTTTGCTCAAGTTTTTGTCTAAGGAGAAAGCTTGGAGAGGAATGTGATTACTTACAGAGTAATCCTCAATCAAAATTGTGTGGAGACTTAATCTACATTCAGAGTGCTTGTTTGTTTGTGTTCATGATGTGCAAACACACATAGGAAACAATCAAATAGCCAGTGAACACAATGGAAATGTTTTCATTGATTTCAATAACCATTGGCTCAGGCAACAGCAGCAATGAGTTATCTGTCTCAGAGGCGTTGCTGTATTAGTTTGTATCTGCAAAAACAAAAAGGAGTCCTGTGACATCTGAAAGACTAAGGCCATGTCTACACGAAGAGATTATTTCAAATTTAGTAAGTTTGACTCCGGGCACCCAATTTTACAAATTCCAAGTTCCGTGTCCTCACTGTGGGGAAGAATCAAATGTAATCTGAGGTAGCACATCCACATTAATGGATTTATAGCCCCAGGAAGCACTCTGGCGAGCTGCTGGAGGTCTCTTGGTGGCCAATTAGTTCACATTAGGAGCACCGTGAGCATCTACACTAACGTTATTTTGGACTTTCAAGTTCAGGAATAGCATTACTCCTCATGAAAAGCAAGACTACAGAGTCTGATTTCCACACCACCTTATTCCGGAATAATGGACTTGGTAATGTGGATGCATTGCTTAGGAAATCAACCTCGAAGGGCTAATTTTGGACTAAGGTCCTAGTGGACTAATTTTGAACTAAGGCCTAACAGATTTACTTGGGCATAGGTTGAGATTTATATTAATTATAATTATATTATATTATATATATACACTAGCATATCAAAAGAAGGGAATTGCTTATCAAGTGTAAGACCAGTGATAATGAGGCCAGTTCAGTCAGAGTGAATGTGGCTGTCTCCCAGCAGTTGATGGGGAGGTGTGAATAACAAGAGAGGGAAAACTGCTTTTGTAACGAGATAACTATCCTAAATCCTTATTCCATCCTAATTTGATTATGTTGAATTTGCAAATGAATTGCATTTCTGCTGTTTCTCTTTATAGTCTGGTTTAGGAGGTTGTGGGTGGTGTTTTTTATTTGTTGTTTATTTGTTTGTAAGAAGGATGGCTACTTTTAAAACTGTTACTGACTGTCCAGGGAGACTAAAGCATTCTCCTGCTGTTTTTGTATATTACCTTTCTTGATGTCTGATTTGTGTCTATTTATCCATTGGCACAGAGACTGACTAGTTTGGCCAATATACATGGCAGAGGGGCATTGCTGGCACATGAGTTATGTTATTTTATTTATCTGTATTGCTGTAGTGCTTCAGATGGCTCAAATTAGAGTCAAATTGTCCATTGTGTTACATGCTGAATAAACACAATCCCTGCCCCAAAAACCTTGTAGTCCAACATGAAAAAGGATAACTATTAATGGAATGATTTGGATTGGAGGAAGGTCTCAAGTGGGACTTCATAGGGATCTATTCTGTTGCTTAACATCTTTATTAATTACTTGGATGTAGGTATAGAGAGCATACTAATGAAGTTCACAGATGACACAAAGCTAGGGGACTGTGGCCAATACTTTGGAGAATAGAGCTAAAATTCAGGGGGATGTTAATAAATTGGAAAATGGGGCTACAGACAACAAACGTGTAGTGCCACACTTAGGGAATTAAAACCAAATGCACAAATACTCAATGTGGGGGATACTGATTTGGCAACAGCCCTTCTGAGAAGGATCTGTGATGTGATGAATCACAACCCTCAACGTTGAGTCAGCCATGTGATGATGTTGCAAAGTGTGCAAATCACGGGCCACGATAATACAGCTCTACTCAGCACTGGTTAGGCCTCATTTGGATTACAGTGTCCAATTTTGGTTGCCAATGTGTAGAAAGGATATCGAGAAACTGGAAATGACCCATAGATGAATAACTAAGATGATCAAAGGGAGGGAATGGAAGCCATATGAGCAAACAGTGAAGGAACTGGGTATGATGAGTTTGAAAAAGAGGAGATTAAGGGGAGATATGATACCAGTCTTCAGATAGCTGAAAGGCTGTTATAGAAAAGATGAAGAAAAGATGTTCTGTCTTGTCACAGAGGGCAGGGCAAGAGGCAATTGGTTCAAATGACAGCATATAAGATTTACATTAAATCACAGGAAAAAGTTTCTAACTCTAAGAACAGAAGAGCTGTATGAGGAGACTGAGGGAGCTTATCACTAGAGGTTTTCAAAAGGAGGCTGGATCGTCATCTATCTTGGATAATTTAGCCACTGTAATTCCTGCATCTAGGCAGGGATTTAGACTAGATGACCCTGGATGTCCATTCTAACCATGTAATTCAAGGATACAACCAATAAATGTCACAAAGCATGGATCATGTGAAATGAAACAGGTGAATCATTTCAAAACAAAATAAAATCAACATTTCATTCTGAAAATATCCAAATGGGACATTTTGACATTGTTGGAAGGTTTGGGGAGGGGTGAAAATTTTTTTGGTTGGTTGGTTGGGGTTGTAGTTTGGGGTTTTTTTACACTATATAAGTTCAGCAAGATTTCCATTATGTCATGAATCTTTTTTATTTCAACAGCACTACATTTTTTTTGAGCCAGCTGTAATAAAGATAATAATATAACACCCAGTCAACACAATGGAAATAATAATGTAATTGTGCTGGCAAGGTGAGAGTGTGTTTCATGGCACTCACACAGCTAGCCCCTACACTATGTGATTCACCCTAAATGTAGGGGTGACCCTTTCCTTGGAAAGTAAGTGAGAGCAAGTTGAGAGCTGGGATGCATTTTGTTCCACAGAAACTGAGGGAAACTATTTGTACCAGCAGCAGAAGATGAGAAGCTTCTGTAATTCTCCCAGTAATAAACAGACATTCTGTTTTTAAAGTGAGCTTATGCCAGGGACTCAGCATGGCAGTGCTAATGCCAGGCAGGACACTGTGAGGTCACATAATAAAATCATGGAATTACTTGGGTTCCAATGGCTCTAAATCTTTTTATTTTTTAAATAAATGTGCCTTTTAAAAATTGTAAAACTATATATAATAAATTTGCACAGAAAGATAGGTATGCTTGCCTCTATATGTTAGAAATGGGAGCAGATACAATGGAATTTAAGACAAATCTGGGACGCATGAATGATCTAACTCTACACCAGCCAGCTACATTAAATAACTGCCTACATTAAATCATGAAATAATTATTTCATGTTATGATAATATATCTGGCACCATTAAAACATGTCCTGTTTGTTATCCCCAGCTCTCTGCTTCCCTATGAGAGTGTTGACATGTCCTTTGCTTTGTTGATTATCATTTTCAGAAATTCCTATTGCTTTCACAGGACATTGCAGAAATAATTCCTCACTGTAAGAAATACTGATTTATTTATATTCTATCAGTCTGTTAATTTATTTGGTATCAATAGCATCAGCAAGCACTTTTCACCTATAGTGGTCACAGTTTAATCCGAGACTGGAGGCTTGTTCCTTTTTCTAGCAATGTCCTCACTGTTATTCTTATTGTCATTATAGCTAAGTGACTCATGTGAAACCTGTTTGTAGGTTTTACAGGACACTATTGGGCCTTTAGTCTTACTATGCAAAAAGGTAAAAGTGTGTACATTTTGTGGGAGGAAGTCCTTTTACACTGTTATAAAGTAAACCTTAGATCTTTAACTAGAAAATGCAATGCCAGATATAAATGCTTAATGCATCTCTGAATATCAGCTTTAGTTGCAATTTGCATGAAAGATTGGTTAAAATCATTACAGACTTTCTTTACATTTAAAAATAAAAAGATTAGCAGAATAGTGGGTATTCAAAAACTGGGTTAGACTGTCTCTTCTCTTCAGTTTCATAGGGCATGTCTACACTGCGGTGTTATTTTGAAATAACTAACATTATTTCAAAATAGCGAGGTGAGCATCTAAACAACAAGCCTGCTATTTCTGAAATCTATAACTATCATTTCATGAGGAATAACACCTATTTTGAAATAGGGTGTGTGTAGACAGTGCAGCTGTGGTTATTTTGAAATAATTGGCCTCCAGGGCTTCTCACAGCTTCTCACCGGTATGCATGAAGGTCAAGGAGCTGAGGCAGGCCTACACGAAGGCCCGGGAGTGTAGTTCCCATTCAGAGGTGGCGCCCCACTCCTGCCCCTATTTCAGCCAGCTCCACTGCATCCTGGGAAAGGGGGTCAATGCTGTCCCCCCACCTTTGTTGTGGACTCTGGGCTGGAGACGCCTGTCATCTGCCTCCCAGAGGGCTTTGCTGTGGATGATGGTGAGGAGGAGGAAGATGAACAGTCCAGCTTGGACATGATGCCCGCCAGCCAGGAGATCAGCCTGTCCCTGGACCCACTCACCCCCTCCCAGGATGTCACCCAGGGAATGGACAAAGCCACGGAAGGCTCATCAGGTGAGTTCCATTACTCTCCCTAGACACACCTGGGGGGAGGCAGCTGGTGCTCCTCGCTCAACCTTCTAGTCCTGGCCATCGCACAGCAGCCTGTGCATGTGGGTGAACATGGAGCACCAGTCCAGAGCAGACAGTCCCAGGAGGCTGCCACAGATGAACCTTGCACTCCTGATCACAGGGCCCCTGCACAGGCCTACCTTACTTCCAACTCTGGTAGGACACCATCCCATCACAAGCCACCTGGGGAGCCTGCCAGGAGGGGGAAGAAGTGGACGCCCGGAGCATGTGCGCGGCATACAGTCCTGTGTCAACTGCCTGGCCACTGTGATTGAGAGGCCCAGCAGCTACCGCCCTGCACCTGCTCCTTCCCAAGTATCCCCGGCACCTGCTCCTACCCCTCCAGCTTCTCCCCCTAGCCACCCTCCATGGCCGCTGAGGGCCCTACATATGAGGCAGAGGGACCACCCAAGGTGGGTGCCAGTCCCAGCCCCATTCCTAAGCCCCACCTTCCCATTCCTTCCCCTCTTCC
>CM057845.1:216613893-216635142 GCA_030068395.1 Apalone spinifera
GGGGGGGGGGGGAGCTACAAAATTACTGGATGTGTGGAGGGGGTTGCTATCCTTACTTCTGCACTATTGCGGATGATGGTGCTGCCTTCAGAGCTGGGCAGCCAAAGAATAGAGGCTTCTGGTCAGGAGCCCAGCTCTAAAGGCAAAGCCACCACCACCAGCAGTGCAGAAGTAAGGCTGGCAAGGTGTGGTATTGCCACCACACTCTGCCCCTGAACACAGCAGAGCAGAATCAACGGGTAGCAAGATATAGTATTGCCACATTTACTCCTGCACTGCTGCCATTAGGGCCACTGCCCTCTGGCTATCCAGCTCTGAAGATAATGTGGAAGTAAGGGTGGCAATACCACGACCTTCCCTAAAATAACCTTGCAACTTCCCCCACTGCTCGTGCAGCTCTCTTTTGGGTCAGGACAAGTGTTCCTACTAAGATTTTCCATCCAGAATTTTTTGTGTGTGGCTGCACAGGCATGCACCTTAGCAAGAACTATGGTCAGGACTCCCAATTTGAGAAACACTGGTCTCCACCATAAATCTGTGAAGCAGAGGGTAAAAGATCACCACAGAAAACTAGATTTCATGGTGAGAGACAAGATTTCATGGTCCATGATGCATTTTTCATAGAAGTGAATTTGGTAGGGCCGTGGTTATTAAGGGGACAGAGGTCATTTGTTTTCCATGTCCACTGAAGGTAGAACAAGAAGCAAATCAGCTTAATCTACATAGAGGAAGATTTAGACTAGATCAGGAGTGGATTTACCATGAAACAAATGGTACGGTGATACAGGATCCCCAGCAACAGAGGGGGAGTGGGCTCAACACATATGTGAAGGAATTAAGAATGCAGGAGTACTGCAACATCCTCATGTTTTATGCAGGGTTCTGCTGCTGCCCCATGCCTAGGGTCTTAGCTGCTGCCTCATGCCCAGGGCTCTGAGGGCTACACTGCTGCCCCACCCCCAGATCCCGAGGGGGTGTATGAAAATGAAGTTGCACCCAGGACCCCACTAACTCTAAATCCACCACTGGGCTAGATACTAGAAAAACATTCTATGAGAATACTTAAGCACCGGAATAGGTTTCCAAGGATAAGTTGCAGAATCTCCATCACTGGAAGTTTATAAGAACAGGTTCAACAAACACCTGTCAGTTATGATCTAGGTTTCTTGGTCATACATCAATGCAGAAAGCAGGAGTCGATCTCTCAAGGTCACTTCCAGCCCTACATTTCTATGATTCATAATCTCCTCTGAAATAAGTTTGCTTTGATGACCTCCTATTCTTTCCCTATCTCTGACAGCTATGCTCTCATCTTACAATATAAAGAGTCTCCTTCTTGCTCCCTCCACCTCCAGTGTGTTAATAGTTATGGAGAAGATTTCTAACAGAAATATCCAATGGCCTGAAATATTTCCCATGTCCTGCTTAGTTGTTTAAGAATATATTCAGGGTCTCTCTTACTCTGAAACATCTATGGAAGTCAATAGGTACCCTGGCATAGTTGAGAGCAGAATGTGTATATTCTAACGAGGTATATTTATGCCTGGATATTCATAAGTCAACACCTGACTTTTTTATTACTAATACAGAATAAATCTCTTAAATTATGGCCCAGAGGAAACCTGTATCAAATTCAGTCTGTTCTAGAATAATGTTTCATCTGTTTAGTTAGATTCTGTTTAGTCACCTATGTTTGAAATAGTGCACAGGTAATTTTTGCTTCTTTTAAGAAGCTTGTTATTGTAGCAGGTCATTGTGATAACCTAAAACCTCAGATTTATTGCATAGGATGTCTGTTTTCTGAGGGGTTGATCCTGCACTTTTTGACATCAGTGGTAAAGCTCCCATTGACTGCTATGGGACAGGCTCAGGCATAAGGAGCAAATAAGTGAGAGCTATCATCATACTTTAGGACAGTATTTCATTTGGCATTAAGAAAACATGTCCCTGTTCAGTTGGCTCCTTTCTTTAACTGATAAAACCACAATTTGTGCTTCACTGGATTACTTTGTGTTTATCCAGAACAACAATCTTCCAGCTTCCACCTGTGCCAGCTTTGGATAATCACTAATCTAGCCAAATGTAAATACTAAGACAAATGTTGTCCTACCTCAACTAGACAAAGATTAACATGTCGGTGTTCATTAACTCTGTTCTCATAGGAGCATGTCCATTTTTATTGGAGGAGCAAGGATGACAAACAAAAACGGTGTCCTATGAATACAATCAAGAGTTCACCACACCATATCAAGTAATGTAACAATCCAGCCCATGGATTAAAAAGGAGATGCTGCTTGCAAGAATAATTTTTAGCTCATTTTGTGTATCATTGTATTTCCCAATCTGGCACCATGAACCATAAATAATCCTATCATTTATTAATTACGTTTTCTAACCTAGTCAAGAAGAATCCTGCAGTGTGAAGCAGCAGATCATGAATAAATGGTTCATTGAAAACCAACTCGTATTGCCAAGTAGTTGTAAATTAGGATTGTGATAATTACCCACTTTAACCTTTTTAAACAGGTTCCTCTAAAAAGCTCCAAGATGGATGTTTTATTATAACAACTTTGACCTCCAACACACAACAACACAATTAGTTTTGTACTGTGACAAAAGGATGCTTTGATTAAAAATCTAGTACATTGCCTGATGTTATAAAGTATCTGAATAGTATGTGTGTGGACATAGACATACATAATAGACAAACATATCTCTATATAGTACATATATTATGTACTGGATACAGCTATACAGCCTATAGTTTGTAACTGAATTATGAGAAGGTTAGTGCATTCAAGGCAGTATTTTAATAAACTATGAAAATGAAATTTACCTGGATACCCTGGGGCCCCATTCCCTCCTTCCAAGGGCATCCTCACAGGGCAATACACCATAATACACTCCGTCATTGTGGTGTTCTACAAGCCAACAAGGCTACTAAGAATCTTTGTAAACTACTGCAAGGGGCCTGCATTGAAAGGTGAAAAGCACTCGTTTACGTACTCTCATCCTAGAGTCCTGAGGAGCTCTCCACCTGACATTTTGTCAGACTAAGGGCTCTGCAACTGAACAAGGAAGAGAAGCTCTACACAGAGTATAGGGGGAATGGTGTCTATGTCCCAAAGAAATAAAAGAGAATACATGAGTTTCCAAACTGTCATCTAGAACCTGCTCCTCTATTCTTTATCACTATTGATAGACACCATCCTTCCTGCCACTCAGGGGCCCATCCCCTGGGAGTTGTCTATGACTCCTCCCTCTGCCTTGTCACACAAATCTAGCCTCTTTTCAAATCTTCCAGCCCAGACTCCCTGATTCTCAATCCAGACTCATAATATCTCTTTCTGATTACTGCAGAGTCTTCTTCCCTGATGCACATTGCTGCTGTTTAAAATAAAAATACGGAGATCATCTTCTTTGGCCTTACTCTGACCCCATCTTGAAATCCTCCATCTGCTCCCTCCTTCAAATGCATCTAGTTCAAGCTTTCCATCCATACCTCCTCGGCCTTTCCCAACTGTATTTGGTGCTTTTATACTGTCCCATCCAGGACTTAATTTGTAACGAAAGAGGTGCTGGGGCTCAAGCAATGTTTTTACATTCGTAACTGACACAGCAAGACTGGAGAGCGCAGGGAAATGAACTGCCAAGCCTAGAGGGGTCGGGGCTTGACCCAGGCAAGCCTTGACACAAATTAAGCATGGGACCTAGCTCTGTAGTGCCTCAGCAATTCCCAAAGATTTTGAATCAGAAATATCATCAGTCTAGCTCTTTCTTCCTTCCCAGCCTGTAGTTCTGAAACTGAAGAAGTCCACAGTATCTAGTGGGAGTGAATGCCATAATCAGGCTTATGTCCTGTGAAAGGTCAGTCTCCCTGCTCATAAGCCTTGCTCTACCAGGAATCATGAAACTGTTAACAGCAGAATGTACATCTTGTGGCAGGTCATGGTTGAAAGAAAAAGAACACTCTCAGGAACTAGTGTCAGTGCCACCAGGGGTTCTGAATACCAAGACAGAGAATTTGAACACAAGTTGTATTCAAGGAGGAAGTCCATTCAGAGAACAGAAAACCAGAATGAAGTGCTTCAAGACACCCATGCTGCTGTGAAGACCAACTCTTTCATTTTGTACTAGTTGGGGATTTTTCTGAGTGATTGGTTTCATTCCTAGATATAATGAATTGAAATAAAGCCCGGAGCTCATGAACATATTGATCACAGTGACCAGGGCCAAGTCCGATAGAAGAGATACCTACTCCTAGACAGTCACAAGTAGAAGTGGGCGTTCTTGCTCTCATGAGTACGTCACCATCCTGTAGCACTGGGGAAGCCAAAAGGTACTCAAAATACAGAATGATTTAACATTTTCAGGGAAGGATGAAGAAACAAAAGCTGGAATACTGCTTTTCTACTGGCTCTTTGGGGATGCAGTCACATCCCCAAAGAAAACTAGCAGGTCAGCTGAAAGAACCTGGATCTTCACCTCTCCAAGTAAAAATGCCTCTAATATATAATTGTGTCCTTAATGTCATGCAAATCATAGTCCCTAAAATCAGCAATAAGGGTGCAGCTAGTATATGTTTTCTTTACTTATTTCCATGGCTAGATATGTTAAGACATTGGACAAAACACATTTTTTAATATATAGCCATTACCTGATGTCTACTTTTATTTCTTCCAGTTTTTTATTTCCAATAGGCATGTGAGGGACAGAATTTGGTTTAATGATGTTAGTCTAACAATGATTTCTTAGTAGTAATTATAAATGTTTTCATGATATGAAACAGGTGTTTCAACATGGTCTGTTGGGCAGCATGAGGAACATTTCACTCCCTGATGTCATTGTACATGATGTATTCAGTAATTGCTATGTTCTGATGAAGAATCCATTTAGTCAGAGGTAACGGGCAGAAATTTGGTTGTATTTTGGCTGGACTGTTGAAGAAGAGTGTCTTTGCTTTCTGAACTCAGGATTTAAAAGCTGGGATGAAGTGGTGAAAATAAGAAAAAGCCACTGTTAAAGACAAGCACATATGATGATCAATGTCAAGAAAAAAAGTGTGTACTATCCAAGTAACATAATGGATAAGTCAGTGGATGTGAAAGAGACTAGAATCCCCTGTGTTTTATCATTACAGTCCCAGAGTCTGCCACAAAGTCACACATGAGATCTGGTATCCAAGCATGTGTTGAAAGGAGGTGGCTCTGGGTGTGCTCTGCAGGGAGCACAGCCACTTTCACAGTGATGTCCAGGTATTTGTTTCTTTTTGGTGATGGTGACAGAAGTACTGATCCAGGGCTAGAGGCAGGACTAGAAACACGTTGTCTAACTGCTTGAAGCAAAGCCACTAGTGCTGTAAGACAAAGATTTCAGGAGACCTCACAAAAATAAATGAAAAAAAAAAAGAAAATCATTCCACATGCCAGAAACGGCTATGTGGGGAAGGATCAGTGGTCTGAGATGCAGGGAAAGGGCCCTCATGGAAAATATCTACCCATTTAAATCAACTGGGAGGGAACCGCTGGTGGGATGAAGAGTCTAGGGTAGCTGTGAGAAAGGAAGAGCAAGGAAATGAGGGCAGAGGCAATTGTTATGGAGTCTCCTACGGGTAGCTGTGAGTGCTCACATGGGGTAGTTTTCACTCTCCATCTTGTGTCTTGATGGTCAGCTCCTCCTATACCCCTTCCTTCTTTATCTCTTCTGCTCTGTTCTGGTTTCATGCCCATTCCTCACAGCCGAGTGATCCAGCAGTGGGAAGTGTGCCTCTGAGAAGACAGTAACAAAGGTAGCTCCACACCTCGTCAAGAGCCCTCTAGCCACTATTTAAATAATAAGCATAATTTTGGATTCCTGAGGCAGATGGTTTCTGCTACCCTACACATGCTGATACTACTGGCCTGCTAAAGAACAAGCATCCATATTTTTCCATGGTTTGCATAGCCTAGAACAGGGGAGAGGAACCTTTTTTGGGTCAGGGGCCGCTAACCCATAGAGATATCAGTTGGGGCCTGCACAAAATGAGAAGTAAAAAAAAAAGTTCTTTTTTTTTTTAATTTAGAATTTTAATGTGATGGCTGAATTTGGTTTTTGCAAAGAAGGGGCTGGGGGAGGCACTTCCCTACCCTCCCACTCTTGCAAGAGATTCTTCCTCCCTCAGGTCCCACATGCCTCCTTAATCCAGTCTGCCAGACACTGTTCCCTGCTGCAGCCAGCCTATTCAGGGAAGGAGGGACGAGAAACTAGCCCGCTGTGGCCTCCCCTTCCTCGCAAAAGGTGCCCCATGCAGGGAAGGGAACTCGGGGGCTTCCCTTCCCTCCCACTCTGGGAATGGATTCCCCCTCTCCCTCTCTTCTCCTCTGGTCCTGCACGCCTCCTTACTAGCAAAAGAAGTTTTGCTGGCAGCCTCTGCAGCTGTGGGAAGCTGGAAAGCAGCTGCAGCCTCTTTTTTGCTGCCACCTCCTGAAACACTGCAGGGCTCCATCATATGGAGCTTCTCCCTCCTGCCAGATCTCCTGCATTTGCCTCTCCCACATGCAGGAGAAGAACCAGAAATATCTGGCCGAGCTGCAGGGGAGGCTCGGGGAAGTTTGTAAAGTGGCCCCCCGGGGTCCTCCTGAGGTGTTTCACACCTGCTGGACCCTCCCTCCCCCAAAGAGCTGGATGAAATTGTTTGGCAGGCCGGATTCGGCCCATGGGCCGGAGGTTCCCCACCTCTGACCTAAAAGGTTACATCAACATTATTTTAGATACTAGGAGCAGACTTGGTTGTAATGTTCTCAGCTATAACAAAGGTGGACCCTCCTGCTTACCACACTGAACTACACGAGATCGGCTAAGAGCACTGGTTGGCAATTTTTCAACAAAATGCTTTTCTCTCTTTTTATTCAAATAGTGCAGCAGCTTCAAGCACTTTCTCGTCAGTGGCCTTTTAAAAATAACTTTATTGATTGTGTATAGAACAAAATGATAATCTATGTACATGGCTCAAGATATTCACATTTATATAGAGTGCCTACATATCAATCAGCTGGATTGAATCCAAATTGAACTGAACACATAGATTCCCTCCCTCCTCCTCACAATTAAAAAGAAAAAGAAATCCATAAACTAGCTGCTTTTAAACCCTGGTAACAAGTACAATTTAAAATGGAAAATCCCATCTGAGAATTGTTTATGCTGAATGAGCAATCGAAGGTAAATGCCAAGGACTACACTTGATAATTACAACAAGCAATCCTGATGGAGGTTAGTGCTATACATGCCTCTACATATTACCACAGTGCTAACCCTGTCAAGTCTTCTGGTAAAGAGGGCAGGCAGCTCTTGCTCTTCCATGTACTGAAACATTAGGTATTGATCACACCCCATTTTTAAGCTTCACATAAGAAGCCAGTGAGTAAATTGACAGCTTCATTACTTGACCATCCTAGAGGCACTCAACAGGGTTACCTTCCAGGGGAAAAAATAGTGATGGTTCTTAGAGCTGTTAAACTGATTTGAAAACAAAAACGTTCCCCATTGACTACCCCAAAATATTTTGCCATTTCTAACATTAGGCATCTCCTTGATTTTTAGGTCTTTGGTCTATATTGAGGAATACATGCAATAATTTGTTCTTTGCATTTAAGGGCCCAGTGGTGAAGCGCCCACACAGCAAAACTCCTGTTGTTGCTTACATAGTGACTGCAGAATCAGGCCTGGTTTGTTTTTGACTGAAACTAATGAATGGGGTTGTGAACGAGAATGGAGAGGTCCCTCTCAGTGATTGGACTCCAGGATGATTCTGTCTGTCAGTTTCCCCTCTTATCATTCTGTCAGGAGACCAGGGTGAGACCCCTAATGGAATGGGTCACAGAACTCATCACAAAGTCAAGGAAACCCTGGGACACCAGGGGAATCTGCATTTGGGAGTTGAGGGAAGCAGCTCTGAGCACTTCTGTTGCCTGTGTCTCCCAACCAGATCCTACTAGCACAGCTCCATTGGAATTGCCCTACTAGGAACTTTCCCTAACTTTGAAACGTCTTCCCAACCTCAAAGAAAAAAATACAAGCCACTTCCTCAGAACATCTGTAGGGTGATGAGGGAACACGTGTGTCCCATGGCCCATTTCTTCCTCCATCAGCCCCTTTGTGGAGTCCCACCTCCTCCCTAATGCATAGGCCAAAAGACATACTGCGATCCCAGTAAGGAGAAATGGTGCCTCAAAATGGATTGAGCTACTCTTTCTGTGCAAGGGGAGAATAAGCCAAACAAAAACAAATTTTCCAAAAGATTGATTGCCCCTCGCCAGAGGTTCTCAGACATTTTTGTGCTCCAACTAGTGTGTCATGCAGACTGTCTCTCCTCCCATTCACAAATGCATGGAAACACAACATCCCTGTAGGAATTATAGGAATTGTGACACTAGGAAATTACTCAATTTTTAGCAGAAGTTTAGCATTTGGAAACAGAGCCAATACATGGGCCAGATGCTGCTCCAACTGAAGCCAATAGCAGATTTGTCATTGCCTTTAATGGACTAGAGAACAAGCCCTATTTGACCAGTCAACAGATCCCCAGACTACCCATAAAGCACTACATACTGTGACGGGGGGGGGAAAGGGGAAGGGGGAATACTCACTCTCTTAACTTTTTACATTCAACACCACCTCTCTTTTATCTTATTTTTATGTTCTTTGGCTCAACACTGGAAGGGACAAATGTTATGGATGTTTTACAGGAATGTTCTACATTCTGACAGGGAGATTTTCAAAGGCATGAATGGCAGATCCCCAACTAATACTTTCCTCTCAGACTACTATGAATATTTGTGACATCTACAGTCATGGCAGCTCAACAGTTAACATGGCAGCTTAAAAGCTGTAGCTTCTTCTCTGGATTTCATTTCCTTCTTATCTTGGGCAGGTGACTGCTCAAAGCACTAATTTCCCAACTGGTGTACCAAAGATCTGAAACTTGCTATTATGCCCGGTGTGTAAGACAATTGCACTGTTTGTTGAACTCCATGAGAGCTAGTAATTGTTATAAAAATAATAAAATAAAACTTTATAATGCTTGGGACTGCTTTGCAGAGTTTTAAACCTCATTAAAGATAAATTATGAGTTTGCAACATTGAACAGGTCATTGAAATTGCTAATTAATTATTCTGCTCTGGTTCTTCTGTCGAGCAAAAGGATCTATTGTTAGATTACATGAATTTGGAAAACAGTATACTAGTTAAGTAGCAGCAGCCTGATTTTGGAGCTGAAGTATGATTTTGACACAAGTAATTGCATGTGGCTATGTAGTAGATATGTGTTTGCACTTTTGGATCTCTGTAGGTTTCTGTTTCAAATTTTGTCTAGGTTGGAGAACTTCCCTAGGACTGAATAGAAGACAATGTCTGGAATATCACTGTAAATGTAATGGACAGAGTAAATTGACAGCAGCTCCAACTAAATTACAGTTTAAAAGACAAGGGAGGGCCCAAGGGACATGAAACAAAGGAAACTATAGCTGACCAGCGCTCAGGTAAAATTGAATTGGAAATGTTCCCTGCCTAATTAACATAACAAAAGTCCCAGTGTTTAAAGAAAAAGTCATTCTGTAGAAATGTAAAAAGAACCCGATCTTTTTACAAACATATTGTAGTTATCATTAAAAATATATATTCAGAGAAAGATCTGATATACTGCTGCCATTCTCCCTCTCTCTCTCCATTCCCCTCTGGAAGAATTTTTAAATGATGGCATTAGAACCATACATATTTTTCTTGCATATGGACAAACCACTTAGTTATCGTCATTCTTCTCTCCCTTTATTTTAATATCATAAATAAGAAAACAGACCATGCCCATAGATGTTATTTGGTGGAGCTCTGTAATAAATATTTTTAAATAGGCAAAAAGAAATAGAACTGAAAATGGCAATAAATGTTGACTGATTTTGTTTATGCATAATAGTGATGTGGAAGGAAGATTTCCTTATCACAATATTATTGCAAAGATTATCCATTTTAATACATGTGATGTAGAAGTTAGTTTTTTTGCAACAAAAGCACTTTATTAATATCATATGGTACTGTAATTCCAGAATTAAAAAGATCACAGAGAGATGAATATTTAGATGAATAATGTCAATTTTTATCCTGAAGCATATTTTAAACAATGTTCACAGTATTTACCACTTATAAAGCAAAAGATATTCAAACTAAAATACAACACATGCATTTTATTTTTAACTTATTATTTTATTGTACCCTTTTACTCAACTGCCACACTACTGTAACCAATATCTTCTTTGCTAATACTGGATCTATTTAGGAAGATTATCCTTTGCTATAGTTTACCAGGGATATACAAATACAGCAAGAAATCCTCTGTTTTCTGTTTGTATTTTTCTCACTTTTTCTTTCTGTAACTCCAGATTGGCTGGTTCATATACCAAGATAGCAAATAAAGAGAAAGACAGCAAGCAAGTCAATGGGGGGGGGGTTCTCTTTAATGTGCTACCATATAGTGTATAGAAGAATCCAGCATTGACAGAGCATTGGCTAGAGGACCCAACCGGATTTCTCTGTACCATCTCTAACTTCTGTGTGTCCTAGAATGCTTTATGGCCCAGGCTGCATTGGGGAAAGTGTGCAATTGCACAATCTCTTCCCAGTCTTTCTGCTGCACAGGGGAGACATGGCCACTGAACAATCCTCCAAACAAAATCTCATGCTCTCCTTTCTGTAGCCTGCGAGCTTTGCCTGCTACGGGGGATGTAGAAGGGGCATAACTTTGCCTCTTCCTGTTTCAGCTGAACATGTACCCCAAGTGGTTCCCCAGCATCAAAAATGCAGTTGTCACTGATTCAGATGTGGCAACTGCTGGAGGATAGAGAAGACATTGTTTATGCCTTATCCCTTTTGCACCCACATATAGGGCAAGGGTATTCTGACTCTGTGACTGCTCAGGAGAATGAATAGATATGTAGTAAAAATTAGGGCTAGGCCATGGGTCTAGTATTTGTATTTCAGGAACATATGTTTATCTCTTTCATTGGCCTTTTTAATTCCGATGAGAACTATTTAAGGGTCCCAGAGAACCTGAGATCAGTTCCTAGATTATGGACATTTCATTTTTGGTCCTACAAATATCTTCCATAAATATAAGCCTGTAGAAGACAAACAGAGATGCCAAAACCAAGTTCTCTACCTTCATTTTGGATTTATCCAAAAACCTTTAAATTCTGCTTTATTCATATTGTGCATGAACCTGAATGCACAGCTTCTCTGTGAATCCTCAATATTATATACAAGTGGGGACTCAAAGGGCCTACTTGTTGACATGGCAAGGGATGGAGAAGACTGAAAAGAGTACAACACATATATTTACATTATCTATATTAGCTGAATTATAGATAGTATAAAATATGGAGTTTTCACAAGCCAAATTCCCCAGAAAATTCAATAAAAATAACCAACTTGTTTCACAAATGAAAAAAGGAAATAGCATAAAAAATTAACCATGACCTGGGATAGATAAAATGTTGGGTCTGATCTGCTATTTATTTAGACTACGTTGTGAAGACAATGGAATTGCTTCTGACTAGAACTGTATGAATAACTGATTTTTCAGTTTACTGGCCCTCCCCAAAAAATTGGGGGCAGGCTAACAAACCAAAATAAAATAAATTAAAAATTTTGGATAAACTGGAAAATCATTTAAAATAGTTTTGTTCCTCTCAAAATGAAACATTTCATTTTCAAGCTTTTAAAAATGTTTTAATATTTATATAAAATTGGTATATACTTCTAAACATTTCAAATTGAAAAACTGAAGCATTTAGATTTGAAAAATGTCAAAATGAAATTTTTTCAGTTCTTTCCGAACTGGGGGTGGGGGACTGGTGGCGTCCCAACTGAAATAATTCTGTACAAAGTGAATTCTGAGTGATGCTATGGAATATTTTCTTTGAACCCTAACTGTATTTTTCATCAAAAAACAAATTCATTTGAAAACTTTTGCCTCCAGATAATATAATAATATAATATATGGAGATATACCTATCTCATAGAACTGGAAGGGACCTTGAGAGGTCATCGAGTCCAGACCCCTCCCCTCATGGCAGGACCAAGTATCATCCCTGAGACGTCCTGAGAAAGGACAAAAATCTTTAGCAAGTGGCTGTTTTAGCAGGTGCAATGTTTAGATTGTAAATTGATATTGTATTAAATTGTTAATTGATATTTTCTCTTATTATTTCCTCAACCCATCACTAGACCCTCCCCGCATGTTCACTACCAAACACAGCTTAACACTCTGATTGTAGATATATACTAGACTTGATAGCAATTGACAAAATCTAAGAGGGTCATAATCCTTTCAAGATACTGCATCAGAGAACAATCAAACTGAACACTAAAGATAAGCTTCAAACACAAACTCTGCCTTTTAGCTGAAAATATAGCTACTGAATAAAAAGTAAATGGGGCATTAAAAGAGGGATTCAATTAATATACTGTACTTTGCTATTAAACTGTAAGCCACTAGAAGGGGGATTAAGTAAGCTGCCTCTCATGAGAAGTTCAAAAAAGTACATGTGGTGGAGGAAGGATGTAATTCTGTAGAATCTACATCAGAAATTGAAAATGGGATTAGAGGCAATATGTTGCCTGAGACCTACTTAGTCTGAAGACAAGAAGATATCAGAGTCAATGGTTTTACTGTGTACATTATATGCAGGCATTTTGACTATGTGATGTGACTCTAAAGCTAGGAGATACAGAATAATGTCTTCTGTCAGAGCTTTGACCAAAACTTTACTTCACAACAACTAAGAATGCTCTTGGTATATAAATGGACTAATTATATCATTTGTTTCCTACAAAGTACTGCTTTAATTTTAAAAATGATTGTCCTGTGGATATTTATGAAATATTATTTTGTACTGCAAACATTCACTTCCATACAATTTTACTTGATGTTTCTGTGGAATTTTTATTGACCATTTACATCAGTTCAACTCCCAACTACAGTGACTTATTTCTTTTCCAGATTCCTTTTTAAAAGAAACACACCCCAATTCTGAGTCTAAATATTATGCCTTCTTTGAGGAAGAAGCTCCTTGTTACACCTCCCGTCATGACTTTAAAGTAATCTGAGAAGGAAACCATTGTATCTGCAATAGATTTATATGCAGAACTCCAAATAAAAAAGCTTGCTGCTATTTTAAGTACTAAACCAATGGATTTCTCCACATTGTCTACAAATGGCAGTGATATTTTAAATCTGGAGCCTCCAATTCTATTTTTTAAAAGTTTACAAAATAAACCCTTTAATAACTCTCTATTCAAGGGAGTTTTGTATTGAACTTTACCCATCACTTATTCACAGAGGCTGTATCTCTGATCTAATTTTGCAGATGACCACTGCACATCTATAAAGATACTTAGCCAGTCTAAATTATCGGCATTTATTTCAGATAATGCTTTTCTTGCTGTTTCATTTAGGGCAGAGAAGATATTGTGGGAGCTACTACTGACACTGTATTCTTTGGATAATTCCAAATATATACATTGAGAATCTGAACAGGCATCCAGCATGCCTGTAAACACTTGCACAACAGAGCTAAACATTGAAATAGTTCAGACATCAATCACCTTCCCTAATTATGCATTTTCTTCACAAATGCACATTCTTTTCTGTTGTTAACAGCAGATGGTTTGTGGGAAATATTAGAAGCACTAGGAGATCAGCGCTAAGATGAAATCTATTTGCCACCATCACTTACCACATCACTTCCATGTTGGAAGTATCATTTACTTTTAACAGCAGTGGGTTTTTTTAAGTCTTAATTCATTTATTCCAAGCAATCAGATTGTTGCAAAATATATAAATTCTATATACAAATACCATCAGATGATGCAGTGGGCAATCACTGTGGTAATTAATCCTACATTTTTATAGTTGAAGTAACAATACTCATTTCAGGCTAGAGTCAGAGTAAGAAGAGCCTATCTATATCTGTAAATGAATGATATCATTATTTTGGGAAATGAAAGTTTAAGCTCTGTAAAACATACAATCCCATGGAGATCTCAGCAGAGGAACTTGTACGTGCAGGTGTTTAATGTGATAAGGTACGTTCCCATTTATCTGTGTACTTGCAGACAAATATTAACATAGTCATGAATTAAGCTTTTAATCCCTTTTATTATAAATTGAATATCTTTATTTTAACAAACATCAACAATGCACATTATTGTGCTCCAAACTATTCATTACTATTCCCCACAGTGTACCATTACATGATACGCCATAATACATGTGTTAATATAATGGCAAGCATCTGCTTGAGTATTCCATAGTATATTTCATTCTCTCTCTCTCTCTCTCTTTTTAAACAAAGAGGCAATCTTACAAAAGACACATTTTATATAGGAAGCCATACAGGCTTTATGGTTTTATGCTGGAGAAGGATGGTGGTAAGTATAAGCCATTTTTTGTTTATGGACACCTGGTTCATGTGTATTGGCTTCCTTGACATTAAGGAACAGACTGGGGAGCAAAAATGAAACACAAAGAGGGAATAATGGGTGAATACTAGTTTATGGTCCTAAGCGAGGGTACTTAATATTGATGGGTAAAATGCCCTCCAGTCATTTGCCACTGCTACCGAGGATGTTTGCAGCAGCACTGCAGTACCAAGACCTGCCATTGGCTCAATTCGGAAATGTTTATACCAAGTAGCACATGCTCCTGCAAATAGTCCCTGGTAACTTGAAAGAGACTATTCATGTGATCCCTATTCAGTGAAAGTAAGTACTGCAGAATTGATACTAAAATGGTCCCCAAATCAATGTGTTTGAAGAATTTCAAACACAAGATTAACCCTAAGAACTTCTTTTTATCATTAGAGCAAATTGAAAACTCATCAGACAACCCTCCCTATCCCACAAAAAAAAAAAACATTAACAAAAAAACCCAGATAATTGCTAGAATTGGAATTATGGAGAAAGCAAAGCAGAGGGAATAGCATGTCTTATTTTACATCACATTACATCTGCCAATCACTTCCTAAGACAGCTGACAATAAGTAGAATGACATGGAGTTACTGTGTGACCTTTTTATAAATAGGCCATATGGTTTAAAGAAACCGCTTTACAAAAAAGTGGAAAAAATACTGAATCCTGCTTGCCTTACTCGTGTGCTTAACTCTACTAAAGTCACTGGAACTACGGTGAGCAGAATTTGAGGCTGAATTTTTTTTTTAGAAGACGCATTTAAGTGACTACAATATTTTTAGAAATAGATGGTCACTTCAGGGGAAAGAGGGAGGGAGATTAATTGGAGTAGTAAGGTTTGGTTGGATTTTCAATTTACATTTTAAAAAAATGTGTTATGAAAAACAATAGTGTAAAAGTAATACAGTAGCTGCATTCCCTTCCTTACCCCCAAATACCAGGGTCAGTGCTATACTATTTCGTTTATTAGAGGGGCCATTAGGAAAAAATCTAAAGTCAACCAAAGCATATAAGCAACAATACATAGAGGTACCTATGCCTAAGCCTCTATCTTTACACTTATTTTTCTAAGCACTGGGTTTTTTTAGTCAAGATGAACAAAAATGACTAATGATTGTTATGTTAAATGAAAGGTTGTTGTTCCAACTATATTATCTCAGAGATCTAGTCAATTACTATAAAGGAATTCTGCTGAAAATGTATGCTGATACTTTAAATAAATTGAAGCTAAGCAGAGTAAAAAAAGAAAAAATGGATGATAGTATATAGGTTATTTTTTAAAAGCTGAACATCGAGTTTAAACAATTCAGTGTAATCTTCATTATCCCCCAGAAGCCTTTTGATTGTTTTATTCCTTCAGATGCTCCCTATTTGAATATTTTTTCTAGCTTTACATACAGTGTCTGTGTTATTAGCTCTGTAAACTGTTTACATGAAGTCTCAATATGCAATCCTCAAGGCACTGTAATTTACAGAGAAGCTAACATTGTCATAATAACTTCTTTATCCTACAACATATCAGCTTGAAGTAATATTGCAAAGTAAAACAAATTCCATTACATAAAACAGAACTACCAGCAATAAAACTACTAGAGTTAAGAGGGAAACAGTTTCCTAGCTTGAAAATGTTCACAAACTGACAGCATGAAAAAAGTTTTGGATCCAGTCATCCAAAACGTGGCCTTTCAGTACTGATCTTTTTAAAACAACCTTTTTATTTTTAGTATAAATTAACCAATATGGAACATTGGCAATGCTGAAAGGGTTTGTTTGGTTGTTGTTGTTTTTTGGCTTTGAAATTGATGGCTTGATCAAAACTGATTTATTCCTGCAAACATTTTTGGTTTTGACAAATCATCAATTTAGCAACCAAACACTGTTTTCTCAGAAACTTCCGGACTAGCTCTGAAAGTTCCAGAGTGTTGTACCATACCAACAACAGCATCTTCAGAAGCCAGTCTTCACAGGGGTTATAGAGTAGGAGTGATAAAGAAAATAAAGGTGATGGGGTGGGGTTGCCAACCTTCAGGACTGTTTGGGAGTCTTTAATTAAAAAGATTAGGTCATGTAAGGAAATCTCCAGGAATATGTCCAGCCAAAATGGGCAACTCTGGAGGAGGGGATAAGGATAGCTCATAATACTGGTAAAAATTTAGATACAAATCTTTTTACCTCTATGGTCAATGATTAGAACAGAAATGGGATTAGGTTGGTAGGAATGGAAAGATTTTTTGCTAAACTATAGGGATTCAGTTGTTTTTCTGAAATGAGTTGCTCTCACTAAGTTCAGTGGCTAAAGAGAGTCCCATGAAATTCTTCCTTTAAAAATATCATTTTATTTGTTAGGAATTACTTGTTATTATGCTCTATCCATTGCCCTGGCCAGGACACCCTGGGTTAGCTTTCCACAGCAAGCCCATCCTACAATCACCCAACAGTGGTGGCTTCTGTGCTATGGGAGTGGTCTGGCTTCCCATTCGAGGCATTACAGGTTTGCAGGGTCACTGCACCACTCCATTTTGATCCAACCATCCCTCTGTCATCATAATAGGTGAAGGCCCAAGTCTCCAAGAACACCACTACAACCCCATGCAGTAAGCCACAGTTCCACTTATTCAAAGTTGGCCTGGCCACCCATCCATCACGATGACAGAAGGGTGGGTAAGCTAAAACGGAGCAGTGCTATGACCCTGTGCACCAGGTTTTAATTACCAAAACAAAGACCTGGGCCCACCTCCACAGGACAGGTGCCACTGATTTTCGGGTGAGATTTTTTAAAATCTTATGTCATGTAAATTGTTGTTTTGCAGTTTATTTTATGTCATTTCACATTTGCAAAAACAGGGCTTTCTTCCCGGGGAGGCGTATGTTTCGTGCATATATAAAGATCAGGTTTCCCCATGATCAATATTAACTGAATAAATGCAGAACTTCATTCTTCAGGGCTGTCAATCATTTGTGTTCACATTGTGAAACTTAAAAGATTTATAGTGTTACATGAATAACTAAGCGTTGCTCGACTACTCACAAACAACTAACAATAAGGCCGCATGAATAACATCAGAGTGACTTCACCAGGTTAATTCATGTAATGGTCTGACCTAACCCCATGACACCTAGAAGGAGTGGGATTCTGCTCTGTGGAGAGTAGATACGGTTTCCTCTCTATCTCCACCCTGACAGTGGGCCAGCTTTATTTCCCATCAGGGCTCCACTGCAGGCCGTCTTGAAGGGTATGCCTACACTGTAATTTAAATCCTGCAGCGCTGAGTGCAGAGCCCAGGTAAGCTGACTCAGGCTTGTGGGGCTAAAAATTGCAATGTAGACATTCAGCCTTGTGGGTCTCAGAGCCTGGGTTCCAGCCCAAGCCCAAATATCTACACAGCAATTTTACATCCTCACAACCTAAGCTCATCAATCCAATTCAGCAGACCTGGGCGAGCCATGACCACATCATCGGTTCTTTATTGAAGATACAACACACCCATAAGTGCTCCAGAAGTGGACTTCCTGGCAAGGCTTCCTATCAGGTATATTGCTGCCATTATGAATCACCACATCCTGGCACTCCCCACACTTTATATCACCCCCCAGTAGCTAACAAAAGGAAGTCAGTGTGAACCAGCAGAGAAGAGACTCATTTTCTCAAAACTCATTGGGTGAAATCCTGGACCTTCTAAAGTAAAAGAGAGTTTTGCCATTGATTTAATCAGGCCCACCCCACTCTGTTCAATCACTTCCACATCAATTAATTGATTCAAATAGACTTTTTAGAAAGCCAGATGTATAAACCACTGGATCAAAATGCTGTGGATCTGAAGCTCTGAGATCCTTACAAATGATGAAAGTTGAGAATTCTGTTCCTTTATCATTTGTCTGTAGTCAGATACCCCCTACTGAAATTGCTTCCTGATTTTAAAAAAAATCCACTGCAATTTTTAAAATTTTACGTAAAAATAAAACTAATGTTACAAATGTAAACTATATAGGATTCAACTGCTTTGGACAAGTAGTGGAAGAGTTGAGAGGAAAAGGCTGCTTTGGAAAGATTCCTGTAATGAGAATGGTGACCTAATAACTATTAACCTGTAATTAAGGTTACAAAACAGTTTTTTTTATAAACCTCTAATTTCACATGTTCGTAAAGCTAAAAGAAAGAGAGAGAGAAAGACAAAACACAAACACTCCCTTCCCCAATACAAATCCCCTTTTATTTTGAAATTTTCAATTATTAGTTTTTATTTTCCTGGTGTTTGTTTTGTTTTAAGTCTGAGAAAATCCCCATAGCTAACCTGGAACGATCTGTGTGGAGAAAAAACATCTCATTTTTATCACCTATACACAGATACGTAAATAGAGATCACATTTGAAACTTGAAATTTGGTATACGGATAGACGTCATTGAGAATGATATGCACAATGTCAGGGGAAATAAGATAAAAAAATTATAAAAGTCATATTTGATAAAATAGATAATAAAATTGTACGTGTGAAGCTCCTTGAATAAGGAACAGCAATCTTTTCCATGTTTTGTACAATTCAGCACACTCTTCATAACAAATCATTACTTCTGACTAACGTTAGTTGGCATGAGCTATGTTTTACTGCAGATGAAGAAAGCCCATTCCATTCTGTGAAATTATTACACTGACACAGATAAATCCCTTCTTTCCCAAGATGCCCTTCTCCTCTTCTTTTCACTGCCCTCTGAACGTCTTCATACTACCACCCCACAGGAGACACTGGAGAATCATGGCCATGAAGCAATCACAGATACCAAAATTTCAGGTTCTCTCAGCAAATGTTATAATGGGCTTCAAGTAGGTTTGCCACCTGCCCACTAGGCCTTCCCAGCCAACTAAGAGTATAGAGATCTGTACTGGGACTAATCCTATTCAACATATTCATAAACAATCTGGAGAGAGGGGTACACAGTGAAGAGGCAAAAATTGCATTTGATACAAAACTACTAAAGATAGTTAAGTCCAGGTCAGACTGTGAAGGATCTCAAAAGTATCTCAAAACTGGGTGACTGGGAAACAAAATGGCAGATGAAATTTAATGTTGATAAATTCAAAGTAATGCACATTTAAAGACATAACTCCACCTATACATATAAAATGTGTCTAAATTAGCTGTTACTGCTCAATAAAAACAGAATGTGGTGTCATTGTGGATAGTTCTCTAAAAACTTCCATTCAATGGTCAGCAGCAGTCAAAAAAACAAAAAGAATGTTGGGAATCATTAAAAAAGGGATAGACGAGAGACAGGAAATAATATTGCCTCTATATAAATCCATGGTATTTTCACATGTTGAATACTGCATGCAGATTTGGTTGCTTGATCATAAATAAAGATATATTGGGAGGTCTATAAAATCATTACTGGTATAGATAAAGTAGATAAGAAAGTGCTGTTTACGCCTTCTTATAACACAAGGTCTAAGGGTCACCACATGAAATTAATAGGCAGAAGGTTTAAAAAAACAAACGGAAATATTTTTCACAAAATGAACAGTCAATCTCTAAAATTCCTTGTCTTGTGAAGGCCAAAGCTATAAGAGGGTTCAAAAAAGAACTACATAACTACTGGAGGATAGGTCTATCAATGGCTATTAGGCAGGATAGCAGGTAATGTCCCTAGTCTCTGTTTGCCAGAAGTTGGAAATGGGCACTTGATTATTACCTGTTCATTTTATTCCCTCAGGGGTGCCTGGCATTGGCCACTGTTGGAAGACAGAGTACTTCGGCTAGATAGACCTTTGGTCTGACCTGATATGATTGTTCTTATGTTCTTTTCTGTTAAACTACCCTTAGAATCATAAAATTATAGATGATTAGGATTGGAAGAGACCTCAGGAGGTCATTTAGTCCAAACCCCTGCTCAAAGAGGGACCCCAAATAAATCACCCCTGCCAGGGCTTCATCAAACCTGCCCTTAAAAAAGTGGACAGAGGTTCCATTACTTCCCCAGATAACTCATTCCAGTGCTTCACCATTTTCCTAGTGAAATAGTTTTGGATAATATCCAACCTAATCCTCCCCCACTGCACTTGGGACTATTTCTTCATGTTCTTTCATCTGCCACCACTAAGAATAACCTGGTTCCATCCTCTTTGGAACCCTCCTTCAGATAGTTGAAGGCTGCTATCAAATCCCCCCACTCCCATTCTTCTCTTCTGCAGACTAAATAAACCAAGTTCTCTCAGCCTCTCCTCCTAAATCCCCAAGTGCTCTAATCCTTTTCATTGACCTTTGCTGGACTCCCTCCAATTTCGCCTACTATCTCCAATTTGGCCTGATAGAAAAAACATCTTCAGCCAAAGAAGAGCAATTGTAAAGGTTAGAAATAATCTCTCCTCCTCTACCTTGACCTCAACAATATATGAATATGAAAGCTTAATTTGGACTATGTGATACTCAATTTATTAAGAATTTTTTCTTTCAAAACTTCACAAATAAATCAAAGGTAAAAATCTCCATTGATGCAATTGCAAAGTTACAAGTAAATTTAAAAGTTTATGTTCTTGCTTCTTAAACATTACAGATTCATAAACAGGGATTGTACACTGCCATGGCCTTGTTCCTGAGCTGTGAAAACCCACTGGGAGGGCAATAGAGAATTAAATCCTCCAGGGTCTGTAGGGGTATGTCTAGACTACATGGCTCCGTCGACAAGAGTTTACTAGATGAGTTTACTAGACATAGGGAAATGAAGCGGCGATTTAAATAATCGCCTCTTCATTTACATC
>CM057845.1:216635242-216659500 GCA_030068395.1 Apalone spinifera
TAAACTCATCTACATGGCTCCGTTGATGGAGCCATGTAGTCTAGACATACCCTAGTTGTCCTGCAAAGTCCCCACTGCAAGCCCTGGTATAGAGGTGTTGACAGGAAAAGAGAAAGCCCATAACATATAGTACTACAGAGATTCTGTGTGATACTACTACCTATAGGCAGCATAGATGAATAGCCTTAGTTATCCCAGGAGATATTTTGGCCCATAGTTTCAGCTGGAGCAGTCTATAATCAAGGAGGGCTCTCACTCCCCCACTTTAAGAAGTTCCACAAAAAAAAATCTCCCTTAGAGTTTTAAGGCCAGAAGAGGCTATTATGATCATCTAGTCCGGCTTCCTGCATAGCACAGGCCACAGAATTTCAGCCAGTAATCCCTGCATCAAGGTCATAACTTTTGTTTCAGTTAAGCAGTGGTTTTCAAACTTTTTCCTTTGAGGATCCCTGAAAATTTTCCTTTGGAGGTGCACACCCCTTTGGAAATCTCAGCCATAGTCTGTGGACCTCATGGGGTCCACTGACCACACATTGAAAACCACTATGCTAGAGTATATCCTTTCCAAAACCATGCCATCTTGCATTAAAGACATCAAGTGATCCACCAAATCAGCAGCGACATGTGGGGGAGATATGGAGTCATGTGTCCCCTCAGATTTCTGCCAGGGCTTGCTGGGTTATCCCCCAATCCTTCTCCTGTGCCTCAGCTGCCCAACTTGGTGAGCTGCACAGGGACAACAGCTCAGAACTGCTGGGAGGGGCTGCTACTTTCCAGAAAAGGAGACTGAGGATAGGGGAGGCAGCCTGGAACAGAGTTATCACATGCACAGTTCCAAGGGCAGTCAAACCTCTCCATTGGGCCCCCCTCCAGCAGGTATGAGACATCTGTGCACCAAATTAATAGGTACGATAATTACCCTAAATGTTATAAATATGACCCTTAATTCCAGTTTAACTTTGTCTAGCTTCAGCTGCTAGCCATTGGAACTCGTTATATCTTCGTTTGTTAGACTAAATTGCTTTCTAATAAGAGACCTTCTCCCTATGAAGGTACTTACATACATTAGCAGCAGTCCAACATCCTTCTATGATATGCATTTCATGGCATAAGCAGGAGAGCTGGGCTAATAATTCAGAGCAATTATTATTTATTTTTGTATTACAGTAGTGTCAAGAAGTCACAACAAATACAGGAGCATCACTGTGGAAAATGCATAGTGAGAAACAGTCCCTACCCGCCTGTAAAATTACAAGACAAAGAGAGAGTATGTGCGTGCGTGTGTGTGTGTGAGAGAGAGAGAGGTTTCGCCCCATTTCGCAGATTGGGGAACTGAGGCACAGAGAGTATAAGAAGTGGAATTGTACCCAGTCTCCCATGCCCCAAGCTTTAAACCCCAGGCTCTTCTTTCTCCCCTCCCAAAGAATTTATTAAATAAATTACACTCAGATCTTGACTTTTCTCAAAATTTGTTATTTCAAATGAGCTGAATAATTTTTGTGAGTGATTTTCATTTGCCAGCAGCTTGGCATAAATATTGGATATTCAAAATTCAAGCTTTTTTGACTGGTCACATAGTTGAGAATTCCCTACCTTTCAGTCCCTAAGCTTTGCGTACAGCCACGACATAGTTCCTTTATGATAGATATTATATAGGCATACTATAAGCAGTTAATATATCAAATGATCAGATATATTAATGCTAAATTTGGTTTCACATTACTGTCCTCTGAGCCACTTGTCAAAAGCATCCCGCGCTTTCCATTTTCAAAGTGCTATGCAAACATTATTTTATTAACTCCCACAACACCTTTGATGTGAAGCAGGAATGTAAGAATTGTTATGCATACTTAGAAGATGGGGGAAACTGAGACAGAGAGGTTCTGATATGTTTAATGCCACTGAGCAGCTCAGTGTCAAGTTTAGAAATCAGGAATTCCTGAGCCTGTGTATTTGCCCCCTTAGAATCTCTTTCAACAGGGGGTTCCTGCATGAAACAGTAACAGAATCAGGCCTATCTTACCATAGTGGACCAAAAAGTGTCTTTTTTTTTTTTTGACAATGTAGAATTTAACAAGCTGCAGTTTAGTTAGAAGTTACCCAGGAGACAGTTGGCTCTAAAGAAATCATTACCTTTGGAAGGTGTGTGCTATATTTAGGGACACATAAGAATCTCAAAATCATGTTGGATCAGTAGAATATCCATGAACAGTAAGCCATGTAATCGGTATTTAAATAAAGATTTTAGGCTATGCTCATATTAAACCTACACCTGTGCCATCAGTAAACGGAAATCAATTGAAATCAATTTAGCTGGGATAAAAGTCTCCTTCCCTTGCTGCAGCTCATCTGTTGTGCTAACAGCTCCCAGTGATGAAACAGGTGCTTGTAATTTAATTAGCCTACTGAAACACACCTTAAAATGAATTTCCCAGAACACCCTGGCAGTGAGCCATCCTGGTCCCAGGAGCTGATCAGCGTTCTGTAAATATTGAGATTTGATAAAGTAAACGCTACTCTGGCAGCAGATGGTTTGGAATGCTCTGTTGACATTGCCTGCGATTACTTGGATATGAAGACTTTACTTCTCATAGACCTCCTTTGGGAGCCACTGGAGGACTTGATCCCCTCTCCAGCTATTTGCCTTCTAATTGAAAATCCGTATTCCCAGATGGAGCATAATGCTGCTGTTTCAGGCGTCTAGCTCGGCACTGCTTGACTGTTGATACACGGGTAATTGCTTTCGGTAATGCAGGTTAAATGTGACATTTAGTGCTTAATAAAAATTATCAAGGCCAAAGCCGTTTATCATTCTTACACTTTGGGCTGTCAGTTCTAAAGGAATTCTCAATTCATTTGAATTCTTGCTAAAGAGGCAGGAAACTCATCCCCTAAAGGAAAAAAGGAGAAGAAGGAAAAAAAAAACCCTAAACTTCTTTCTTTCTGGTTTAATTTTAAGATTTGTTTGCTAACAAAACCCATTTAAAATTAACCTATCAAACATGGCAACTATCCGCCTTTGTACTTAGCATGTTGGTGAATAATATATAATCAGCAGTTGCTGTGTACACAAAGCGCATAAAACAGATGCACTACATTGCACCTTCTGTGAGTGGCTAAAAGCAGAAAGTTATTCTTCTTGTAACATCATAAAGAAATGAACCTGAAAGGAAAAGGACTCTGTGCTGAATGGAGTCATTTCAACCTCAGATTGTTTAAAAATAAAGCAAGGAAAAGCTTTGAGTGCCTTTTTAAAAAAAACAAAATGATAATTCCAAATGTGGTGAAAAGACTTATATTCTCATTATGAATTCATGATTAGATATGCTAGTGATGTGCAATCTGCATAGGCTTAGATAGGTGCAGAAAAGAATGTGCTGAAAATTGGGATGGTGTGAAACCTGCTGGCTGTGCAGTGTCTCAATGAACCCAAACTGTTGGGTTCCATTTGCACTGCCTGAGGTTCATACATTCCCAAAAAGCTCACTTAGAATCTCTCCAAAATGCATGGGATGCTCCTCTAATTTATGGTCAGGATCTCAGTGGCTTTGACTCTTTCACTACTTTGGGGGTTAGCAAAGAGGAGGCCGTCATCATCTCCAGCATGTTAATGGAGCAGGGCTAGATTTAAAAAGGGACTTGCTGTGTTAGGTACGTAAGTCCAAAATTTAGGTATGACTGACATTTGTCAGATCCACTGCTCAGCTGCCTCCTAACACTGCAGGTATGTAAATTTCTGCTAGTGGGCATATGCAAAGCCACCTAAGTCTTCATACTGCCTCAAAGCTAAGAAGATGCTTGAAGCCCTAGGTGCCCTACCAACATTATCTAACCAATCATTGCTCAGCCTGTCTTGTCTGCAGGGCCTGATCCAGGATTCCGTTTGTGACTCTAGTGCTATGTGTCTGAAATTTCTTCTGGGTAGAGATTTTAGGAAACAGGAGGGCAACTAGTACAGGATTCTATTCATAATCTCCTGAAAACATCTTATTTCTTGCTTGCCCACCACTTTACAGTCAGTGAGATTGAGAAGAGTTTTTCCAGTTCAGCCTTTGCACTTTATGAGGCATTTTATCTTATACTTGAGCCCATGCACTACATGAAGAGGAAATACATTTTTTCCTTCAAGACCTGATCTGCGATTTGAATAAAAATATATCCACCACATTACTCAACATGTAAGAGTGTCACATACAGGTGGTTGCAATTTTTCAAACTGATGTTTTTATAATTTCTTTCATCAACATTTTAAAATTTGATAAATAACAGTAAACAAAGTTGACTTATTTTGTTTTTGCTTATTTCCACATTTTTGGCCAGTTCTTTTTAAGTATGTTCTTTGCCCTGAGGTGTACATAGCCTTCTTTTTGTTGCTCATCTAATTTAGGCCAAACCTGCAACAACACTATCTTGGGTTGTGATGTTGTCAGCTCTCAGAAGCTAAGCAAAACCAGGCCTGGCAACTATTTGGATGGTGAACCTCTGAGGAGAATACAAGTGCCTCAAGTAGTAGTTTTGGTGATATAGGAGGAGGTGTTTTTCCTTCTGAACATGTATAGAACCCTGGCACCAGAGTTGCTGTTGAAGGTGGTGTCTTTCAAATGACAAGTATATTTGAGAGTGCCATCACAAGTCACTTTAAAGACCTGTGTCTAAAGGAAAGGTGCATAGTCATAGTGTCTCTGGTCAAATCCCAATGTGGATAGTGTACTTTGCTAAATGCCGTTACAATTCTTTGTAGCTTCCACTAGGTGCTGTTTTCATCTTTGCCTTTTTCTGACCATACCTGTTGTGCATTGTGGCTATGAGCACATGTGGTGCCCATAAATGAGTGACACTGGAAGTTGCATGCATGCTTGGACAAAGTTTGGCCTGCAATATCATTGTCCTCCCCTTGAAATCTAGGAGAATAGTATATACAGATCTGAGGCCTGTTCTACACTAGGACCTCAGACCAAAATAACACTCCCTCCCCCAAGTTCGAATTTGCATGTGGTGTGTCCACACTATCAAGCCCAAATTCCGAAGTAAGGGCCACAAAATTCAAACTCTGCACTCCTGCTTTTCATGAGGAATAATGCTAATTCTGAACTTTCAAGCCCAAAATAAAATTAGTGGAGATGCTCTGGTGCCACTAATTTGAACTAATTGGCCTCTAGAAGACCTCCCACAGTTCCCCAGAGAGCTTCTTGAAGTTCTGAGTCCACATTAACGGAGCATGCCGCGGACTAATTTCAATGATTCCCCATAGTGATGACACAGAAGTTTAGATCTGTTAAATCATGAGTCCATAAATCAAATTTAGTAAATTCAAAATAATTTCCTACAGTAGACAGGGCCTGAGGTAAGAATTTCTCTCTATGTAAGCACAATTTCATTAAATAGTAGGAATTCTTTCAGTAGAATGTAGGGCAAGCTATCATTTTACTCTTCAGTTTTATTCAGCAACACTTAGCTTTTGGTTATGGAAGTCCCACATAAACATTTATCCTCCTATTTTGATCTACAAAGACTCACACCCTTCAGATTTCAATTTTGGGTTAAGTTTGCCTCCTCCTGAAAGTGAGACAGTTGAAAATGCTGAGCTTCTCCTGATCTTGGGCTAAAAGCATGAATATTGAACACACTTTTAGAATCAGACCTATGAAATACTTGAAATGTCAATTGAGGATTGAATCTGTAATAAACTCCCAGCACAGATGAAATTTTTGTGTGTCATTGCAAACACACAGCACGACTTAAATCTCTGCATTCCTTTTGTCTTAAACCTCTCCCAATTCCCAAAATGCCCACCTACCCTTTTATGCTATCACATACCTGTGATGGGTATGGAGTTGCACATGATAACCCAGATAGAAGAGCACTGGCTGTCCAAATATTAAAGGGAACGGGTGTATTTACTGTTACTGCTATAAAATATCCCACTTGGGGGCCACAAACAGTAGTCTTGTATCAGAGGTCTCGCAGTGTCCCTCTGCTCTCAAGTCTGTAATCTTCATTTTCCCCCTAAATTATCAAGTGACTAGCAGAAGATTATTTGTAGTAGGTATTTCTATCTTTTTTTCTTTGCAGGAATATTATATATTATAGACTTCTCTGGGGGAAATAACTTTTTTAAAAATATAGCAGATGCTAAGTAACTTAATGGATAATAAAATGCCTTGTGCTTCTGGGACTGCTATTTAAAGACCAACCTGATGTTTTATGTAAAATAAGTATTGCAGTCTTGGGGCCTCACCCAGCATTTCTATAGGATTCACTATGAGGAAAGCACATTTTCCAAAGAGAGCACACATTTCTGGGACTCATTAATAGTTCCCACAGGACAAGTGGCCACTCTTGCCATCTCCTACCCCCAAATATGGGAGGTAGGTAAAGAATAATACAAAAATAATAAATTCAACAATAAAAATTAATGGATCTCTCTATCTCATAAAGAATTGTAAAACTTTAAAAGGGTGCCACAAGAGTTCAGTTGTAACTGATTGTATTATGGGTTATATGCAACAACAACACAGTATGTAGCAATAGCACTTTTCATTGCCAAGACACTGTATTGAACATTTACTAATTAATAAACTAATTACCTGTTTTATTCTATTTAAATCTATTTGTATCATTTCCAGTAAATGGAAATTCACACTTAATTGTACATCTATTTTGATTCTCCATGCCAAAGCATACCATAAATTACTCCACTGCTTATCCCAAATGCTATTTCCCGAGTATTTCAACTGTCTTCTGAAACCATTTGGCACTTCAGAAAGATAAGACTGCACTGTATTTTCAGCAGGAAAAAAAAGCAGTCTTCGGGATATTACCCACAGACATCTGAGCTAATGTCCACATTATGGGTTGGTTGACTCAGATGTCCCCTCTCAACTTCTGCTAAGGTGTCTGGGGACATCAGAGTTCAAATCCAATGCCCTGCATCAGAGTTGGCCTTAGGGGCAGGTGATCAGGGAAGTCACCCTGGGAGCCATCTTCTGGGATACCATATCAGCAACCAGAGGACACTCAAAAGACCCAGCCACTTGATATTTTTTCTTTTTGTTGTTGTGCTGATTTGTATTTATTCAATAGGTCAGCAAAACACCTAAAGGCTGGCTTTGTTTGCAAGAGTTGAGAGCGTACTCAGTCTCTGCAAAGAAGTCCTTAAATCATTCTCTAGCTACATGTATTCATAGAGAGTCACAGAGTTTAAGGCTAAAGTGACCATTAGATTATCTAATCTGACCGCCTGTATAACACAGGCTGGAGAATTTCACTCAGTTCTCCCCTATATTGAGCCCAATAATATTAGTGAGGGCAGTTAACACATTACAAAGAAGGTTTTGAGAAGTGGAAATTGGAGTGTGTGTGTGTGCGGGGGGGAGGGGGAACTATAAGGGTTCTTAGGGGAAAAAAACATGTTTCTTTCTTTGTTCCCTGTGACACAAAACCTTCTTCCCATATTAAGTCAAGCTCCCCCTACTTGTAACAATCTCTGTCATCTGGAGGCTTCTGTTTATCAGAGAATGAAGACCATAAACAGCTGGACCGACAGCCACCATGGGACCCGGGGCAAGGTAGGAGAGGCAGCTCCCCCCAAAACCTCCCAGAAGGGACCTAGCTACGGGCAGTCAGCCCTTGGCCTACCTGGACTGCTGTGCACAGGCCACCCTCCTAGCCCTCAGAGCCACAAGGTGCCATCACTCCAGTACTTCGCTGGCAATTCAAAGGGGCATGGAGCTCCAGCCACCACTGTTGCCTTAGTAGCAGCGGCAGCAGTCAGGAGCGTCCGAACCCTTTGAAACTGCTTCCTTTGCCTCCCCCTGTCAGCAGGCCTGTCCAGAAACAATGATTTAACTTCCCCCGGAAAGATATGCCAGAGGAATTAAGTAACATGGTAAGCAGAGATGGGCAGAAGACCTTCTGAACCGCACCTGAACCTGAAAAATAAATTCAAAATACCTTGAATCTTGGGGAAGACAGATGGGGGATGTTTCTATCAGGATCACATACCTTAAGAACGATTTGATCTTAAGTAGGGTTGCCAACTCTCCAGGATTGGCCTGGTGTCTGACAGAATCAGCTTCAATCTCCCAGTGACAATTGAAAGCAATCCTGCCGATTTCAATAGCACATTTTGAGAAAATGACATGTCATATTTGAAAAAAAATCACCTGAAATAGCTTCAGTCAGAGTTGGCAACCTTGTGTGAAGGTTTCTCCAGATCCAATTGATCATGAGGCTAAAAAGACTGCCGTTATATGAGATTTTGTAAGGGCTGAGAATAGGCGGCTTCTGATGACCCACATAACAATGTTATGACAGGATTCTACCTCTTTGGTGACCTGTCATGTGCCTATGACTTCAGTGGAACATGTGTACAAACCATAAGAAACATTTGTAAGAAAGATTGTTTTAGACCCTAACTTTAATGAAGCAACCGTTCTTAGAGAGCTTTTTAATTTCGATTGTTTAACTGGACAAAAAAAGACAAGTTAAATTTAGTTGCATAGGGTTGATTAAACATCCTTAACACTAGCAAATAATTGTGTGAGATACAAGATGGCAAAAATATTATTGGATGATGATTTTGCTAATAAGATAGAACACTGGTTGATAACCATTTCCAGAATCAAAATCACATAACAAAATAGAAAATAACACTTATGCTGTCACTGTCTTGGCAAGATGTCTGTTTAGATATTTGATTAAGAGTCCCTCAGAATAGGGTTTTACTTGTGCCAACTGGTAAGCTCTGATGTTGATAATATAGAGAAAGTAGGGAAACACACATACGCCAAAGCGAGATGACTTAAGAAGTTGTCAGTTACTTATTGCCAGGTCACCAAGATCTCCCTCCCAGTCGATCTATTACACTCAACCCTTTTAACCTACTTCTCTATGAATTATAATACCCCCAGAATTTCATTAATTTTTTCTAACTACCTATGATAAATTCCTATATTTATGACAGACTGTCTAGACTGAAGTCAGTTCAAGAAGCTTGCACACTTGGGCTCATGTATGTCAGTATACTAGAACTTGAAAGGCAATATGAAAATATTACGTATGGTATACACATGTACAAAAACAACTATAATTTGTTCTGTTATAAAGCAGCTTTAAAACTATCTTGATTGTAACCCATTACAAAACAAACATAGAAACTCTGATCATCTTTTAGTACATATACACGAGTCTTTACACTTCCTTACTAATTAGGTACCCAGTTTCAGGAAATGGTCAATTATCTGATTTGGGTCATCACTTTGGAGAAAGTGTGGGGGTTAACTTATCACCAGATCTTTGTGTAGCCACCAGCTTTCAGCTCAGTTTTGCTTAAAGCAGGAGTTCACTCTAAAAACACAGTGGAGTGAAGGACGGACACAAAAGTATAATTCTCTCTCTGTGCACTAAAAAGAAATATGGATTCCTTGAACACAGAGACAATTAGAATTACCTATCAAAACTAGATACTTGATGTCATTAGAAAGGCTCACAGATGATCTGTACAGGATCTCAGTCTTCCCCCTTTAGCTTTCAGCAAGTGATAGGAAAGGAAATAAGCCATTTTATTCTATTTCTGTGTGGTTGTTCAGCTTCTTGGAAGTGTTGGTGTGGACCAATCCTCTGGGGCCCCATACTTCTTTGAAGAACTGAATTGTCCAATGAAAATGAGAGTTATCCTCTCTTATTATCCAATCAGGGAATGAGACATTAGCTTTTGAGTTCTTGCAATTGTGACTGGAATTTTCCACTCTCTTTGCACAACACATCTCATCACACCAGCTTATATAAGATAAGTTAGACCATAAATGTTGGAACAAAACATCTTGGGACATACATTAAACACCAACTGGTTTGCTCCACTCAGGAACTTACCTCCTGCAAGTCATTTTCCATAGGCTCTTTCCCATTGCGTCCTTTGGCCAATTTTACAGTTATGCTTACTCAAGTTGCAGTTTCTCCATCAACACTGCTAGCTGCTGAAATCTCCAGTTTGGGGGTTCATGTAATTTACATAAAGTCACTCTGCCACTAACTCTGTAGCGTTAGCATGCTTGATTGCAAACCTCAACATTTCTTCCTCAGTTTATCACTTAAACAAAAATAAATCAATATAAACACAACCCATCTCTGTCCTAAGAAGATTGCCCTTGAGATACTAACTCTTAGTTTGGGAGCTTTAGTTACCTACATTGTTTAATTTTATATGTTGTCTTGCACCACTTGCACCTCTTGTCTAAATCCTTTGTTACTGTTTGTCTCCTGAGATGCTTTTATCTCCCCATAATTTTACATTGAAAATCCCAGCTTTATGCTCCCCCCCCCAAAAAAAATCTTATCTTCAAAATTTAAACTCGCTCAAATGCAGTAGCTCTCCTACATCTCAAAACAGGAACATATCACCACTCTCATCTGAAATCTTCACTGGGCTTTTCAAAATCCTATAGCACATCTCCCATCCTCTCTTCAACTGTTTCTATGGGCCCCTTCCTACTACCCCTTTCCATCTCTGCAACTCTCTTTTTATTGTCTCACTTGTACCTCACACACCTCAAATACCAGTCTTCTTTCTACCTTTCCTAAACAGTATATGAAAGATCCTTCTTCACACTAGGCCCTCTCCAAACTGGAATAGCTTCACTGCATATCTGTCCTAACTGACTGTGGTTTCACCAATATTCTAGATCCTAATCCTCATTCTAACCCTTTTAAACCTTATTCCTTTTACCTCTCAGTTTCGCTGTGTTCAGTCTTTACCATGGCCATCACACTCGCTCCTTTAATTCCAGGTCTACAGGGGGTAACTTGTAGCCTCTGTACAGTTAAGTATAGACTGTAAGCAGCTGACTGTTTTGTGATTTTTTAATATAAATCAGGCAGCACAAAAATAATTTTTTGTTGAGAATTCACTCTGACATACCGACCAAAAGAGGGCATCTTTGTACAGTTTGTGGTTCTGTGATGGGACCATCCTCCTGGTCTAACAAGTGGGATTGGTTTTGATAAATACTTCACTCACTCAAGCTGACATCTTCTTAGTCCCTACCACCTTTTTGGTTATTTGTACTTTTGGATACAACACTCCCCCACCCTGCAATTCTGCCTTCAGCCAATATAGTCAGTCTCTTCTATCCAGAAGCAGACTCAATCTTGAATACTTAAGGGCAAAAATCTTTAATTTGTTAAAATAACTAATATCATTTCAAAATGAAATGTAAATAATTGGCTCTCAACCTAGGTGAAATCTTACAATCTTACAATCCTTTGATGAGTTCTCATTTTTGAGGGTTTCAGTCAATGCAGCTTGTAAAATTCTGATTTCAAGATTATCTACAGACATTGTGTATCAGAGGGAATACTTTTATGTGCCTATATCGATCTTGCTAAAGTGCATTTGACCACTAGTTATGGGTTTTTTTCATGAAAAATATTACCAACATGAAGACAAAGTTGGTATGGTAAATTAATATTAATGCAGTACCTCCACTGACAATCTGCTTTGTTCAAAACTACAGTAATACTAGCCTTGGAAGGAATACATTTTACTTAATAGAAGTCAGGAGTTGCTGAATTTTCTCTCTATGGAAAAGTCAATGTAGGGTATATGTGTACGGGGAAGCGGAATTCCCATTGTTAATAACTGAAATGTACCTAAATTTTAAAATGCACATGCTTTATTTATAGACAGCTAATGAATTTTTTTTACTATCCATTCTTTCTGGCAATCAGTTAGTAAGAAATTAAAACTCTGAAATCTAATACTGAAACATGATTTCTGAATCTGCCAAGCATCTCAGTTTTTTGTCTAAATTGAAAAAAAAATCATTGGAGGGTTTTTGTTTTAATTTCATGCTAGTATAAAATTTGAAGTTTTTAAAAACTGAATATAAACACTAATATCCTTTGAAAGTAATACAAATTAAATCCTAAAAAAAAATATTTAAAAACAGGATTTTGCTCTGTTGGTATCACTGATTTTTGGCAATTGTACAATGCAGTAGGTAGAGATTATGTGGGCTTATGGGATCCTTTATTATCTACATATTGTAGCATAAAATTACTAACATTTATTATAAAAAAGTTCAGCTTTCCCTTTGGGCTACAAGTGACACCTCATCGTTTGACATAATTTTGTTTTTAGGTTATATGGAATCAACACATGTGATTGACATTACCCTTTTAATCATCTGCACATTATATTTAACATCATGGTTTCCTGTAAATTATTGGATGGAGGTATTAAGATTTGTGAGTCATTTAATCACTTAACTTTGAACTTGTACACATTCAGAATTGAGAACTGGGAGTTCTCCAAGAGAAGGAGAGACAACATGATCCTTTGTTAGTTTGCCGTGTGTGTGCATGCTTGCTTGCTTGAAAATTATAGTGTAGTCTGTTCTGAGGGCTGTGTGCTGAGTCAAGCAGCCTGCTAGGGTAGGCTGAGAGTTTACTATTGAGGCTTTAACCTGCTATCCTTTGATCCCTATCCCCCTTTTGGTCCCTCTTTGGGATCTCCTGATGGCGGGGAGGGGGGGAGGAGTGCAAGTAGTTCATGACCCTCAGAAAGCCAGTATAGACTCCTGAGGTCAGAGTGGCTCATCTATATTAGCTAAGGGAGGAAAAAGAGAGGTATATAGACAAGTAGGACAGCCCCACACCAGTTCAGACAGCCTTTGTGCAGTAAAGGAGGATGAAAGTCTTGGTGAAGGAGGAGAACATCAAAGTTATAGTAGAGAGAAACAATCCCATAGTTGGGATTCTCCTTCCAGCTGATTTCATGATAGTCTCTCACACTGATACCTGCCTGGGAAGGAAACCCCAGTTACTAGGAAAAGCCAGATAGTGGATTCAATTATTAGAAATATATACATATTTGGGTTTATGATGACCAAGAAAAAGTGATAGTAAATTGCATGCCAATAGTGGAGCTTATAGATCTCATGAGAAAGCTAGACAAGTTCATGTATAATGCTTAGGAGGAGCTGGTGATTGTGGTACATATCAAAACCAATGACATAGGGAAAGATAGAAGAGAGGTCCTAGAGACCAAATTTAGCTTGTTAGGTAAGAGATTAAAGTCCAGGATCTGCATTGTAGCATTATCTGAAATACTTCCAATTTCATACACAGGGCCAAAGAGACAGGCAGAACTGCAAGGTCTAAATGAGTGGGTGAGAAAATGGTTTAGAAAGGAAGTTATAGGATTTTAAGAACTGGGGAGCAAGAGGAGCCTATACTGGAAGAAAGGGAACCAGACTTCTGGCAAGTAAAATTAAAGACTGGAGAGGATTTTTTCAGCTAAGGACTAGGGAAAGCCAAGTGGTGTGGAGAAGGTGGTGGTGAAGGCAAAGACATCCCTTGGGGATTAATTTATCAAAAGCGGGAATTATATATTCTAGTAAAAAAGGATAAGGAAGAAATTGGTAAAATATGGGTAGGAACTAGTAAGGAATAGACAGATGGTAAGACAATCCCATTTAAATATAACATATAAAGGCAAGCAATTGAATGTTGACAAAAACGTGCAAATCCTTATATACAAATACTAAAAGTCTCATTTCTAAGATGGCTAAAGTAGAGTGCCTGGCATTAAATGGAGATACTGATATAATAGGCATCATTGATGGAATGAGGCTAATCAATGGAACACAGAAATACCAAAGTAAAAAACACATAGCAATAACAGAGTAGAGTGGGTATGTGGCACTCTGTGTGAAAGAAAGCATAGAGACAAATATACTAAAAATCTTAAATGAATCAAACTGTCCCATAGAATCCCTATGGATAGAAATGTCATGCTTTAACAATGGGAGCATAGTCTTGGGAATATGCCATCAACCATCTGACCAGAATGGTGACAATGATTGTGAAATACTCAGGGAGAGTAGAAAGGCTAGAAAGCCAGAAAATGCAACAATAATGGAGATTTTTACTGTCCTCCCATTAACTGGGCATATATTGTCATTTCTAGATACCATAAATGATTACTGCCTCAAGCAGATAGTCCTAGAACCCACAAGGAGAGAGGTAATTCTGGATTAATCTTTAATGGAGTACAGTACCTGGTCCATGAAGTGAACATAGGCAGTTAGGTCAGCATAAATATGTAGCTCAGGGGCAGGGGTTTTTCACATCCCTAAGCACCATAGTTTTACTGATACAGTGCAGATCAAGTCTGTTGCATCACGAAAGCCCCATAAAGCCTGCTTTGGCAAGGACTAGACATCTCAAGTATACGTTTGCACCACAAAAGGGTAGGTGAAGTTTTGCAGGAGGCAGAAAGACTGGCAAAAGAAAGGAGGAGAACCCAATACACCTGGTATATCAAGACTGAATGCTCTAAAAGTACATGCTTTAGTTATCCTGTCACTAATCACTGCACCACAATCCTCTGCAAGAGTCACAGGCAGAACTCAGAATCCTCATCTTCAGTATTTTACTCCTGTCTAGCAAATAACCTATTGGCAAAGTGAGTTTCCAGTACCTATCTAGTGACTGATCCACAAAGAAAGGTTAGCAATTTCTCCTGAAGCTCCAGTAGCAATGGTCTGTGTTAGGGATTTGAAGGTCCAGGTTTCAAATCATGTTCATGGATTAGGTAAAGAAATCTTATGGCTAGTAGTGATAATATGTGGTTTTCCAATTTTCTATTTTCAAAAAGCTTGTTTATTAACTCAGTTAGGGAAGAAGCATCCTTTAAAACAGGTTGTATAGTTTAAAAATATGATCTATGAATTACAGGGTAACACACAACAAAATATAAGTGTTACACATTTCTGCCATTTATCACCTCATTTGGTTGCTGAGGTCACACATTTGTAGGTTTGCAAGCTGAGAGCTATGGTCTGGAAGGTTGACATTTCTGAGCTTTATAATGGAGGCAGCCATCTCTGGCTGAAAGTTTGTGGATGATCCTCACAGAGTGGACGCCCAAAGGAGGACACCAAAACCAAGCATCCAGTTTACTTTATATTGATTACTAATAAAATCCTAAAAGGACTTAACATGTATATGAAAATTTAAACATCTAAAATGTTCAACATTTAAGTTTTTCTATTAAAATTATTAATAAAACTATTTAACCGGACTTGCCATTTTTGAACCATTACAAAGTGGTTTAAACTGCCTTCTTCCAGGCTCCTAACCTGTCTGGGTCACAGATTTACATCACTGTTCAGTAGAATGGTCATTTCTTCACTGGGCTCTGAAACATCCTTTGTAATTAAATATAGGTTTAATTAACGTTCACAATTTCATCACAGATACAAAGGTTTCTTAATGTGCAAACCTTACCCTATTTGACTGAGCAAAAATAAGGCAGTTTGCCTTTAAGGAATAAAGCTTAAAAACATATCATACTACAATGTAAATATAGCTAACTTACAGTTTCTGTGGGAATTATACCTTTGAATATCCTGACTATTGTACATTTAAGTTCTCTACCATAATGCTGCATTAACTTTTTTGCATTAAATTTATAATCTAATGTGATTCAATTTCCCACTCTTTACAGATGCAGATTAGCTGCTATAATGTTCCTGATGCAAAAACCTGTTTTTGGTAAATCATATCAAAATGTTTCATGGGACTCACCAAAAAGTATTGATATATGGAAATTGCTTTTTTAAAATTTGCCTCTAAACTCCAAATTGCATGTTTAGAATTCCCCATCCCTACCATCACCTCCCATATTTATAAAGAATTTAAGGGAATAGCACATAAGTAACATTCTAAAAGGATAGTTACTATTATTGCTACATTAATGTTTATTACAAATACACTGTGCAGCACATTAAAATAATCTAAACAAACAACTATTAGCAACAGTCTATTTGCCAAATTTGTTTGGCTTGAGTTGATAATGACTCTTCCTCAATAAATTCTATGCAGATCTATATTTCTGATAAATGAAATTCTGCATAGAGGTTTATTCATAGGAAAAGAAGCCCTATATAAAATTCATGACTAATGACCTTTGAACCAACAATTGACTGCAAACTTATTGCTGTACTGAATGCAAGTCTTCAAAACAGTCTCTCTTACAGATCCATTGAATTTTTTTAAAATTTTCCTTGGTAGTTTTCCTTAGACTTCTTGCTATTCTAGTTTTCCAGTTCAGTACAAGATAATGACAAATGAATTCAACTAAAAGTAAAATATTATAGGTTTTACATAAAGTATATTATAATGAATGGGACTGTAATTATTAGAATTAATGTATTTCGAGGCAGACAAAGTAGATAACAAAGACAGTACTATATAAGTAGCCACTAAAATCAAGGTATAGCTCAATAGTGCTTAAACTGGTTGTTTTTAAATAATTCATATGAAATCTAATCTAATCTATTGCTAAAATTATATTATTCTTACTAGCCATACAAATAACAAAAAGTTGAAGTCACAGAATAAAAGTACTGCCTGATCCCCAATAAAATATTTTCCTCAAGAAATCTTACAAAACAAAGCTACAGCGAAAACCAAGGCACATGAACAAAACACATTATGTTCTGCTATTCATTATTCCCATTCTGGAAAACCATACTCTACACACTCTGTAGCATTGTACAATCTTATTTACTTTAAGATCCTGCAAGAGCTATTCAGGCAAGACATCTCCTTGACTTCAGTGGGTCTAGTGGCATGAATAAGAACTACTCATGCAAAAAATTTGCAGGATTGGGCCCTTTTCTTAAAAAGTATATATACATGACTAAATGAGCATATATATTGCTATACAATTGCAGACAATTTAGATATGTACATGATGTATTGATATATAAATAGATCCAACACAGGTAACATAAGTTATGTAATAACTATCATTTGAAATTGATCACAAGTCATTCTTAGAATACTCATTCATTATACTATCTTGCTAGCTGTGGTTTATATTTATAATCTATCAAGCAATCAGTGTAAATCAAAATGTTACACAGCTTTGACAGAGAATTTTCTTATAAACTCTAAAAGATAATAATGTAAAATGTCTCCCTTTCTTTGACTGCATGATTGAAAATGAAGTTTTGAAATTCTGTGTTTAATAACATTGCTAAATGTTTGCTTTTTTATTTCACTTAAAAATCTAACAGAATTAATAAAACTAGCTATTTCATCAATCTTAAGTGTTTTTGTTTGGTTTTTGTTTTGTTTTTCTTTTCATGTAATGGTGATAGGATTTTAGTTACTTAATAGATTCAGATTTTGTTTTGGGCATCTTTATTATTGATTTAGATGTTCTTAACTATACTGAACACACATGGAATTCCCTTTCTTATTATACATCCTTCCTTATTAGAACAAAGTGTAAAGTTTGCACAAAAACTCCATCTGATTTATACAGCTGTTTCAGTAACAGAAGCAGAACATAATGACTGATTTGGATTTTTCTTTTTTTAACCTCTTCTGCTTTGCCTGTTGATGTGTCTAGCAAACACTGGTATAATATTATGGTCCCTCATTTATTGACTTCACTCTTTCATTAATAATGTAAAATCCCTGTGTAAAAGACATTCCGTCACAGTAAGTTCTGTGGTAAACAAAGCCCAATCACTGTATTTAGCTTTGACTCAAATATTTTGCCTCTATCTCAAATATTCTTATGATTTTTGTTGCATAAGATTAAACTACTGAATATCAGGGGGAGGGAACTCAGTTTTCCTGATAACTTCCAATATTTGTGAATTTGTTTTCTTTTCATTATGGTCCAGTTAGCTTAAGGAAAAACAGATATAGTATTTTAAATTGTCTTCTGTTTAAGTTAGGACTTTGAGGTGGGGGAGGGTTCTTTCTTTCTTTCTTTCTTTCTTTAAGAATTGTTCTAATCTACAAAATATGTCCAATAATTGAATTGTATTTTCTCAGGACTTCTTTTCAACATTGAAACTTTGATCCTGAGAGTTAAAAAGATGAGATTTTAGGGTTCTGCATATCAATTTTGACTTAACTGTCTCATCTTCTGTTACGTATTTCTTAATGGAATCATTCAGAAAAGAACAGCTGGATAGAAGTATTATTCTCCTGCATCAGTTGCTAGTCTTACTTTAATATCACATTTGAAACATGGTTTAGTCCCCAAGGTGATTGAGGAAGCTACCAGTGAAAAGGAGCTGCAGGTAAAAGTACATCATTATATCATTTTTTGTTTGGTTATATCTTTAAAAAGTGTATTTACATTTCCTTAGGAAAGACTTCCAAGGCATAGTGTGCTTCCTCTGCATACTAGAGGTACAGAGGGTTCAAAAGGACTTCAGCACAATCTTGGGCTGTAAATATTGTGGAATTGAATCACCTCTGCTTTAACCTTTTAGTTCTCACCAATATTTGATTCATATGCTTTTTTGTGTCCTTTCACATGGTAAGGTGAAATATCTGTCCCAATTTGTACCCTGTAGTCTGACCTTTGATCTAGATTGCTCACTCAGAATTCAGTTCCGAATGACTAGTGTTCTGTCAGGCAAAATCTACATAATCTGCTGTCAAAGACTGTCAAACAAATGGTTGACTTCATACACCCCATTTCAGTAAAATGATCAAAACATCAGAAAGGAAGAAGAAGGAGGGGAAAAAACCCTTTCCTGTGCTGGAAAAATATAGTACAAAGACTGAAAAATACAGTGTAAGTGAAGGAACCTTTGAAAAAGTTAAAATCAAATTATTCCTTGGAGAATTTAAGCAGATTCAAAATGCTTAATGCATATCTGTGAAACTTGTAGGGAGGAATTCTGCTTATTTCATATTTGGATTTTGTACATTTATTTAGACACCAAAATCTCTATTGATCCAGGGCATAGTGAAAATAAGTCTGATAAGAGATACTCAAATCTGTGAATATGGTCAGAGAAGAAATATTTATTTTAAATCTGAACTTCTTTGATGAAAACAATGAAATCAAACTGGTTGAATAAATATCAGACACCATTACAAATGTGTTTATATATTATAGTATTTTTTCAGGAAAAATAACTATGAATATTTATTTAGAAGTGTAAAATCTTTTGAATTGAATTATATTTTCAGTATCACAGTGATAATTTATAGTATAGTTTATGTTGATGGTGAGTATTTTTATTTTGAATTTCTAAAATAGAGTTCCAAGTAAAGACAAACCAAGGAACCACACATGCACTCCATTTGATCCCTAATTTAAAATAAATACATAAATAATTTGTAATTTGATTTCTATAGCTGCATGCCCATTACTTTCCTGAGTTTGTTTCCTTTTCAGTGGCTCTTTGAGTAACTGTAACGATTTCACTCTATTTTACTCATTATAAATGCTTCATATGTACTTTTTTTAAATGAAAAATATCAATCCACTCTCCTAATGTGCTATTCTGCCTCAGTATAATAAACACCAATGTTTTTACAACTGCAACAGTTCTCCGCCAGCATTAGCATATTTTGGCTGAGGTATTGTTTTATTGTGACCTGTATAATAAGTGTCACATTAGCAACACAACAAATCAAACGTTTGTTAATTTCCCTCGCTTTCCCACACAGCTGCTAGTGTTATCGTGTCACCAGATTTTAATTAATATGATAAGTAACACTTGCAAGACAACAGACTGATTTTTCCCCCTATGTGTTTATGTATCTGTGTGTGCATGGGTGTGGATCAAAAAAAGAAGCAAATAAGACACTTTTAGGCAGTTGCTTACTTAACAATTTTAAAACAATCCAGTATTAAAATAAAACTCTCTTTAAGCTTGTTGCAGTTTGTTTGAGGGGATAATATACATCTAAGTCACAAAGTATGTTACAAGCTTAAAAGCAAATAGACTATTTATTTTGCTATATTTGGGGGGGTTAGGTTTCATCATCTCAGATATTTGCAGTACACTATCTGAATATGCTTTAATTTCTTCTACCATATGAGTAATAAATATAGGTCTGACATATGAAAACCACAGCTAGTGTTTTTCAGGTATTGTGCTCCTACTCACTAAACTGCTCTAGTATAAGTCAAAAGTGCCATCTATTTGTAAAAGATAGAAATGCACCAGAGGCCAGCACTATAGTTGAGGATTTTAGATAGCCACATGCCTCTCTGACCTGCTTCTTTTCTAATGTGGATCACTAATGTGAGAGGGCAAAGATGGCAACAGGCATGACAGATTTAACATGAAAAGCATACACAAAATTCCATTCAGAGAATACACTTAGCCACACCATGATCCTTACATTGAAAACAAATAATTCTATACAAACTTTTAAACTTGTTGTGTCATCTGTTCTGTAAAGTGTAGACAATGCTTATTTTTCACTAAACTTGGGAGTTTGCCCCATATAATGGAAGACAAATATTTGAAAAGTTCTGTACTTTACCTTCCAAACCCATTTTTTTAAAATGAAGCAGCAGCAAAAACAAAAACAAAAAAAACCCAACTTTTTCATTGAATGTATGGTACAATGAAAGTGTCAATAATACATTTCTATTTCTAATCCTTGTTCTTTAGCACTTAAGAGTTTGTGAAGATTTCACCTTCACCATCATACAGCCCTACATACAGGACGAAGAATTATTTTCAGTTAAGTGAGAAGCGAGGTCACCCTTTGGAAAGTAGCTACTCGAGTTGTGTCTCCCATTTTTGAGGAAATTTCAAATATCCCACAATCTTCAACTGGAGGAGGGTAGAAAAAATATATAACGTGGCAAAGTGAAAGAAGAAAACCAAAAGCAGCAGGGATCTACAAGCAGAAAAATGAGATGGGAAGAGGTCTTACAGAGAAAATCCCCCTGCTGATATCAATGGAAACAGAAGTGCACAAAATAAGCTCTCTTTTATAAGGTCCTGCGATCTACCACTGCTAATACAAAAGTCTGCTGAATTCTAGCTCCCACCACTAATAAAGTATTATTTTTCTTTTAACACACAGCATTAGAGCATACAAACTGCTAAAATCCCAAAGCAACTTTTTTTTCCACAGAAAACTTCCTGGTAAATTGACAGCATCTCTGAATCACTGGCAGACTCAGACTTAAATAATATTTGGGTGCCAATAAAAAAGTTAAAGAACCTCAGTACAGTTGCTCAAGCTGAGCAGTGACAATCTTACTGACTCATAAAATGGTGCAGCCATGATCAACGTGGTGAAACATGGGTGTCCAAATCTTGTAATTCCACATCACAATAGTAACCTACTAAAAACCAAAAAGCCAGCCTAATGTCCATAAATACATCCATAATTCTAAATATAAAGTTATATATGCATGCAAGCATAATAAAGTAATTGTTTGCACTTCTGTTCCTTTTGATGGGCAAACAGCCACTGCTTCTCCTCTGTATTTTCTAGCATTTAAACTAGAAATTGATCAGCATTATCCTTCTATACAGTTAGAGGACAAGGAAAAACACTCATCTTAAAACTCTGTAGGCCACCAGAGATTTTCACACTGAACCACTGAGCTAAGAGCAGAATGGGAATTTTCCAAAAGTGCAGAGCTGGAGGATGGAAGATATATATCCACAGAATGCAGGAAACTCCACAAAATTCCTCTCTCTTTACATTAAAATAAAAGAATTAATACTCCTGGTTCCTACATGGGAGAGCTTATAAATTTCTCAGACACCCACTAACACTGAAATGTTTTGTCTTTTTCTAAACTGCTTATTTTAAATAAATATAATACATCCTCAAGAATAAATGCACTGAAGAGGCATTTAAACATATCACTGTAGGACAAATTTTCAGGAAGAGGCCACAACCTGGTTTCCAAAGGACAGATCATTTTTGCATAGTCTTATAGGCAGCTAATGACTGGTTTGGTCCCTGGTGCAAGTTAGCCCAGCTTCAGGACTGCATTATCTTCAGCCAGCCAGAGACCATTATGCAGCTGGGAACCACTGGAATGAAAGACACTGTGACCTTCTCTTGCTTAAATCTCTGGGGGGGGAGGGAGGAGAGAGGGCTCAAACAGGAACAAGATAAGAGCAACTATGACAGCTCTGCACCAGTCAGGGATTTTTCCAAGCAAGGAGAACCTTCAGGGGTCTTACCAGGACAGCTTTCCAAACTTTTTGCATCACTGATATAGTGCAAAGGGGCCAGAAAAGTCTTGCCATATAATTGTGAACACTTTTTTTTTCCTAATGAAGTTTTCTACAGTCCAAAGTTTGTGCCCAAAACAAAACTTGGATTTATGTTTAAAGGGATTTATGTATGTTCAGGTTAATGAGGCAGCTGACAAAAGCATATATATACAGAAGGCTATGGTTTTGGGCACAAAGTTAGGACTTAAAAACTGCAGTTTCTGAAACTTTGACCTATTGTGTTCATTCACACTCACTACGTTTAAAAAGGACATTCCTGACTTCCACCCTCCATCACATTGAAAACTGTTTTCCCCCTCAAAAATAACAGCCTGCAAACAGCAAGGAGAGTGAGTACTTGAGGTATATTCAGCATGAGTAAGAGTGCTAGAATGTGGCCCTTGGGTTAGTAAAATCTCTCTGCAATTTTATCAAATCGATCTCAATAATTCCTTTCAAATTTTGTATGGGCTTGTAGTCAAGCTAGCCTTCAGAGACACATATGTAATTGCTTAGTAGTTATCAGGCAATAATGGTACAATTAACTCATTGCAATCAGTGAGTCTCCATCTGTTTCTGACCATTACATGTAATCTACATTAAAAAAGGAAACAAAATACAAACTAATATTGTGTAGAAAGTGGGGGAGGGAAGGTCATTCTGAAAGGTTAAAATATTTGCAAAGTCAGTTTGAGTGCATCATTAAAGTGTAAATGTGTGTGCAATTGAAATACATATTTTTCTGCAGTCACTGAAAAAACCCTAAAGTTTGGATCTTGTGTTGCTCTTTAAGAAGGTGATTGTTCTACTCTGAAGACAGCCTAAATACTGTATTATGTGGTATTCAAGGGGTTTGATGAATCATGTGAGATAGTAAATGATGCAGGAAAATTGTCTTCTTGTGCTTCTTTTTTTGTTAAATTCCTGCAAAATTGTACTTGTAATGCAACAATCGCTTTGTCATAAATAGGGCCCTTTGTCATTTGTTAGCTGACCCATCTCTGCTATTGCAAAAATCAAAAGAGAATTGATTTTGATGAACTGACATGCAGCTGGAGGGGAACACTACCACCAGATGAACAAAAAGCCAGCTACACCACCAGCAGGTGGATCGATACTGTACCTATGTCAGGTATATGTGGGTATAATAAAAGAAAAAAGACCCAAACTATACTTGAAGTTTGAGACCTTTACTGCACCATGTTTTCATTTGAGCTTTTGCTGCCTCTGTCTTCAGAAAATGTGTATGTTTAACTGAAAAAAAGCACCCTTACCTAAAGCAGTATATGTAAATGTCCAGGCAAGAAACTTGAAGGGCAGTAGGGCACAGTCCTTGTATATAATCCCAAGGTCTATTCATCAGTAAATTATTTTCAATAATAAGCAAAGGACACTGCCCTCCTATTTAAACATTCTTGTTCTCATTAACAGATCTAGCATTATTCATTACCCAAACCTTTCAATTCAGTTCTGGAATTGGAGGAAGGGGAGACTTTTACCTTTTACATTATGCTACTTGTCTTTGCTAATTGTAGTGATTGCATTCTTACTGGACATACCATTAATGCCACTGCTGTGAGATAGGTACTCTGACTGATCACATAGTGCACACAAATTATGATGTGCTGTTAGTATCTTGCATGTTACCATTTTGCTTTGCCACAATCAAAGCCATGCAGTTTTTTAACATTTCTGGGACATCTTTCCAGAAGCAATCAACAACATATGTGGGTACCTATGTAAAAATCCTTTCTCTGAATGGTTTGTAAAATATGAATAGATAATTAGAGCTGGTGAAAATAAATCCTCTATTCATTATCAGAGTATTAAGGGAATAGGCTGTCCATGTGAGGGGGCTGCCATCATCACTATGAAATTGCATTTTGGTAGAGGTGAGAAGGGGTCCCTCCATTCAAGTTCTCTATCTCCCTTGATCAATTGTCCAAAGGGAGAGGCCACTCCTAACAACATTTATTTGCCTGAATTGTTCCACCCATATACTGCAGGGGAAATACCAGGGTGAGTCAGGACTAAGCCCAGTATGAATTCCAAGAATCACAGAAACTGGAGCTAAATTACTGCATATCTTCTCTATCTAATCTATCTATCTGTCAGGGCTGGATGGTTTTCACTAGTATATGAACCAGAGTCATGTAGGGCTATGGCAGTGTAAACCCTTGGGCTACGTCTAGACTGGCATGATTTTCCACAAATGCTTTTAACGGAAAAG
>CM057845.1:216672505-216692187 GCA_030068395.1 Apalone spinifera
GGATGGCAGGGGGAACAGGAGAGCGGGAAGCAAGGGTTGGGGGAGCAGTAATGGGGAGACGGGAGCAGCGAGCAACTGTCCTTGGAACAGGGGATGGTGATGTCCTGAGAGCAAGATCACGTGTGGCCTGCACAGCAGGCCCCGCCTCACAGGGGCCCTGAGGTGCCCAGGGGACCATCCTGCCCGCTTCCCCCACCCCTTCCCCCACATGGACAAGCAGGCCAGGGAAGTGTCCAGCCAGAGTGGGCTCCCATGCATGGTAGAGGAGCCCGGAGCGCCTGGCCCTCCCTGAGGTCCAATCCCCACACACCTGCACCTGGCAGAGCTGTCTGCAGGAGCAGGTGGTGCCTCGCACATGCAGGCATGGCCGTGTGCTGTGTGCAACACTCCTTGGTCTGTGTAGGGTCGTGCATGCGCCCTTGTGCCCAGCCTGCTTCCAGCAGTGCCTGGCGGGAAGAGGGAGTTCCTCCCAGGGGTCAGACGTGTATGGGGTCTCCCCCAGGCTGTGAGCAGCAGCCCATGTGTGTTCCAGGACTGGCTCCTGAGACCATGTGTTGCACACTGCTTCTGCATGTGCTTGCATGTGCATGGCCAGCTGCACGCTGTCCAGGCTGAGCATGTCGAGCAACGATCGCGCCCCATCCCCTGTGCTCCCACCTCTTCTGCCCTGTGTGTGTGCCAACCTGATGGCACTAATCTGATGAACCCCTAGTGTCAGATGATGCCTGGGAGATATCCAGGGCCTGGGATACTGGCTCCAGGCTGAGGGTGACAACTCTGCTCATGTCCTCCTCCTCCTGCAGCTGATTTCCGTCATCATCTTCATCATCCTCCTCCTCCAGGAGCTCCGTCCGGGTGACCACCGGTGTCTCCAAGCCCAAGTCCACCAGTATGCATGGAAAAAGGGCTTGCCCACCATCAGTATCTGGTGGAGCTCTCTAAAGTATGGGCAGGAGAGTGGTCCTGCCCCAGATCAAGAGCTGTGCTCCCTGGCCCAGGCATACCCTTGGCAGAGCCTTTGCTCCGGACTTGGTCGAGAGTTCAGGGGTAGTGTCCCCACTGAACCAGCGCTTCGGCCATGTACCCATAAATGTCCGCATTGCGGTGCTTGGAGGTCACATCCTTCAGGGCCTCCTCCTCCCTCGCAGAGCTCCAGGAGGGACAGGATCTCCGGGCTGGTACAGGAAGGTGCCCAGCATTTGGTGCCCCTGAATGGGTCCTGGGACCCCTGTGGCTGCTCCCTGGAAGGGCCTGGGAGTGTCTCAGGGGGCTTGTGGGTCTGCCATCTGTCTGAAGACCTGTGACAGTCAGAGCCATGCGGTCAAGGTCCTGCTGCAAAGTTGGCTTCCTGTCACAAAGCTTGTCCCGGGTGCCCGCAACTTTAAGAGATGCCAGGAGACAGGAACTATGGAGTTGTGATTACTGTGGACGGAGTGTCCTCTAGGGCACCTGTGCTTTTTCCTGGAGGCCTCTTCTTTTGAAAGAACTGCCTCTTACACGTCCACACACACCTTTTTCCACAAGAGCTCTTTCAGAAAAGGCGTTCTTCCTCATAGAATGAGGTTTACCAATGTCGGAAAAACCCTGCATTCTTTCAATTTTCTTTTGAAAGAACATGATTGTAGTGTAGATATAGGTGAAGGTTTTTTTGGAAAAATGGCCATTTTCCTGAAAAAAACCCTGTAGTCTAGATGCACCCAGAGATTGGTTTACCCCAAGCTATGGAAGGTGCTGATAAAGCTTTTTAGAAATAGCACTGTTGCCACACAGCTGACTTAAATCCTAATGCAATAAAATCCAGTAGAAAACTCTTACATTGATGCCATTTTTAATCACAGTACAACTTCAATATGTTGAACACCATCATTTATATGTTGTAAAGTAACATTGAACAGAATGTAAAGTCTGAAAAAAATTGGGACTTATTATTTATTCTACTTCACTATAAATTCATGTTCACAATATCCAGATTGACTAAACAATACTGTACTGAACTAACTACCAAATACATGCCACTGTAATTTAATGAATAGAATCAGAACTCCCAACTGCGTGCCATAGACCCTGTAGTTACAACATAGAGCAATTTTAGAAATAGTTCTTACCACTTATATAGGAATTGTCCTCTGTAGAATTCAAAATGTTAGAACTGTGGGGTCTATGAGCTATGAGGGAAGACTGAAAGAATTGGGCTTGTTTAGTTTAGAAAAGAGAAGACTGAAAGAGGACATGATAGCATTTTTCAAGTATCTAAAAGGGTGTCACAAGGAAGAGGGAGGAAAATCGTTCTCCTTGGCCTCTGATGATAGGACAAGAAGCAAAGGGCTTAAACTGCACCAAGGGAGGCTTAGGCTGGACATTAGGAAAAACTTCCTAACTGTCAGGGTTGTTAACCACTGGAATAAGTCGCCTAGGGAGGTTGTGGAATCTCCATCTCTGGAGATATTTAAGAGCAGCTTAGATAGACATCTATCAGGGATGATCTAGATGGTGCTCGTTCTCACTGTGAGGGCAGGGGACTGGACTCAGTGATCTCTCAAGATCCCTTTCCAATTCTAGTATTCTATGATTCTGTGGCACACAGACTGAAGTGGTCTGACTGCAGACACATCCAATAAAATTCTCCTCACACATACCTGGCATTTCACCAAAGATAAGCAAGTAGTGAAAGAAAGCTTGATGCAGGTGTTAGACAGCCTCTCACAATTCAACTGTTCTATCTAGAGTCCCAGGCCTTTGGGGAATCCATTTCATTGTCATTCTGAGAGAACAAACCTTAAAAAGAGGGGACGTTAGAATGGCAGCCATCATGCGAGCTTTGAGGAGCTTGTTTGCTCAAGTTCACTGCAGCTGTAATGGGCACATGTAAACAGCATATCTTCAAAGCACTTGTACTGACAGAATCCTGCTAATGCGCCCAATCGAAGTAACACAACAAAGTTAGAATTAAAAGCCTAACTACAATAGCCTCAGTATTAATTACAGACAATATTTGTGATTGTCCAGTAGCATGGCACAGAAATATGAAGTGAATTAGTGAACAAAGATGCTTGACATTCTTTCCTCTTGATACAGGCAAGAAGGAATCAGCAAGAAGCTACAGTTCCGTATCACACAATTATGTCCCTCATTCATTAGTACCACATCATTGACTGCACCGTGAAAGAAATGACAAATTAGCAATTTCATGGGACTAGCATAATATTATCATTTGTATCACAAAGTCAGCAAAATCTAGCCTCCAATAATTCAGCTTGCTATTCTAACCCAAGACTGGCCATCAATACGGTTTTATGTGCCTTGTACTAATCACTAAAGTCAGATAATATGCAAGGTTAATGGTTGCAGACAGTCTCGGGAAATATCCAAGATCTGATAAGGAAACCCCGCATTATTGCTGTTCTATGTGTGTATATCCTGATCAAGAATAGGCAAAGGAGGAAATCAATGTTTAAGGCAGTTATAATACATCTCTTGGTGTAACATATAAATTGGCCCTTCATTGCCCATTCACATTTCAGTTAATAAATAGTTCAGACATAGGACACACAGATAGTGAAGAAGTGTAACCATTGTATGTTTGTCACCCCTACTTTAGATTTATGCTGTTTTAGTACAACAAACTCTATCCATGGCTTTTCAATTACCTTGCAAGCCTTTTAAAGAAAAGAAGAGGCTACGTTTAATTCTGATTAGTAGTTATATCCCACCATCTCAAAAGAATTTAATTCATTTTTTCTTTATTTAAATGGGTTTAAATAGATAGATAATTCACCTAGCAATGCTATCTAATTCTCCCACCATTGATGAGAGCTATTATTGAACAGTCACACATATTAGATCTTTATTATTATTATTGATATGAGAGCTCCCTTTCCTGTCCCCTTCACTACAGGCTGGATGCTGACTTTCTACTGCATTTTTGTCCCCTATGACAGTTAGCAGGGTGTTACAACGGGTATTGTATATAGCATTTTTGTAAAATAAATGTTGCTAATGATTTAAAACTTCACATTATTCAAATATGCATCTGTCCAATGTTCTCTAGAATGTCAAACTCTGTGCTTTGGAACTTTTTAAGTGAGTGGGGGGTTTTAAAATATAATATAATTACATCCATTTACCCTCCACAAACCAAAACCAGGCAGGCAATGCATTTAATTTGTAACTGTACTACTAAATGCAAATGTAAAATTGGCAGCTTTGATGTTGCAGCATTAAATATAGCTTATCTCACTGGTGACAGTGAGAAACAGACACTCTCTTAGGACTGTGAGTTATGACAGTCTCTCCAATGAGTGAAAAATCATCCCCATACAGCTGTCACCAATGAGTTCCCCTCCCCCCCACACACACTCTTTCTTTGGTGCCTGGGTCCCTTAACAGAGTTTGAGCCACTACGCTGGTGACAAAGATGGAGACAATTTGTTTTCATTAAGCTAGGTGTACCTTTTCATTACGAATAGCTGCCCCCTTTCCCCTCACCACAATGATATTACAAACAGCCTTTTGCTGGTATTGCAGAGAATCAAAGCTGTGGGAGGCTTACCACGTCCTTTACTAACTGGTGTTGAATTCAAATACTGTTCAATGCAGGGGGATAGGGGGAAATGAAGAGTGCATAGGCCCAGGGACTATCTAGTAACAGCTCCCTCTTGCAAGCTTTCTACAGTGAACCTTAAAAAATGGTATTATTTGTAATGCAGTAGCACCCAGGAGCCCTGCTCATAGAACGGCACCCCATTATGCTAGGTGATATACAAACACAGAATAAAGATGGTCCATGCCCCCAAAGAGTTTACAATCTCTGGAAAGAGCTTAGAATACGTGTTCTGTTAACAACATTATTGCAAAACAGTAAACTGCTCTGGACAGAGAAGCTTCTCATCATGAAATCAATCTACATTGGCTTCTTTTCTTCCCCAAAATACTCTGGGAAGTTCCACTGAACACAGATTAGGTGAATACTAACTGATTACTTACTTAGTAATTAGGAGAATGAGAAATTTGTCATTCTTATAAATAGTGACATCATATGTACCTCAGTGTACCTGCTATATATTGTCGGGCGACTTTGCCAAGTTAAATCAAAAGGGGCTGTAGCCCGTGAGCAATCATACACAGGAAATAAAGCAATGATAGTAATAAGACACTTAAGGTAAGCAACTTTAAGGGGAGTTAATATAACTGTGGCTAGGCCATTAATTAGGAAATTGCTATTTTCTAATCAGTGCAATGCAAGTCAATGTAGAAACATTCCCAGTCTTGTGGGATTCACTAACAAGTGAATAGGGTAGCTGGAAAGGACCTGTGCATAAATTGCCTGAGATATCTATACATATTTTTCCCACTGTTCAGAAACAGGAAGGAACCTAGCTGCATGTGATTCATGCTGCTCAGATGAACATCTTAAGATGCTGTTTTAAAAAAAATGTTTTATTTTACTGCACTCACACTCTTATGTATTTTTAAAATGGTGAAAATTATAAAGTTAAGAGCATGGTATTCAGAAATTAGAATCATTCCACTCAAGCCAAGGTTGCACAAAGTGTGAGATTAAAACAAGTTGAAGACAAAGAGGTGAATATTTATAACTCTCATTAATTCTCAGAGAGCCATAGCCTGGTCCCAAGTGATAGGTAAAGGGATATTTAAATGTCGATTTCAGCATAGCTTTAAACCTGCTAAGGCTCAAATGTGGGATGCAACGTGTAGCAAACACAAGAAAGACCAAAAAAGAGTGTTCCTGCAGGAATCTTAAAATCCTGGGTGATTCTTTTAAAGTAAATACTTTGTTCTATAGCATCAGTGAAATTTTTTAAAATTTATTTCTGATGTCAATAACAAGGGAAGGGAACACCAAGGGAAGGGAACATATCTGTGGAAGGTAGAAAGCTTTGGCACTAAAGAAGTTTTGTCCCTAGAGGTGAAGCCATGATGGAGTATGGAGATCAGTGGGACCGTTGTTAAGCTCTGACCGTTGTTAAGCTCTGACACCTTTGTCCAGAGTGAAAGGGCAAACAGAACTTCTCCACATTGGAGACCATATTTCTTTTGAAGAAAAAGAAATAAACTCTAAAGGTTAAAGGAAAAAAATAGAAGATAAGGATGAGCAGGCAAAGTGTCATTTGAAGATCTAATTGGAGCTGTCATAATGTGACTACTCGCACTTTACTGTCTTCTCCCATGGTGCCTTGTTCTCCATCTCATTGTAGTGCTTCAGCATTAGATTTTAATTCCAAAACTTATTCTCCCCAGTTTGAGCAGCAAGTTTATAGAGGTGTACTATGGGAACCTGTTCACTTTCTTTGAGATGCGTGTCATACACCAGTATTTCCCAAAATGTGGGCCACAGATGAGATCAATTGTTCTCCAGAGGTTCAGCTTACTATTTTTTAAAAAATAAGTCTAGTTAGTATGATTATAAAGACAATTTTTGAAAATATGACCTGAGTGTAACCAACCCTGAAATATCTGCATGCATTTCCAAGAGCCTGAAACAAGTGGGTGAACTGCCCGATTCATTTCAGTGGATGCTAACACAAATACTTAGTGACAAGGATTTAAATGACCGTGTTAGTTATTACACTGCTGATCAAAGCGTGTGAGAAAGAAGAGGATTTATCCTAATGTGATGATCTTTGCTTTCCAAAGTGTGGGGGCATGGTCCCTGAGGCACAAAGTAGGCGCCATCCCTTTAACAACACAAGGCAATATGTAAGGGGGAGGACAAAGTGGGGCAAGATGCATTTCATTTTCCTGAAGGGACTCAGCTTCCAGAGGTTTGTTAAATACTCTAAGTCATTGGGACGTGCCCAGAAATTGACAGCCTCTGTGGAACCACCCCTGCCACTGCTGCTGGTCTCAACCCCTCACCTGCCACATCCACACCATGCTCAGTCTTCACCTTGAAGACCGACCTGCCCAGGCACAGTCACTCTCCATCCAGCAGCCTGTGCACCCTCTTGGGGAAGAGGGTTGAGGCCAGGCAGGCCTCTGGAGGGGGAAAGAACCCTGGTGCAGGAGCTGAGCCCACAATGGTGGTGAGGAGGAACATGAGCCACCTTGTTTCCCACTCAGGCTTGGCCTTGCAGCTCTCTCCATTATGTCAGGGGGAGGGGCCCGGGCATGGCAAGGCCAAAATACAGTGAGTGGCATTGTGAGAGCACAGAAGTCACGGCACTACTCTGTTCTGGCCCCACTGCTCTCACGTCAGGAGGGCAGGCCAGCGAGGTGAAAGCTGAGTGAGCAGGGGGAAGCCAGCACCACTCCTCCTCGCCAGTGCCCAGGCAATTCAGTGGGTGTGATGTGCACATGGCTGCTGGAGGCTCCACTTGCAGCCACTCTTTCATACATTAATGTCGGAATTATATGGTTTCCTTGGGAGCAATAAGAAAGCAGAGGTGAAACCCTACCCCATTGAAGACAATGGCAAAACTGTTATTGACTTCAAGGGGATCACAATTTCATGCCAGCTCTTTTGTGTAATGATGCTATTGACGCTGATCAAAATAGCTGCTAAAGAGAAAAGTGGCAAAGATGTCTCAGCTCAAGAGAGTCTTCAAATGGCAACTCCACATTATATTTTTCATTTCCTTTCATATCTAGTTTGTGTTAATTAGATTAAAGATGCATTACTGCTGTCACTTCAGTGAAAACTAAACCAGCATGCTGCGTAGACATACAGGAATGGAGCTTTCAAACAGCAACCAGAAAGTAACACAGGCTTCCTTTCCTTCCTCATGGAGTTTGATTACCAGGTGGCTATGTGGTCCATGCAGTTTCCAATGGAAAAATACCCAATAGTGGACTTCAGTCTTAGGACTTTGATACACAATAAAAAAGAGTGCACATCCCTACTTTTGATAAAAGATTTGTAACTTTCCATTTACTGTGGCTTGAATGACACGCCTGTGAAAGGAAAGCTGTCTTCAGTGCATCTAGCTGTAACATTCAAAAACACCAAAGAAAAAATTTTTCCTTCTTCTATACTAACTTTGTGCAATCACGGAGGCAAAAAAAAACAAAATTTAATAGAAAGGGATGACAAATTTTATGACCATTTACAACATGGGTAGCCTGCAGATTAGGATAACGACGAGGGCAATCTAAGGGTACATCTACCCTGCACACTCATTTCAAAATAGGTTATTTCAGAAGAAATACTCCAAAATAGCTTCTTTCAAAACAGCACGTCTATACTATAGGGAAGCCTCAAAATTAGTCTGGGGCAGGTCACTAATGTGGACATGCTACCTTATTAGAGCCCCAGGAGGTACTGGGGAGTAATTACTTTGAATGGCCCTGGGGAGGAGCTATTTCAAAATAGCAGCAGTGGAGCGTCCACAGTACTGCTATTCTGAAATAGCTATTTCAGAATAAGGGTTATTCCTCATGGAATGAGGTTTACAGAAGTCAGAATAAGCTGTCTGTTATTTTGAAATTATTTTGAAATAACAGAATTGCTGTGTATATGGTCACATTGTTATTTCGAAATAACGTGAGTTATTTCGAAATAACTGTGCTGTGTAGACACACTCAAAGTGTCAGAGAAAAAGTCTGCAGAGTCAGGAAGTGAATTTCCCCCTTCCTTACTGTATGTACAATATTTCACAATTGGTAGGTGCACTGATCACTCGACACACATTCAAGGGGGTCCAATACCCTATTATGCAGAAGATCAACTTAGATCACCATTTTAGTCCCTTCTGGTCCTACTATTTATGAATCCAGGGGCCAAATAAGATATTTTCAGCTTCAGCAATTTCTGGAATCATATTATCTGCTTACACTACATCACTTGAAGTAGTCTTGTAAGTCTGTAGGGTCTCTCCCTCTCCCCTCCCTTTTTTCTTCTGTATCTCATGCCCATCCTGTAATCTTTCTTCTATCTAAACTTAAAAAACAAAAACTACATGTTTTGTTACTCTATAAGGTGCTACCAGACCAGTTTTTGTTTTTTAAGTTTATCCTGTACAGACTAACATGGCTACCCCCGAAGCTTTCTTCTGTCTCTTTGCCTGTATTGTTGATGCAGCACCCTACTGAGGGACAGCTGTTGCAAACAAAGGAGTCTTGAATTGGACCTTCAAGGTGGCATGACACCCACTGATCCAGACCTCCTGTGACACTCCTCCACACCCAGGTCTTCTTTACTCAAAGCCCATCACGTGCTCCAGTGAGCTTCCACTTGTGTGCTGTCACCTGCATCATACCTGTGGAACAAGTGTCCGTTGGATGGTGAAGGGAGAGAGGTGGCTCTTTAAGTGTTCAAATCCTAGCTCACTAACGCCTTTAAATATGAGGATTAGTCCTGTTTTTTTATACACTACCAATCTGAAAGTTACGCTATAAGTTAAGAAACCGAGTTTTCGATAAGATGATAAAAAGTGTGTGTGAGCGCACTGCCAGCTAGGTAGTTAATTGTATTAAGGGGGAAATTGGTGTGTTTGTAGTACAACATAATAACAGTGATGGACTACTCGTAGCAATGAGAAGAGACTTCATCCCTGTGCAGCTGTGCATCCTTCAAAGCCTAGCCCCTAAAGCTGTCTACAGTAGCCTGAGGGCTGCCCTGATTTGTCCCCCTTGTTTAGCTTTCGAGCACAGGAGCCTATCCTCAACACATTCCCTTCCCCAGGGGTTTCTATGGGGTAATGTGGCAGAGTTAAGCTGACTGCAGCAGTCGTGGACCAGGGAAGTTTTCAAGAGAATTCCTCTTAAGACAAAGACAAAGCAAAGAAGTTTCAGCCTGATGAAGTAAAGCTGGGAGTCAGAGAATCCATATGAATATACACGTTCAGTTACAGCACTCATTCATTAGCACTTCTGTGCTACATACAGCCATGTAGCTATGGTGCATTCTCTCACAACAATACAGAACTTCCTCATTTGGTAAAATATTTAGTCTACAGCTACATCTAATTTACCGGGTTAACCGTTCAGTCTATTCCCCAACTTGATTCAAATACTACAAAGTTCCCTATGGCCCTATAGAAGCATTCTTACTGCATTATGTGTGGTCTGTCCATCCCAAATTGAGCTCCTAAAAAAGAACTAAATTAGTAATAAGCTTACCTATCACTTATCAGCTGACCATGTAAATAGCCTGCAGAATGGTAAAAAGGCAGGTGGTAATCTGATGGGATAATAGCTCAGGAAAAAAATATGCTATTAGCCCCGCTGGGCTTCACATGGCAAACAGTCCTTTCCACTCATAAAACCATGAATAGATCCACTGCACAGCAAGAACACAACCACGTTCAGCAGCATGTGTCAAGTAAGGAAGGGAGTGAACCTGCTCTTGTGAGACAAAAGGCCATACTCGGTGTGGTAAACACAAAGGCAGCATTAGAAGAGAACATTTAAAAATAATAATAAAGGCAGGCAAGTGGGGGGGAACGGGGAAGAGATGTTAAAACCACATAAGCAGATTTTCATTAAAAAACAACACAACTTCCCCATGTTAAAATGTTGATGCTGGTATCCTGGAGGGACTTTCTGTGAACGTCATCCTGCCTTTCTGGGACCCCGGGGAACCAATTCAGAAGGTTAGAGGTGGAAATTTAATTCTAGTCACTTCATCACATTTTGGTACCTAATCCAAACCTAGCAGGGTGCATGTAACCTTTGCTAAGATTACATACACCCTGCTTAGGAGGAGAATGTATATGTTCTAAAGAAAGGGAGGAATGCTAAAAGTGACTGGAGTAGTTATTTGACAGCCTTTTCCTCTCTTAAGCACAAAACACAGGGCTGGAAAACTCAATACATTGTTTGCACTATACTAAATAAAAGTGAGATGCCCACTGTCTAGTCCCAAAGTCTCAGTTCATCTTTAGAGTGCATACAGAGTGAGAAAGAGGGTCTTGTTGTGAAGACATTGGGCTAGGAGGCTATGTCTACACTGTGGTTACTTCTATACTGCAACCTTCTTCCACAAAAGCTTATGCAAATGAAGCATAGAGTAGAATATTACAACGCTTCATTTGCATAATTAATTAGGGGCTGCTTTTCCGCAAGAGGCTTTTGTGCAAAAAGGAGCTGTGTAGACGCTCCTTTCTGTGCAAGAACCCCCTCTTGTACAAGAGCCGTTCTTCCTGAAAAAATGAGGAAGAATGGCTCTTGTTCAAGAGGGGGTTTTTGCGCAAAAGGGAGCCTATGGAATTTTTCTGGGATGCCGGAGGTATCCCAGAAAAACTCCACCGCGTTCAAGGAATGGAACGTGTTTGCTCTACCGCTTTTTTTTGCGGAAGAGCAAATGCACTCTTTCGGGGAGCCCTGTATAAGAGGAGGCTTTTTGCCATTTAGCCCCATCTAACCTGGGCCAAATAGTGGAAAAGCCTCTTCTGGAAAAGCGATCAGAAAAAGCTACGCAAATAGCACAGAGCAATTTGCATAGCTTTTTCAGATAAAGTACTGTAGTGTAGACCTAGCCGGAGTCAAGAAAGTAGCATTCTGTTCCCTGATGTGCTACAAATTTCCTTTGCTACCTTCAGCAAGTTAAATCTCTTTTTTCTGTAAAAAAGTGGGCGTGAACATGACCTATCTCACTAGGCTGTTATGTGACTATTTTCATAGATGAAAAACACTTTGAGATGTTCAGATTGTAGAATTAGTAAGCATTAGTAGAAAGCTGTATGCTTCCTTTGATCCTTGCTAATGTTTCTTCAGGTATCAAATAGAAGAAATGTATGCCGATGAAAATCAACAGATCATCAGCATAATAAGTGATCAACAATGAATTTCTATGGAATGATATTATTGTTGTATTGGTCCAGGGAGATTATAGAGAAAAAGGTGGATGAGGAAATATCTTTCATTGGATCAACTTCTGTTGGTGAAAGAAACTTTCCATCCATTATAATCACAGCTTAAATGTGAGATAGCTTCCACACTGAATGGACATTATCTTTCAAAAAAGCAGATCATTTTTTTGATGCGCTTTGGCAGTGTGGACGCTCTCTTTTGGAATAAGTGTTTTCCGAAGATCTCTTCCAGAAAAGCTTCTTCTGAAAGAAGCCTGCAGTCTAGACATAGCCTTCCTTAGCTTGTTTCAGTGAATTTCTAGACATCTACAGTACACTGTATTCACGAGTTGAAGTCCTAATTTTGTGTTTTAGTTTATTTCATTTTAATGTGACAAATCGCTCAATGTATTTCACTGAATTACACTGAAATACAGCTAATTTTATTGGAGGAAACATTTTGGAAATCTATGGCCTTGTCTATACTTACTGGAAGATTGACGCTCCGGATATTGATCTTCCGGGGTTCAATTTAGCAGTTCTAGTAAGGATCCACTAAATCAAACTTTGATAGCATCCCCATCAACCCCGGTACTCCACAGGATTGCAAGGAGTAAGGGAAGTCAACAGGAGAGTTTTTCCCATCGATCTCCCGCAATGGGGATGCCAGAATAATTCAATTTAAAGTATGTCAACTCCAGCTACAAAATTCTCATAGCTGGAATTGTGTATCTTAAATCAAATTTATTGAGCAGTGTAGATGTGACCTGTATCTTGTCTATACTGTTTGAAATCTGATTTATAGTATAATTCCAGGAGCAAAACCAAATTATTTGACTTTTGCTTCTCTGTTTTATGGAGAAATTATATAAATTAAATCTAATTGTTAAAGTTACTGATAAATATGTGACAAACTTGTATTCTGTGGCAACTCTAGAAGAAAAACATGAATCGGCAACAGATTGCTTTAAATACCTTGGCCTGATTATCAGAGGTGCTGAGGGATTTGCAAGTTCCCAGTGCCTCTGGAAAAAGATTCAAGCTTTTTTTGGAGTTAGATGTAAAATTGGAGTAACAGACATGCACAGCTTAATGTGGGTTTAAAAGTTTACACATCAAGGACAGGTGGTCCTCTCTGAGTTGGACTAAGGCCAGAAAACAAAAAAAAACAACTCAGTGTTCAACATGCACAAACAAGCAGAAGCAGACACAAGGAGTGAGCCAGAGAAAGAGCCAGCTGCATGTTTTCTTATTCAAGCACAAGTGGATGTGGGGAGAGAGAGAGAGAGAGAGAGAGATGAACAGCCTTTCAATCTAATAATTTTCAGGCTGGCGAGGCCCAGTAATGCATGGACTCAAATGCCAATATATTCTTATTTGGGATGAATTATGTCAATCCAAGAAGCAACCTTTTCTGTTTCCCTCTAATACTCCCTTTCCATAAAGCCCTGTGCCATGCCATACCATGCCCAAAACATAAATCCCCACACAAAAATGGGCTGAATGCAGCCCTCCCAAGTTCAATTTCTCCTGCCAACCAGGAGACATTGGGAGGGATGTGGCTGTGGGAACAAGTGCCAGAGAAAGATACAAGGACATTCAATTTCCATCAGAGGCTAAACCAATGCTGCCTCCACAGCTCCCTCAGTCCAAAATTAGAGCTCCTTTAACCTTCATTCTCCTTCGCACTAGATTAAATATTTACATGGGATTCACATCTACTGAAATGAATTAGTCCCCCCAAAAAGCATGGTATACTGAGCATACTGTTTGTTGTGGCAATATTTGAGAAGTCAAATGAAAATGAAGACTCATAAATGGGGGCTGGAGATGTGATTTTCCATCCTGAGATGCAAATAGTTAAAACACAGAAATACCTGTTATATTTCACATGTATTCTATCATTTTGATTTTTTTACACACCTTTTGGTAAATATATGTAAAGTAAATAGGCAGCAACGTGTATATCATGGTATTTATTAAAATGTGCAGGCATTCTTCGAGTGTCCCTCTGGCCACTGTTGGCAGACAGGATATGTCTAGACTTCAAGGTTCTTTCGAAAGAAGCTTTTTTGACAGAGCTCTTTCAAAAAGCTTCTTTTGAAAGAAAGTATCCACACCTCAAAACAGGATCGAAAGAGAGCGTCCAGACTGCATGGACACTCTCTCGAAAGAAATCCCTGATTGCTATACACAGAATGGCCACCCCAGGGCACCGGTGCTTCTTTCGATTGCCTCTTCTTTCAAAAAATGTCCCTGTTCTGCGTCCACACACACCTTTCTTCGAAATAGCTCTTTCAAAAAAGGTATTCTTCCTCGTAATTTGAGGTTTACCAATGTCGAAAAAAACCCTGCGTTCTTTCGATTTAATTTCAAAAGAACACGATTGCAGTGTGGACTCAGGTGAAGTGTTTTCAAAAAAAGGACAGTTTTTTCAAAAAAACAATGTAGTCTAGACATACCCTGGGCTAGATGGACCTTTGGTCTGACCCAGTATGGCCGTTCTTATGTTCTTATTTGACTTACAAACATGCATGCACACAAACAAACGCTCACCTGCCACCTCAGAGGAGCAGTGCAAGTGCCTCTGGAGTCCTCCAGCTGGAACAGGAGACCGTTGTGCAGCCAGCAGTTGGAGAGAAGTGGCGCATTTGAAGGGGAAAATGCTGCTTCTCTCTGCTCCCTGCTTCTGGCCTGCTGCACTCACTGCCTCCTGGTGAATGGGGGCTGGATGCAGCCTGCAGGGAGGAAGGCAGGTGGGGTATGGGAGCCAGAGCAGGAGCCAGCGCAGAGCCCAGAGAATAGGGAGGGTGGCAGCAGCTGGGGGTTGCCTGTAGTCCCTTTCAGAATCTCCACCTAACTCCTCAACCTCTTCTTACTAACTCTGCCTTTCCTCAAGCACCAGCATTCAAGGTTAAATTAAAAACTATTTCCATTATTTTTTCACTGCAAATATACATTATTTCAGCTACATTATGGGTTAAATAGGATTTTATGGGCTAGTCTGGAAACCTAGCTACTATTTGTAACATTGTTTCTGTGGGAAAATGCCTTCTGCGTTCTAAACAACCGACTTGCAAATGCACTTTTGGAACACAACCCATTTGTAAATTGGGGACATATGCCAATGGATAAAAATCAAAAGTATAAGGACTAGTCTTTCCAAACCAACCCCCCAAAATAAAAAAATGCAGCAGACAAAATAGTTCAACTTCCCTAAGAGACTCCCCAATATTCCTCAAACTATTTCCTCACTAAAAGTACAGCAACACAGATAAACTCTGCAGTGAGCCTTGAAATTTACCCAGTCCCACTTCTGCTGAAACAATAGGAGGGAGGTGCAATACCATGTTTTCTTGCAGTATTTTATTCAGCAAATAAAGGATTGCTTTTTTAAAAATGCATTTTCTCTTAGTACAGGATGTGGTGAAGACCAGGACTTTAACAGGGTTCAAAAAAGAACTAGATAAATTCATGGAGATTAGGTCCATCAATGGATATTAGCCAGGATGGGTAGGAATGGTGTCTTTAGCCTCTGTTTATCAGAGGCTGGAAATGGATGACAGGGAAGTGATCACTTGATGATGACCTGTTCTGTTCACTCCCTCTGGGGCATCTGGCCACTGTTGGAAGACAAGATTTTGGGCTAGATGGACCTTTAAGCTGACCCAATATGGCCGTTCTCATGTACTTGTGTTTTGTGTACATTTCTGGCCAGATTTTCAGCCAATGCTAGACACTTTTTAGGGCCCCAATGAAAAAAATCACAGAAATAACACTGATCTACAAAGCCAAGTTAGATACTTAGGATCCCTATACCATGAATAGGGAGAGACAAGTGTCTTAGAACACGATCTACAAAAGCCAGCATGTTAGATGGCTCCCCATCTAAGCTACCAATTGGAGATGCCAACAACAGGGGTGCATAACTGAGAGGGGACACGATAGCAACTTTCAAATACCTAAAAGGGTGTTACAAGGAGGAGGGATAGGACAAGACGGAATGGGCTTAAATTGCAGCAAAAGAGGTTTAGGTTGGACATTAAGAAAAACTTTCTTACTGTCAGGGTGGTTAACCACTGGAATAAATTGCTCAAGGAGGTTGTAGAATCTCCATCACTGGAGACATTTAAGAACAGATTAGACAGACATCTGTCTGGAGAATAATGATTGCAAGGTAAAGTCATTGGGCCTGATTCTCCAATGCCTGTGCAGTCATTTCTACCTGTGCAAAGTGGATTAAAATGCTATCATTTATAATTGGCTAAGATTTTATACCACTTCACCTGTAACCAGATGTAAATAACTACACACAGTACCACATGCAGTGCTTCAGAATATGTTAGCTTGCACACTTAGGAAGGCCTCTAGTAGCTCTCACTCTCCTTTATGTTTTTAGAAGGTCCCATATGTACAAATCACTAGGTCTTGCATGTTGTGTCAAAGTTTCTGGGTAATGTAGAGGTTGAACCTCTCTAGTCTGGCACTCTCTTATCTGGCAACAGCCATGGTCCAGCATGATTTTAGTTAGCCAAATGTCCACTTAGCATGTGTGTGGCCAAGTTCTCCATGGTCCATAACCCTGGCTCTCAGTGTTCTGTGCTGTTAGTTAGCTCTGATTTACCCCTAAATGTATTCTGAGAGCCAAGTAAGCAGTGGAAGTATTGGTAATGCTGCTAGATAATACTGACTTCCCATGGTCCAGCAAATTCTCTGGTTCTGTACCGGTCAGGTCCCACGGTACAGAACCAGAAGTTCACTTTAACCTCTCCACTTCCAGATGTCAAAACAATACCGGTGATAAATATTGATAGGGGAAGCAACAAGAACATTTAATATTGCTTTTATTTATGTTAAATAATAAATACTGAATTCTGTAAATGGTACCCCGCATGCCATTCACTGTTAGTCTGAGAATGTTTATTTTTAATTAACCTCCTTCTCACATTCATAGGTTAAACCAGATATAGATATTACTGGAACTAATTTCACATTGTAGTAGACTGATCATATTAACTGATTCCTCAAGGCTATTTCTATGTCAGATACACCCTGGGATGGATATTTGCTCAGCTGAGCAGTGTCTGTTGCTTCTGTTTACAGGGAACCTATACTCACATGGCTGCATTTTTATTTACAGATACTTATCATTCATCTTGGTTTATTCTAATTACCAACATGTGCTGCAATCATTGCGTATTCTGTTTAACTAAAGTAACTGCCACCGAACAAGGGGTGGCCCAATAAGCAGTAAGCATATTAAAACCCTGTTTAATATTACATTTAAGGGAAGAGTCTGTATGTTTGTAACCTCATTCCTTTATTCAAATGTTGAAAACATACCTGAGGATGTTGTAATATTAATTGAGGATTGTAGCTTGTGAAAGTACATTTTGGAGGTGGTTTTATTTGATTTTCAGGTCAGTTAATATAATCCATAAAATGGATGACACAAAGTACAGGGGACCTTGATTCAATTTCCAGCTCTGCTCCAGCCTTCCTACATGAGTGGAACAAGCCAGAGGACTTCTGTGTCTCTTTCCTCATCTATATCATAAGGGTGCTGAGAGGTTCAATACAATGGGTTATATCAGTGGTCTCCAAACTTTGAAAGCACAAGATCACTTTTTGAATTTAAGTCAGTCCGGGATTTACCTCAAACCCAAATACTCCTGCCCCACCCCTCCACTGAGGCCCTGCCCTCCTCACTCTGTGAAGATGGGGTATAGTGAGGGGGACAGAGTGACAACAGTGCCCCCTGCCTCTGTCTCCCCCACCCTGCAGAACAAGCAGGAGGCTCCCAGGGGGTAGCTCTGAGGCTCTGGGCAGGAGCAGCATGGCAGTGGGGGGAGGAGCAGTTGAAGTACTGGCACTTGATAGCCAAACCAGTCAGGGTCACCTGTCTGAGGCTCCAAGTTCTACTGATAGATCCTGATCTACTGGTTGGTGGCCACTGGGCTATACAATGCTTTTTGATTCAGACAAGCACTCCAGAGGGGCAAGCCATTGTTATTTATTTGTAGCTGACATCCATTCTCACCCACCTGGACCTCTCTGCAGTATTCAGCACCATGAGATTCTGCTGTCTTGCTTTTGAGAGGTGGCAAAGGTCTAAGGAAATGCACTAAGAAGGCCCTTCCTGAATGCCTCCCCCACCCCAACACCTAATAATGAGAAACTGTACCTATATCACTTTACCTGTCACTCATCTTCTCTGGTTGAAGGTACGCATCCACAGTTGGTCAAGATGGTCTGTTCTTTAGAAATACTCTTGGATTCTTCACTGATGCTAAACTTTCACACAATAGCATCAATGAGTAATGCTTTCTATCATCCCCCAGTTGGTTAAGAGACTCTGGTTCATCCTGATTTTGCCTCAGTTACTCACACCTTCATTACGTCTCAGCTGGAATACCACAGCAATGCGATATACTTGGGCACAAAGCCTTCAGTACTTAGGAAACTAACTAGTACAGAATGCTGTAGTGTATATCCTAAGTAATACAGGTTACCTTGAATATATCAGAGCTGTCCTCTGCTATCTGTACTGGCTTCCCATTGAATTGTTGAAAAATTCTAGCTCAAGGTACTCATCTTCAAGGCATTGAACGCTCTGGGTGCAGGATATCCTAAAGGCACCAAATCCTTTGGAAGACTGATCAAAACTCGTGCTTTCCTGACACAATGGCACTAAACAATAAAGTTTGCCTGTGTAGGAGGCAGAATTTCCTTGGGAACCAGTCCAAAACTCTGGAATGAACTCCCTTAGAAACTAGTATATAACTCATCACCTTCTACTCCAAACGCAAGGAGCATTTCTTTCACTTTGCTTTCTCTAACAAAGCTAGAGCAAAGTGTATATATAAAACCACTCTCCCTCCCCAAATAAAGCTCCAAACCCCATACCAAAACAAAATACTCCACTGAACACATTTCTCCTCCTGGGGAGAGGATGAGAGACCAAAACATCACATGACAGAGGTTAGTCAAATTGGTTAACATGCTACTAGAAAACACTCGTATACATTGGCAAGCATAGTACAAGAACCTATATAGAACAGAATAGACAAATTATTTAGTAAAACCCTATCTAGAATGTTCTTATGAATGTGATCCTTCAGTAGGAAGCTGCCTGATTATGTCAATTTTTCATTGGATTTTTTGTTTTTTGGTCATGCATCTGACCCCTGCTGTCTGACAGTGGTTTCCAACACTCTTCCATAGAACTCTTCAATGGAGTGAATTCTATGCCTCACGGTTGTGTAACAAAGTGAGAGACCATTAGGGGAAAATGTAACCATCTTTTCTGGGGTTATGGAGGTCTCCCTAACAATAGAACTAGCACCATTCCACTCCGCAAGTATAAAGGGGTCATACAGGAGATATGCACCCTTTGCACAGCGTGAAACCCTGCACATGGAGACTCCCTGATTGGCAGTTCATAAAGGTGAGACCAGACTAGAGACAAGTTGCTCTCCAAATCCTCCTTTTCTCTCCATCAGTGGATAGTGTTAGAGAGGCATAGGGGAGCACCAAGGAGCAGCTATAATGCTATTCAGAATGGCAGGCTTGAAGACAAAGATTCCTGCCTCTGGCCCACAAGCTCCTCCACTGAGCCCAGCACTGGCTGAGGATTTGTTCATTTTACAGGAAGCCAGCAGCCTAATGCTTAAACTTAGGTTCTATCTTCAGCTCTACCAGTGATTTTCTGACTGACTGTAGGCAATTCTCTGGGTCTGTTTCACCTCCCTCCCTTTGCCTGCCGTGACTATTTCAGTTGTAAGCTCTCTGGGATATGGACTATCTCTCACTAGTGTCTGTACGGTGCCCAGAACAATATGCCTCCTATCTCAGTTAGGGCCTCTGGGACAGCAACACCTAGGCTGCGTCTAGACTGGCAAGTTTTTGCGCAAAAGCGGCCACTTTTGCGCAAAA
>CM057845.1:216714756-216729869 GCA_030068395.1 Apalone spinifera
GATGGACCTTTGGTCTGACCCAGTACGGCCGTTCTTATGTTCTTATGTTAAAACTAGAACTTTACCATGGATCCTGTTTAATTTCTTTGGCCTTTCAATTGGAGTTGGATTCTGGACAAATACTGCAGAATGTCTACTTTTTGAGTTAATGGTGAAAGTTTCAAACAGAACTTTTATTTGTTCCCTGTTTCACTTGTAGCATGGATCCTAAACATTCCCCAGAGAATGTGTATAGCCTGAGTGAATGCCTTTTATTCTCCTTGCAGTGTCAGTAAATATTGTATTAATATTTTCAAGGAGAGCATAACTATTTCTAGTTTACTCATAGATGTGTTTAGCATCTTAAAGCTGTACATATTTTTTAGACTTTTACTTAATGACCATTTCTTTGATTTATTTATACAGCTATTTGTAGTATGCCCCATTTTGGTGTGTTTACTAGTGTGAGTTGTTAGAAAAGACGATAATACATGCACTCCAAGGGAAATGTTAATTTTCTTTATTTGATTTCATATTAAATAAACATTTTAAGCATTGCACTTTATTAATTATCCCTTGTTTTAATATATTGTCTTGCATGCCTATGGAGTGTTTAAAAATATATTTTAATACTTGGACATACAGCACATTCACATAGAACATCAATGTTGGTGTTGCACATAAGAAATTTCAACTGACCCCCCAAAAAATTCAACCTGCCCAAGGATGGAAAACGTTAGAGGAAACACTGCAGCACAGCTCCATGTCTCAGCAGGGCTGAAGTCCAGACAACCCTGGGAGACTGGGGGTAGGGGCTGGGAGAACAATGTGGGCAGGGCTGGCCTGGCAGTTTGGGAATGAATAGTCTTTCCCTGCCTCATATACCCACCACCCATGATATTGAGACTTTTCCTCTCTCAGCTGCCAGTTTGATATCAAAACTAAAACTATATGCAATGAGTTGGTGACCTTATTCTGACTTCTATTAGATTGGTGTATACCACACAAAACCACTACTGTAAACAGTACTGTTCCTCAGCAGAGAAACAAACCCACCATGTATTCTCATACACTGAAAATTTCAAGGAGAAATGCTAGCTAGAAATGTAACATTCATCTTCCTCTGGACATTTCAAACAATGTTAAGACCCTCTCTAGAAAATGGATTCTGTAACCAACATATTATTCCATAGCCTACTGAACCTGAGCTATTATGTAATGTACAACATTCAAAATGTATATTAGTTTCAATTAACCCTTCTATGGAGCTGAAATGAGTTTATCAGGACTTTCTGCAGATCACTTCAGAGAGCACCCTCAGATTATAGTACAAACAGATATTCCCAAAGATTTTATAAGCCACTTAGAGTTGACACTGTTTTAAAAGAAAAAAAAATATTACTCTCCCCTACTCTGCCCAGCTATTCTAGAATATTCTAACCTACAGTCCTTTCCTCCATAGGTCTTTCCCCCCCACTCCAATATCCACCTTGCTGCTGTTTCTCTAGATAGCTCTTATTTGGGGAAAATAATCTTCCACTTCCATTCCATGGCAAACTCATTCTACCTTTAATAAAAAAAAAAATCAAACATATTAATAAACTGGAGTTTAAGTTTGATATTTTTGGTTATTAGAGATACATTTCATATGCATCCTGCTGTGTGTATCTGTAGCTTCTTAGTCATCTCAACAATGGACTCAGACAATTTCCAACTAATCTAGTTGTGCTGTGCAAGAAATTAACTGTGATGAAGTAATTAGCCAATTTTCTACTAATATATTCATGCAACTAGTACATCATTTATTATTATTAGTAGCAGTAGTCACAACTAAGAATGGGGCGCTTTTGTGCCATGAAAACATAGTAAAGGACAATTGCGGACCTGAATAAATTACTATGTAAATAGAGAAAGCAGACAAAGGGTGGGAGGAGAAACATATCAGAGGGGAGTGTTTTGCAGAGCAAGCCAGTGGCACAGCTGGTTGTGATGCCCACGTCTTTTGACCCCCTGTCTAGTGCCTCTCCATTAGCCCACCCTGCCTCTTAGGGTAACCCATATTTACCCTTTGTGGATTTTGTCCCTCTCTAGAGGCTGGACCAAGATGGAGAATCTCTGGCACACTGACCGCAAATAGATCATCATGGTTAACCACTGTCATGCTGCCAAATGCTTTGTTTACCTGAGTGTTTGCTGGCACAGGACCCTGCAGTTCCAAGGGGCTGAGGTTTGACATTCCCAGTCAATGGAAGCTGAGGAAAATGGTACGTGCTGGGCAACCACTTCCGAAAATTCCCATTAGCTGGAAACAATGAACCACAACAACTGAGAGTTGCAAGCATCCTAACCTGTGGATGCTTAGATAAGCAAACTGTCTGGCAGTCTGCTGGAGGCTAACACTGATGAACCATGTGCGACCCACATTATGGAGGTTTCCTACCCCAGATATATTCCATGTATGAAGGTTTATAATACCGGCCCCAAGCTAATAATGCTGGTGTTGAGTCTCATGCTGTTAGATCCAGAGATCCTAGGTTCATCCCCCCCACACAACAGAGCCAGGGCATCACTAATGGAAGTCTTATTTAAGAGGAAAAATCTTGCATCTAATGTGAAGCTGCAGCCCATTCCCAGGCAAAGGGAGCCGAGGAAAGAGGCATGGGCCATGCCACCCTTTCCTGGAGCTCCCATTGTCTGGGAACAATGAACTGTAGCCAATGGGAGCTGTAGGGCTCCACACGGGCAGATGCTCAGGTAAACAAACTGTTTGGCAGCCTGCCAGTGGCGAGATAAACAAACTGTTTGGTGGCCTGCTTAGTAAACCACATGTGGCTGGCAGGCCAGAGGTTTCCCACCCCTGCTAGAGAACAGGTGCAGGCTTCTACAGTGCAGCCCTTTTCTGCTGCAAACTTCCTGGCTTTATACTAGCCACACCTGTTCCTTCTCAGCTGGGCTCCATCATCAAATCAGGCCACTACTTAGGCCACCTAATTGTAGTTTATCTACTTAGTTAGCCCCTTCTCAGCCTCATTGGCCTTCTAGGTTAGTGTGGGATGAACACCCCATCACCACAGTGTCTGAGCACCTCAAAATCATTAATGTATTTATCTTCACAACACCTCTGGGAATAGGGAAGGGCTATGATCCCCTTTTTTCAGTCTGGGAATAGATGCACAGAGAGACTAAATTATTTTCCCAAAGTCACAAAGGAAGCCTATGACACAGCAGAGAGCTGAACCAGGAATTCCCACCTCCTAGGCTAAATCACTAACAAATACATCATCCTTAACCATGTGTATAGGCACATGAGAATTGGGAGTGATGAACTCACAAGTGCCTCTCAGGACCCAGCTAGATGTTATATTGATTCAGACATACCTATAAAGTTCAAGTATACCTCTCACTCTACCTCCCGAACTCCACTGCATTGTTAGATTCACATACAACTTCCACCATAAGCAATGACTTTCCAAAGTGCTGGGGAGTTCTAGACCTCCTGCTCTTTGCAGTCCAAGGATGCCATTTATGGAGTTCTGAGGGGTAGTATCCCCCCGCCTGAGTTTGAACCCCCTGGATTTTATATTTGAGGTCTGCCTAAAGCTGCATGCCCTGACTCCAGAGGCAATTCTTAAATGTAACAGAGTTTGAGCTGCTTGCAGCTTTGCCTTTGGAGCAGGGAGTTTGTTTTAAAAAGAGGAAGGCAAGGTGATTGAGAATAACAAAAGGCTGGGCATTCCAATATTTGAAGGATTGTTAGATCATCATGAAAACATTGCCGGGTACTTACTTAAAAGATGGGGAAAGGGGGAAGAGTAGGAATGAGTGTTGTGCTGCTGGGATTTGCATTTGGATTACTGTGTTGAACTTACAAATTTTCTTGAAAAAGGGGTGAACAGAAACTAATTCAAAGCTGACTGCAAAGAGCTACAAAGGGATTTCACAAAACTGGGTGACTGGGCAACACAAAGGCAGATACAATTCAGTGTTAATAAGTGCAAGGTAATACACATGAGAAAATATAATCCTAACTATAGATACAAAATAGCTTTTTACCACTCAAGAAAGAAATCTTGGAATCATTAGGGATAGTTCCCTGAAAACATCTGTTCAATGTGCAGTGGCAGTCTAAAAACTAAAAAGCTAACGGAATATTGGGAATCATTAGGAAAGGAATAAGACAAAATACCATATTGCCTCTAGATAAAGCCATTGCATGCCCGCATCTTGAATACTGTATGCAGATCTGGTCACCCCATCTAAAAAAGGTATACTGTATATGGAAAAGGTACAGAAAAGTCAACAGAAATGATTAGGGTGTAAGGAACAGCTTCCATATGAGGAGAGATTAAAAAGACTGGGACTTTTTAGCTTGGAAAAGAAAAGACTAAAGGGGGGGAGATATGTTAAAAGTCTAGAAAATCATGAATGGTGTGGAAACACAGAATAAGTAAATGTTATTTATTCCTTTCCTAACATAATACAACACAAGAAGCTGACCCAATTAAATTTTAGGAGCAGAATTAAAACAAACAAAATTAATAATTTTTTCACAATCAACTTGTGGAACTCTTTGCCAGGAGATAGTGGGAAAGCCCAAACTATAACAGGGTTCCACTAAGAACAAAATAAGTTCAAGGAAGTTAGGTCCACCAATGGCTATTCGCCAGAATGGGCAGGGATGGTGTCCCTAGTTTCTGTTTGCCAGAAGCTAGAAGTGGGTGACAGAGGATAGATCATGATGATTTCCTCTTCTGATTATTCCTTCTGAAGCACCTGGCATTGACTACTGTTGGAAGACAGGATACTAGGCTAGAAGGACCTTTGGTCTGATCCAGTATGATCATTCTGATATTCTCATATAGAGCTGAAATGTACCTGCCACCTTGCCCACTAGACCCCACACCCCTTCCAGAGCTGAGTCAGAGCCCAAGAGTTCTGACAGGGTCTCTCGCTCTCACTCGCTCTCCACAGAGTTAGTAACAAAGTAAGAATAGACATTAAAACGTAAGGCTAACCAGTGTCCCTTAAGTGACTTGCCACAAGATGTCAGAATATGTTAGTGTTAGAGCTGAGTGGGTCTAATATTTATTTAATTTTCTTTCTTTTACACAGGAATTAGATACAGTGCTCTGTCAGCTAACTGCTAAGTTGTCTGCCAAGAAAAGTAGAGTTTTCCAGTGCCTTAGTAGTCCTTGAATAGAGATGTGTGTGGGATGGAAAGACAGAGGGGGTTGGTTTTCCCCTTCCCGTTTGGTGCTTGGTTTGTACTAAGCATGTTCAGTAACTCTGCTGAAGCCTCTGTCCTCAGTCCAAAACCCCCATGATTTCACTCTTTCCCCCCATCACTGCATGCGCAGGTTGCCCCCTGCCCAAAATCTGAAATGCAGTTCCTGCCCCCACTTCATCCCCTTCCTCCATTCATGTTCTGCTTCTTTCCACCCAGTTCCACCCCATCTCCTGAGCATTTCACTTCCTTATTCCTTTGCCTTCCCTCACCAGCCTCCTGCCTGCATGCCACAAAATATCTGATCACAGTGGGTGGGAGGCAGGGGGATGAAAGGGAGAAGTGCTGATACATGAGGCCTGCCAGAGGGCAGGATGGAAGTGCTGGAGAAGGCGGAATAAAGCTGACAGGGAAGCTGCCAGTGGGTGCTCAGCATCCACCATTTTCCCCCCAAGAATACCCCGGCCCAGGAGCACCTATAGAGTCAGCGCCTATGAGTTTCTGCCACTTTAAGTTAATTAGTCCCTTGATTTTATAGTAAGGAAAATACTACAGGCTCAATCCTTCTGGTACTGCCTACAATTCAATTACAAGAGGTTGTTCCCATTGTTTTCAGCTTAGTCTTGTTGCTTATTCACCTGAAGTGGTTTTCTCGATCACAGAGCTACTCAAAATTGAAGAGCTACAAAAAACCCTTTGTCTTCAAATGGAATCAAAAAGAGACATAAAACAATCATGATAAGACATTCTGGTCCTTACAACATCACCACTTGCTACCATGCAATATCATTACAAGGGCACCTCGCTGTGACTGTTTGTTTGTTATGCCATTTAATATAGTACCTCAGACTTTCTCCCTGGGTGTCATCACTTCAGTTCTCCATCTGTGTGAAAAAAAATAATAACTTGATGCGAGAAAAAGATATTGCTATTCATTGTTAAATATTGTCTTAATTCCTTAGTCATATTAGAAAGATCTGTGACAGTTCGGATAGAATGGACATCCCAAACACTCCTGATTGTGTTTACTATTTCATTGAAGAATATTGTAATCATTGGATGAATCTTGGTTAGATCACTGGCATGCCTTACACATTTCAAGCAACACTAATTTCCAGTTAAATCCATCTTAAATACGGAACCAAGTGTCTAGAAGATTCTAGGAAAAAACTTCTTCACCACACAAGTTGTGTGGCCCCCTACTTCGACCCCAACCTAAATGCAGGGTTATAGTACGCTTTTTAAATCCACAGTCTAACATTTGAAAAAAATTACATTTCAAACTCCAAATCATTGTGGGCCAGACTATGAATCACTCACTTCCACTGAGTAAGTATCTTACTTCATGAGCAATCATATGATTTCCTGGAACAAGATATTAGCCAGTTTGAATAAGGGTCCCTGTGACAGTGTGGATTAGACCCAAAGGCTCTCCTTGCTGGAGGCCTCAGGATCCTGCCACACCCATCCCAGGAAAGAAGCAGTGGAAAGATCCTCCAAGTGGACTAGAATGGCTGCAGGGGAAGCAGCCAATCAGGGAATTCGCAGAGAGCAGCCAATGAGGGCCCAGCAGGCACATATAAAAGGAGTTTCAGGGCTAGCATGAGTTTAGTCTGCTTGCAGATATGTGTAGAATGTGAACTGGTGCCTTTTTGTGCCGGCTTCCCCCACCCCCTCAGATCTGGCCTCTGGAGCATTGGGAGGGAGGGGCGCTAGTGTGGCTGCAGCTGCCACAGTCACAGAATGCTGGGAGAGAGGGCAAGTAGGGTTTAGAGAAAAAACAAGGTTGTAGAGAAGAAGCAGGGCACCTGGGGGCAGAGTGTGGGTGGGGCTGTACCTGGCTATTTGGTGAGGCAGTCTCCCCCATCCTATGGTACCCCTGCCAATACTTTCAGGGACTGGGGCAGCGAGAAGTTATTCTAACCGGCTATAGGAGCTGGAAGGGGTGGATATCTCAGTCTGCTAGTAGGGAAACAAGAGGTGTTCTTGACTAGCTACAAAGGCTCAGGCATTATCTACTAACCTGATTCAAAATTTTTTAATTGCCCCCAAACCTACCAGTGTTAGGATGGCTCTCTGACAAGACATACTGCTTGCCTATCACCAACTGGCTAAGTACAGTAGTTCAAACTATTCATTTAAAAAGAAAAAAAAAACTCCACTAAAAATATACAGATGTTTTATTAACTGTCCTTACAGTATCAAGCTGGGTTCCTGGATAACTGCTCTCTTTGTAACATCCTAGCCACTAGTTTCCCAAAATGGCTACATACTCTCTGTTATCTCAAGGAAACCCCACTCACATACACCAATAACAAATGGAATAAATATTTTCAGATAGGTTTTAATTCTCTCCACACTTTGTGTGTGAAATTTTTACAACTATATTAAACAGGGCTAAGAACATTTGGAGAGACAAGCAGCAGACAGTTTTTCTTCACAGAGCCCCAATAGCTGGTCGCTGTGAGAAATGAGAAGGTCGCTTGAGGGAGGGGGAACTAACATGTTTTTCTTCAGTTTTCTGAAGGTTTTATGGATGACCGTACAATATTAATAGAGAGGTTAGGGAGGTTCCTATTAACAACACTCAACTATGTTGAGTGGCATATGTCTGTTTAGCTACAGGACACAAGTAGTACACACTTTCACTAATATGGCATACATATTTTCTTGAGGAAATTCAAAAATGTCATTCTGTCTGCTCACTGGTGACCAAATATTGGACAGGTTGGACAGGTTGCAAAAGCGGCGAGGAGTCCTGTGGCACCTTATAGACTAACCAAAGTGTTTGGAGCATAAGCTTTCGTGGGCAAAGACCCACTTCGTCAGATGCATGTAGTGGAAATTTCTAGAGGCAGGTATAAATATGCAGGCCAGAATGAAGCTGGAGATGACAGGTGGGTCCCATCAGGGAGGATGAGGCCCACTTCTAGCTGATCTGGAGGTGTGAATTCCAAGAGAGGAGAAGCTGCTTTTGTAGTTAGCTAGCCATTCACAGTCTTTGTTTATTCCTGAGTTGATTGTGTCAAACTTGAAGATGAACTGTAGCTCAGCAGTTTCTCTTTGAAGTCTGGTCCTGAAGTTTTTTTGTTGCAGGATGGCTACCTTGAGATCTGCAATTGTGTGTCCAGGGAGATTGAAGTGTTCCCCTACAGGTTTTTGTATGTTGCCATTCCTCACATCTGATTTGTGAGGAATCAGTTGGATCTCCCTAATCTGGCACCCTCAGGACCTGACCAATCCTGAACCAGGGAATTGGCTAGACCAGGGAAGGTCCCCTGCCATAGCCCCCCAGCTCATGACCCTCAGTGCCTCCAGCTCCGTGGGGGGAGGCACTACTTCTATCTGGCTCCCTGCAGGATTGCTGGCCCCACTGCCACCACCCTAGCCAAAATGCCTCCCGGGTTACCCCGGGCTCAGACTCCAGCCCCGCTGCTGCAAGCTGGCTCTGGCCCTGGTACCTGCACTGTGGGCTGCCACGGGTGCCTCTGTCTCCAGTCCTGGTCCCGCTACCAGGGGCTGCTCTGAGGGCTCGGGTCTTGGCTCGACAGCAACCCACAGACTCTGGCCTCGCTTCCAGGGGTTACCTGGGGTTCCGGCCCCACGCTGCTGCAGACTGCCCAGAAATCTGGGTCTGGCCCTGAATGGGCTACTGAGTGCTCGGGCTCTGGCCCCTCTTCTGGTCTGGGGCTCCAGCCCTGGCCCCCATGCTGCCATGGGCTGTTGCCAGCCTGGTTCTGCACTGCTAAGGGGCTGCCCCATCCCCGGTCCCTGTACCGTGGACTGTCAGGGGTTGCTGTCGGCTCTGGCCTCACTGTTGCGGGCTGCTGGGGGATGCTGCCAGCCCCAGCCCCTACCCCATTCAACTGCTGCAGGCTTCCAGGGGTTGACACAGGCTTCAGCCTGACCCTGCTCTTGGATGGCCCTCCTGCCACTAGAGTACCAAGGCTCTCTGATCCAGGAGCATCTGTGGTCCAGATGCTGGACCAGAGTGCGCCAGTTTTGGGAGCTGCAACCTGCAATAAGTATAGCTCAGATAGCCTAGACTTTGGGTAGCAGGTGTTTTTTATTTTTAAATTTGTCTGTGTTTGCTATGGGATCTTCACCTTCACTTACACTCAATCTCTACATATTATCTTTTTGTAGGCTCATTGGCATGTCCAGGAAATCTCAGAGTTCCTTTTCCAGCATTCCTTTTTCAATCTGCAACTGCCTAAGGTCTTAATTCTGTTTAGTCACAATGTCTTCTAGCTACTTCTCTTTGGCTTTCAGCATCCATGTCACAGCACCTTTGTCGTTGTGTGCTTCTTCTCTCATGCAGATTTTTAACACACACACACACACACACGCGCGCTTCCTTTCCTTTTTCCTACTTTGGGTTTGAATTCTATCATTTGCAATAGACATTGTGCCAGAACTGGCTTTTCTTGCCCCATTTATGATATTTATTTCTAAAGGCTGAACCAATTAAGTATCTTCCAGGATAATAATATGAAACCACATATTCTACAACTGTTTTGAGATCCAATCTTCTTTCATGAGATTTGGTTCACTGAAACTGTGGACTTGTGTGCATTTAGCAAACACATACAGTTGGTTTTTGTTTTCCATGGTCAGAGCCTTTGACTTTGCCATTCCCACGAGTCATTTTACATCCAAAGTTCTGTGAAATGTACACTGTGGCTCACTATCAGCTCTTCTCCAAAGTTAGCTGTTGATCACTGTTGCATAGTTTACATGTTGATTTCACCACCCAAGATAGCAAACTGACATGTGAATGCTGGTTGATGTAACATGGTATAAACTTGGTCTGTGTCTTACCTTGTTCTTGTGTCTAATGTCTGAAACCAAATGTTTTGAAAGATACAGAAGTGGTCACAGTGACGAGGCTATGGGCTTTGTTAGAGGAATCTTTATTTCCACTGGATGTACCGTTGAGAGGTTAAGCACAAATGTCATTGGCCTCCTCACACATACCGTGTGTCATTTTGAACTTCCAGTTTCAAGTGCAGCCAAGAAATTTCTGAATCTGCTTGTCCGTTTGTGTGATTGCTGAGCAACTGCTCCATCCTAATGGACTGTAAATGCAGCAAATACAGGTAATGTCAATGCCAGATGCTTGTTTGTTTAAGCTCTTGGTCATTAATTTTTTCTTAGTTGTTCCTACACAAGGAATTTTTTAAGACTTACCTAGCATATTGCTTTTTTGTCACTTTAATTCAAGATACCTCTTTTACTGTAGATTGTACAAACTGGTATCCTTAGTCAGTAGTTTTAAAACTACTAGTCACGACCCAGTACTGGAATGTCAGGCACTGGGTCTCCTGGCTGCAGGGGGATTGGGTGACCAGTGAGGGTGTTAAAGCAGGCTACCTGCCTATCAGGGCACTGTAGACTGTGCAGCACTCTACAAGGAGCCAGCAACAGGCCCGGCTCCTATGTGGGTAGGGGAGAGCACGCAGGGCTCTACACACTGCCCCTGCCCTGAGCACTAGCTCTGCACTACCATTGATTAGGAACCTAATGCTGGCTGCTTCTGGGGGCAGCATAGTCTGTGGTGCGAAGAGAGGCAGGAAGCCTGACTTAGTACCCTCACTGCATCACTGACCGGGAACTGATCAAGGTAAGCCCCTCCTGCCCCAGCCATGACTCCCCCCGCAAAGCTGGAACCTCTTGTATACGCCAAAGCTCTAATCCTCAGCCCCACTCTGGAGCCTACACTCTAGTCAAATTATGGTGGGTCGTGGGCATCAACTATTTTCTTCAACTAGGTCATGAGAAAAAAAGTTTGAAAACCACTGACTGTCCTTAGCTATTGCTAATAATTTGAGTCTGTACACGTCTTGCCCACCACAAAACAACTATACAATTTTGTTTCTGGATTTCTTGCTGTAAAGAAACATCAGGTTTTTAGAATTACAATCTTATAATGGTATGCACAGCATGTTTTTAAACTTCATGTATATAAGGCAGTTAGCACATGTACTGAAAAGCCCACAAGCAGATATTCATTAAGAAATTATTTAAAAGTGGTACTTTCCATTTTGATCAAACAACATTTTATAGCAATGGATGATGATTAAATTCTATCCAGGTTTCAATGCAAAGTGCTCTACTTAGCTATAACTACACCTATTTCTCCATACACTCTACTTAAATTCATTCAGGTCAGTTGAACTTAATGGCACCCTGAGAGCTTCAAAACTAGAATTAGGAGCCTAATTCACCACTGTGGACATGAGTTATATGCTAGTGTCACTCCACTGGTTTCAATGGCATTACACTGGCATAATAGTGGAGTCACACAGTGTTGAATCTGACCCTAATTTTTACTATATAACACAGGCAGAAAGGGAAATACAATGTAAAAAAAATTGCTTCAGAGACCAAATGTCTGAAAAATGCAGTGATGTGAAGTTACATCACTGATCTAAAACTAAGAGGAATAGGAAAGGCTGAATTTCCTGAAATTCTGCTCAGAATGTACCAGATGGCACTTAGCAACTTTGGATTACATTTTACAAGGTACCTAAGTGACTTAGACTCCTAAATCCCACTGACTTTCTATGGAACAGAAGCTCCTAAGTGTTGTAGGAGTCTTTGAAAAAATTTACTGTCATCTAGAATATTTCTTTACAGGTACATCTCAGGAATAATCTGCTACATGAAAAACAGAGCCCCAAAATGATACATACAGGTTGGACCTCCCAAAACTGGGACTCTCTGGTCCAGCAGCATCCATAGTCTGGCAGGACCACAGATCTTCCTGGACCAGAGAGTCCTGGCTGGGAACCCAGGGGCAGGAGGGCTGGCAGCAGGGAGCCCTGCTTGGCTGGGAGCCCAGTGGGGCTGGTGACAGCAGAGCTGGGGCTGGGACTGGGGCCAGAGCCCCAGCAGTGCAGCCAGGGCTGCAGCAACCCTGGTAACGGGACCGAGGCTGGGGATGCAGCAGCCACGACAAGCCTGGTAGCGGGTCCAGAGATGTGGCAGCCATGGCAGGTCTAGTAGTGGGGCTGGGAATGCAACAGTCTTGGTAGTGGGGATGGAGCCAGAGATGGTGATGCAGCAGCTCTGGTAGCGGAGCCATGGCAGCCCAGGCTGCTGGGGCCACAGCAGCATGGCACACTGGCAATAGAAGTGGGTCATGGCAGCCCAGCGGGGGTGGGGGCAGCGGCTGGGACTAGCAGCAGGGTCAGTAGCAGGGGACCTCCCTTGGTCCGGTAAATTCCCTCATTCAGGATCAGTCAGGTCCTATGGGTGCCAGACCCCAGAGAGGTCCGACCTATACATTATAATTAAAATGTTATTTATATATAGAGAGAGATATATATGACATTATATTCTATTTTAATTTCATAATATGAAATTTGTACAAGTAGAGCAAAGCTAGCACCACTTTGCCATTAGAGAGGATGGGAAGATTATTTCACTCTCCATATACTCCCCTCACCTCACTACACTCTACATCCCTCTCCCTAGTCTCACCTACTCTTCCAACCCAGCCATTCCCAGCAAGCATTTGCATATTAATTTCTTTTTTTTTTAAAGTTGCAGTGCACTGTTGAGGCCACATCTGGAGTATTGTGTCCAATTCTGGGCCCCCCACTATAGAAAGGATGTGGATGCATTGGAGCGGGTCCAGTAGAGGGAAACAAAAATTATTAGGGGGGGTGGAGCACATGACTTACGAGGAGAGGCTGAGGGATTTGGGTTTATTTAGTCTACAGAAGATTGAGGTGGGATTTGATAGCAGTCTTTAACTACTTGAAGGGGGAGGGGAGGCTCCAAAGAGGATGGAGAGAGACTGTTCTCCGTGGTGGCAGGTGACAGAATGAGGAGCAGTGGGCTCAAGTTTCAGCAGGAGAGGTCTAGGTTGGATATTAGAAAAAAATTATATTAGTAGAAGGGTGGTGAAGTATTGAATGGGTTATCTAGGGAAGTGTTGAAATCTCCATCCCTAGAGGTTTCTAAATCCTGTCTTGACAAGGACCTTGTTGGGATAATTTAGTTGGGATTGGTCCTGCTTTGGGCAGAGGGGTTGGATTTGATGATGTCCTGAAGTCTCTTCCAGCCCTAGGATTCTATGACTGACCTGCCAGCATGACAGGGAAAAATCCAGTGCCCTGCTACTGACACAATTCTGTGTTGAAGTGGTGCAGACTGAAACCTTCAGTCACCTTTTTTCCTTTCATAACACACATGGAGGCACTGTAATAATTGGTCTTGAACATTTACTTTAGTTGTAAACTAAATTCTCCAAAATATATAAAAATTAATTAAATGTAACAATAGCCTGTACTGTTTTGTCTATTTAACAATACAAATGCAGGTTATTTTCAATAATAAATTATAAACAAGTTAAACATAAACATAATATTAATTAATGAATCCAAACCAAAAAGCCTACTAGTATAAATCAAAACCTCTTAAACAAAAATATAAGTAAAATTAGTGTCATAAATATAAACCCTAATTAAACAAAATAATAATCTATGCCCCCTTTTCCCTTTTGTAGAAGTTATTTAAAAGATATTTTTTAAAAGCTTCACTTTTTACCAGTGCATCTCAGCTTATTGTATCCCATTTCATCTCATCCCACCTAATCTCCCCTCTCATGTTGACTCATCTCATTTTTTCCAACCCATAGAACAAAGTTCACAAAACCTAAGGACTTTCTTCCTGAGACAAAGGCCATTAGACCTTCCTCTTGTTTAAGGAACTTCAGTTTGCACCTGAGAGTTATGAGAGTCAACATAGTCTCACGACAGCCTCAACCCATCGATAAAAATATCTAATTGCCATCACCATAGAACCATGTAAAATCCTGCTGTTTCCCTTTTGTGTTACGTTATCCCTGTTCCCACTAGCCACACACTTGGTTTTACATCAAATGCTAAAACCACACTGTACTGTGTCAGCAACAAAAAGTGCTACCAAAATACAAATTTAAGTCCACGCAACAAGTGTTAAGTCAACCTAACAGCCAAAACAACCATTCATAACTGACCAGCTGTCTAATTTTCTGAAAATATCCACAAAAGCCATATTTCCCCCACCATTTCTATCCACTCTCACCTACCTTGTCTACCTGCTTGCTTACAAACAAAACAGTAAATACCCTTACACCTAAAACCTGAGTCCAGCCAATGCTTTCCTTCACATTGGGATACCCACATTTGCCATTCTTGCTGGTCAACTGCCCTTCTTTCTAAATCTTCCCATTTCATGTTGAAGTGCTTGATGCCATTCAGAACCATTTGTTTCCATGTTATTCTCAGTCTTCCTCTCTTTGTTCTTGCATTTTCAGGTTTCCATTCAAGAACAGTACGTGGTAATTGTTCCTTTTCCATCCTCAGCACATGCCCAAGCCACTGATGTCTTCTTTTGAAAATTATTTGTGCCCTGTCCAGTCATTTTTCTAACTTCTTCATTCGTCTTCCTGTCTCTATATGATATTCCCAATATACGTTGCACACATTTATAATGAAATGCATCCAGCTTTTGTGTATCTTTCTTGGTAAGTTGCCATGTCTCACTGATGTATGTTACGATGGCAATAACAAATGCTTTGTACATGTTCAGTTTTGTCATGAGGGAGATTTTCTTGAGTTGCCAGATGTTTTTGAGTCTTCCAAATGCAGGGTTTGCCTTCCAATGATTCCTCTTATTATTTCCTTGGAACTGGAACTATAAGCGGCAATTGCCAGGGAGGGATAAATGGAGGGCACTGGCCACATGACGACTACTCCCCTATGAATCCTCCTTGTACCTCCCCTAACCCAAGGAAGGGTTCCACCTCGTCCCAGACCCAGCCCACCCCCACTCTGTCCCATGCCCAGCCTCTTCCTGCCACTGCCCCAACCCTCTACCTGTTCTCCCAATCCTCTGTCCCTTCCTTCCCTGCTTCTTC
>CM057845.1:216730134-216740579 GCA_030068395.1 Apalone spinifera
GGGAGGGGGAGAGGGAGCAGCAGCCATGCACTCTAGGATGTGGCTTGCTTTCCAACCCATTCCATAGACTATCAGGGAGTGAGAGGAAAATACTTGCATTCTTTGCATGCCTTTCACACCTGACTAGTGAACAGAGCTCACTAGCCAGGTCTGAGAAGCATGCACAGAATGCAAGTAATTTCCATTCACTCCTTGATAGCCCAGGGAATGGGATGAAAAGCAAGCCACATCCCAGACTGCATGGCTGCTGCCCTGCCTACCCAGCCGAAATTCCACCATTGCTTCCCACTACCAGTGAATGCAGGGACAGGCCCAAACACTGCTGCTGATGCAAGGAGCCTCCCCCCATTACTCCCCTGGGTCACATTAAAGAGCGTACAGGTTTGGGAGAAGAATGGAACCACCCTTCTCACTGGCCGACAGATGGAAGCAGAGAGATGCAGCTGTTAACTGTACAAGCAGAGTAGGCTGGGACTTCCAATTACTGCCACCGCTGGTGAGTGGTAGGGCTGTCCCTTTCTGCCCCCACTAGTCTGCTATTACCCACAGGCCCCGTCAAAACATAGAATCCATAGGACAGGTCTAATTTGCCCACTGGCAGGACCCAGTACTGTCTAGACCATCCCTGATAGTCATTTATCTTTGCATTTGTCCTTATTGATTTTCATCTTAGGCTATGTCTAGACTACAAAGAAAAGTCAGAAAAAGATACGCAAATTGCAAACCACAATTTGCATATATTTTTCTGCATTTCTTTCAAAAGAGGCTTTTCCAAAATTTGGCACATCTACACAGCACCAAATTTCAGAAAAGCCTGATCTTTTGAGCTATCCCTTCTTTTTCGTAAAATGAGGTTTACAGGAATGGCAAAAGAACACGTCCGCTTTTCCGAATTTTTTTTCCGAAAAGCGGATGCATTTCTTGGACGTGGCATTGCTTTTCTGTGATACCTCCAGTATTTCAGAAAAGCACTGCTGTCTAGACATAGCCTTATTTACCTCAGACCATTTCTCCAGTTTGTCCAGATTATTTTGAATTATAATCCTCCAAAGTACTTGCAACCCCTCCCAGCTTCCTGTAAACTACAAACTCTATAAACATATTCTTTATGCCATTATCTAAATCAGTGATGAAGATACTGAGTAGAATCTGACCCAGAACTGATCCCTGAGAAACTCCACTTGTTATGTACTTTCAGCATGACTGTGAACCATTCATAACTACTCTCCAGTAATGGACATCCAACCAGTTATGTACCCACCTTATACAGTAGCTCTATTTGGCTTGTATTTCCCTAGTTTGTTAATGAGAAGATCATGCAAGACTATAGCAAATGCTTTATTGAAGTCTAGATATACCACATCTACTGTCTCCATTTTATCCACAAAGCTTGTCATCCTATCAAAGTAAGTTATCAGATTGATTTGACATGATTTGTTCTTGATAAATCCATGCTGACTATTACTTAACTTATTATTTTCTAGATGTTTGCAGATGGATTCCTTAATTTACTTTATTATCTTTCCTGGCACAGAAGTTAAGCTGAGTGGTCTGTAGTTTCCTGGATTGTCCTTGTATCTCCTTTTACAGATGGGCACTACTTTTGCCCTTTTCCAGTCTTCTGGAATCTCTCCCATCTTCCATGACTTTTCAAAGATGATAGCTAATACCTCGGATACCTCCTCTATCAGCTCCTTGAGTGTTCTAGGATGTATTTCATCAGCCTTTGGTGACTTAAAGACAGCTAACTTTTCTAAGTAATTTTAACTTGTTCTTTTCCTATTTTAACTTCTGAACTCACCTCTTTTATATCACACAATCAGTCAATAATTTTTTCTGAGTACACATTATTTTCTGGAAATCCTTTATCTGGAGGCAATACACCCGCACACGCACATCCCACACATATTTCTGTGATCTCCTCCACACATAAAAGAGCTTCCCTAGTGCTACTGACTTGAGCACATTATTTAAATCCTCAGCATTGTATTAATGTTTTTGTGCTATAATTTTTAAAAAAGCTTTTTGGGGCCTTTGACCAAGGCACTTCTGTCATACAGTGAGGAGCGCAATATAAATCACTAAATACAATCTTAAATGCACATTCTTAATGAAGGACGAATAAGGCAACATCCACAAGCATCCATCTACATCTATTAAAACATCTGGAGAATAATGTCCAGCGTTTGCTTAAAAAAACACCGTTTTTCATTTGGTTCTGAAAATCTATAAAAAAAAATTTTGTTTTAGAGGTAAAACAGAAAATACTCATTGTCTTCATAGACCTTACATAAGTAATACTGCATACCAGGTGCACCTAACCTACAGCCCATGGGTCATATACAACCCACCAAAGCATTTCATAATGCTTGTGGCCTGCTTCAACACACTATACTAACTACTGATTCAATAGCATGTCATCATATGCACATTTTCTGCAATTATTTGTTTATTTTTAAATGGGTTTTCTTCTATTACAGTATTATCTATCTAAATACAATGAAACAGGATAAACTTACCATGTACATCAATATAGGTGATTTAAATCTTTAAATCTTATTAAATTATGTACAGTCTGTTTGGCCCACACAAGGTTGCACTTACATTTGTGTGTCTGTAACAAGGTTAGTGACCACAGATCTATAGTACAGGTTATTGACACTTTAAAGAATCTGTGACTAAAAAATCAGCACTTTCAAAATTGATTGCTAGTGTTAACTATATATGGCTATTAACAAACTCATTGCTTTCTGTAAATATTAACATTCCATAATCATATGACTAGAATTTGTGCATGTTTTTAAAAATAGCTTTTTAACATGAAATCAGAAGTGACCTGTATTCATTCTAATTCAAAAATCTCTCACACAGAGTGCTTTTATCAATAGACTCTCCCCAGCACAGATACTCAATCTTAGCATTTTGAAGACCTCAGCCAGAACAATCCACATGACACAGTGTTTGCTGCAAAATATACCTAGCTCAGTGAGGAAATGTTGGTAATCTGAGCAGGGCAGCCGTGCTGTGAGGTCACCAGTCCAGATTCATCATTCACGTCTACTCAAATACCATTTTTGTTTCTAATGGCAGCAGGAGAAGGAACATTTCCAAGGACATAAAACTTCTAGCAGCCTCCTGGAGGAATGTTTCCTAGGGGCAAGGCTGATGCTCTGGGAGCCTGGAGTTGCTGCACCAGTGAAAGTGAAGCTTTTGGGTGTGGGAATAGGGGAAGAGCCCAGCCAGGTCTTTTAACCCCCTGTGGCATCATTAGAAACTCACATTTTTCTGCTGGCTTCTGGTCATCTGTGACTAATCTGTCATGGGACAGGAGCAGAGCATATAGAAAAGAAGCCAGCTGCATCACCAGGTCCTCCATCTGCTTGTCCTCAGCACTATGAAGGGCAGGAGTGTCTCTCGGACTCTGTCTCTCCTCTCTCTCTCTTTCAGCTTCTGTGAACTGGCTCCACTAAAGAGACAACAGGTCTCACCCAAAACTCAATGAAGTGGATGGAAAGACTCGTATTGGCTTCAACAAGCTTATGACCAGGCCCATTGTCAGCATGCTGTGGAGAATAAAAAATTGCTGATAGTCCTGGGAACCTCTGAAATCAGGAGCCATCTAGAGGGTAAGGGGATTTGTGCTGGATATGGGGTATCAATTGCCCATGGGGAGGTAAGGAATACCCAGATAAGAGCATCTGGCACAGCTCTGTGGAATGAAGAGAGGCTGGCTAAATGATGAGGGAGACAGGGATGTTTGGGGTAGGAAGGTATATGTTGTATTATTAACATATGGATCCAATAAGAAGTCAGCCAGTTACATCTCTTTGTCCTGTAGCTCATTAAGTTAACTTTAGATTTAGAAAAGAGGATTTTAATATTTTTCAGAAATGCTTCTAGGTCTAGCAATTGTAGTCCTATTATCATGGCCACTATAAACTCAGCAGCAACAGGACTCACTGTCGTACTGAAAAGCTATATAATTTTTTCTCACACATCCAGACAATTCAGAAAAGCAGCTAATGTGTCTGTTTAATATTTAAATGCCTTGGTATGGTGTGCCATGTGGCTTCCTCATTGCAATGAATGAAAGCAATGTAAGAAACACACAGGGATTCACACCCACAGCCATTGTTTCAGCCATTATCTAAATTAGATTGTGCAGTGTCGTCTTGACAGCTACTGTCAAGTGACTCTGTAAGAAATAAAATTTAAACCTATTGTACTTAAACTATTCTATAGAAACTTGTGAATCTTTCTTCAATCCAGCTATGTAAAAATATCTAGTTTAATTAAGATACAAAAGGGAAATTGAATTCAACTTATTTCCATTACTGAATTTATTCTTGGACATCAAATGAAATCGGTGTGTCTGCACTGAGACGGGTGCTGCTATTTATTCTGCCCACTAACACTACTTTGGAATACCTTCTCCATACCTTTTACGGTGGCCATAAAAATGGGCCAATGCTACAATAGCATTAAGTCTATTTTTTACATACTTTTTGAGGAAAAACTGGCAAAACAAGGATCAAAATATACTTTTACACTTGTCTAACTATTAACCTACAACTTATTAAGGAAAGGGATCATATCCAATCATGTGTGCAGGGCTATACATACATATAGCTTTACTTTGGGTAACATACTATTCAAATAAAAGAATCTCTGCGCCAAAGAGTTTACAGTCAAACAGATATTCCACCAGCAATATCTTCCATCTGATAAAAGCAATCAAGTTAAGAACTATCGAGAAATCCATATAAAAGTGTTTTGCTCTAATTGATGACACAAAGAAACACGATACATTCAGTGGAACTCTCATCTTTCTCTAGCTAGTCTCAGAATCAGGATAGAAGTGACATCCATCTAGTTCCATGAAATGTTTTTTACTACTTTTTTTTTGTTGTTGTTGAAAAATGCAGATTCAGGTAGACTGAAACATTTTGCAAATTAGGGGACATCTATACTGCAAGGCAATTTCGGGATACCAAAGGTATCCCGAAATAGCTTCCCTGCGTCTTTTGAATGTGTCCGCTATTGAGAAATATAGCAGACGTGCTATTTCAGCATCCCTGTAAACCTCATTCCACAAAGAATACGGATGTCTCAAAATAGCGTGTTATTTAAAAATTTGGTGCCATGTAGACACGCCAAATTTTGAAATATCCTGTTTAAAAATTAAAATTGAAATAAGATACACAATTTGTGTAGTGCAAATTGCATATCTTATTTTGAGTTTAGGGTGCATTATAGACGCACCCTCAGTGTTCAATTTGCAGAAAGGTTTCAGTCAGGAAAAAAACGTTAAAAATTGAAATGTTTCATTTTGCATGTTTAAAATAAGATATTCTGACTTTTTCAATTAGCAGTGTATTTTCATTTTGAAATTTTCTCCAATTTTATTTTTAAAAAATTAAAAACATTTTTAAAAGCTCACAATCTAAATGAAATATCTGTGTCATTTTGGGTTAAACAAAATGGTTTTTGTTTTATTTCAGAGCTGCCAGTAATTGAAGAAAAAGACCCAGTTATTTGCACAGCTCTAAATCCATCTAGTATGTCATCTTTAATATTAAATAGCACTGCAGATGAGAGCAGCCATTGTGAGTTTAAGTACTAGTAATAATAATGATGATTACTGGTGTCATTTAACAATAAATGAAATATGGAGAGATCTCATGTGAATGACTGTTTCTCAGCTGCTATGGTGAAAGTTACTGAGCAGTAAGAAAACATCAAAGATTCTCTTTTGTATCTCTCCTATTATATCTATTAAAATGCTAACTTTTGTAGCTGGGGCTTCTAATGATAATCCCAAAGCCAATAACTGTGCAGGTAAAGCAAGTAAAGATGCATTTACAAAATGCCTAATGACCTATGCATGCAGTGCCTGATGTCCCATCTCACTGGAAGGAAGTTTGATTAGACAAGCAAGGGTTGACCAAATTCTGGGGTTCAGAGGGTTATAGGACAGAGCATAGGCATGCTAGCGGTTCTCCTCCCCCCAAAAAAGCTAATTCCCCCTAGCTAACTCCTGTTTAATTCTTGGCCTCAATAACTTCTTGTGGCAATGAGTTCCACAGTCTAATTACACACAGTGTACAAAATTATTCCCCATATTTTAATTTCATTGGCTGTCACCTTGACTGGGGGTATGTTGCAATCATTGAGTGTAGATATATGCAAGTTAGCTTTAACTCAACTATCTTGAGACACAGTAGTGAAGCTGTGGCAGCATGCATTTCAATGTGGGTTAGTAGCCCAATATTTACCTAAAATTCCAGGTGAGCTTGTACAGCCTGCCCAGGAATGCACCCCACCATGACTTCACTGCTCCAGGACTTCAGTTAGCTAAATTAAGTTAGCTCAGGTATGTCTACTTAAGCTACAATCACACTTTGTGACTGCAGTCTGGATATAGCCTTATTATTATGGGATGGGGAAAACAGAATTTCCAGATCTACCTTCTCTAGACCATATAGTATTATAAATTTTTATCATGTCTGCTCTTACTTATTTCTTTTTTTAAGATAGGTAAACAAATCTTTTCAGTTCATTTACATGAGAGTTTTTCATGACCGTGAACATTCTCATCACCCTATTCTGAACCCACTCTAGATCTCCAATATTCCTTCCGAGATGGGGGGCCTCTGACCGTGAGTTCCACAGAAACCTAGAGGAGGTTGCCCCTGTGATTTGTAGGAAGGCATTATGCTATCTCTGTATTACTCATCAGGCAGTTCCCGTTTGTTTCTCTGAAGCAGCTATATATTGAGCTGCCTTATGATGCCCAAGTCTGGTTCGGGGTCTGACCAGATCTCCCATTTAAAGCGAAGAATTCCTCCTCTCCTCCCCCCACTTTTGATTAAACTTTGGCTAAACTTTTGAGGGTATTTTGCCTGCCTCAAAGCTCAATTTGAGACTTAAAGGAGTAAGAGTAGAATTTAATGTTACCATACAATATGCCTTCTTCAGTGCAATTTCTGCTTAGCATCCTGTATGGATAAAAGACTGGAAAGGGCCAAGTCCAAATTAAAGTACCCATAGAAGTAACCTTCAGCACCACTCTCTGGTAGAAAGACAAGGGGATTCTGAGACAGGCTGAGTCCTAGGCATTAGGCTAAAAAGGACCAACTCAGATTTATTGTTTGCATGGCATGAGGCCATTTTACCTTGTATTTGACCCAATACATATCAGTTATTTGAGGAGAGAGGGGATAAATAATATGCTATTGGTTAAAGTTAATAAATCCTGTGGCATTAATATTCATTCTTGTCTATTTTCCACTAGCCTCTATGTCCTGATCAACTAAGTATTGTGTGCGCATGCAAATGAACATTTTTATGGGTGCAACTGGAGTACATACAATTATTTGTTCTTGTCTTAAAATATAGAAAAAAATTATAAAAATAAAAAATGGTCAATTTAAATTAGAATAAAGGTTTTAAAAGGTAAAGGATCACAATCAAAACAGAACATTTGGAGTAAGCTGACAAAATTTGTTTCCAATTTTCATTTTGTTGATTTTTTTCCGGATTTCAACTTTTCATCCCAATTATGAATGGAGGAAATACTTTCAAAAAAACAACTATTCTCAGAGAAAGAAAAAACTTTTCCTGCCCACACTTAGTTCTGCAAGAGATGTAACCAGTGATAAAAGAATACTAGCACTTGAAAATGTGAAGAAAATAACTATTTCTGAAGGCTGTTGGCTTGTTTCTGCCTAAAAGACACAAGTCGGTCTGAGAAACTGATGAAAAATAAAGATACAGTATGACTTCCTCAAGTAATATACAGAGTTGCTAGTTGCTTATAGAAACTATTCAACTTTTATTTATTTGTGAGACCTAAAATCTACTGGTTTTAGGCCCTAGAAGTATGCATACATTTGAACAAGCATCTGACCTTTTGTATACTTATCTGAACCAAAGCAAATCCATGTACCTTATGTGATCTGGTCACTGGGAGCTCTGCAGCAGTGATAGAATCAAAATACAGAGCTCTACTGCTTAAGCAAAAGCAGAATCTCTGATCAATATGAGTAGTATGTAAACAAGATGTTATAGAGCAATGGTACATACAAATATGGGGTAATCCATTACACATCACTGCAGTAGAAGCCCGCTAGAGCACAGGAGCAGATTTACACTGTACATGCCCCTAGGAACAGCTTCTTCAGTGTGCCAACCCTCCCCCATACTCCATGTGGCCCTGCCTGGAGCCCCCTCCCATGTTTCCATGTGTCTCTGTGACTCCCGCCAGCCCTATGTGGCCTGCTCTGCCTCCTAACCTGTCTCCAAGAAGGCTGCTCTGACTTTTCTCTTGAGGAAAAAATGCACCCACTACCACTTTGCTAGCTGTTGCCCCTGGCCTGCTAAATCAGTCAGCCTCAGCCAGCTTCATCTGTTTTGGCACCATGGTGGCCTCTGGTGGGAGAAAGGTGGAATTTCAGCTCATTTTCTGCAGGGGGGAAAAAATTCTGCTCCCTCAGACAAGAATTCTGTGCATGCTGCAAACATCACCTCAGGAGAGGGGGTACCACCTGAGACAAGTTTCAGGTGGGGACTCTTTGCAGAGGATGGAGACCAGGAAGCTCTGTCTCTACTGAGAACTCCAAGTGGTACAGCCACCACCAACAGGGCAGCAAATTAGTTTAAAATACCACAACTCACAGCTGCTAAAACCCCGGCTAAGAATAGCCCAACTGGGCTAGGAAATCACATACTTGGCAATACTCCACCCCTAGGCTCTATCCCTAGGCATGTGCCTAACTGGAAATCTGGCCCTGCTAATGCACACTTTGTTGAAGAGTCAGGTGGGATTGTTCCTGAATCATGGGGCTTATAGAGAAGTAAATTGTGAATTTGTGATGTTCTACTGGTCTTGAATTTTCTTTTAAAATACTGTAAAATGTGTTATAAAATGTTTATGTTTTCATGGTGGAGCAAGTTAATATGAAAATATTGTTATAAGAAACATACTTAATTAGCTTAAATTGCACTATATCAAGTAGGCATGTCATATGGAAACTACTTTCATTTAATTAATGTTTAATTTTCAAAACATGGGTTCATTGGAGTGCCTTATATACTATATATATATTGTAATAAAACCATTTCAAAACACAAACAAAATCATGCCACCCAGCCTTTCATTTCCTCACAGCACTATGCAAATAACAATATGAACCAAAACAATATGAACCATGTTTTAGAATCTATGTGGCAAAGTCAATTTTATCCATTCTGCACTGTGGCCCTGATTCAGCAAAACACATAAGCTTAGTGTAACTTTAAAACAATCAATTAAAACTAATGAGGCTGCTTCACATGCTTAAATTTTACCAGTGTTTTACTGAATTGGAGTGTGAATCTTAGTTTACACTACAGAACTAGTTCAGTATAATTGCATTGCTTATAGATGCAAATAAGCCATTCCCTGGGCATGTGCCTACCATGCCTAATTGTGTTTAGTTATACTGAACTAAGTGCTGATGATGTAGAAAGTGCAACATCAAAAGGAGAGCTTCTCCTACCAACATAGCTACCATTTCTCACAAAGATGAATTAAGTACAGAGAGCACTCTTATGTCAGCAAACAGCATCTTCATTGCACTTGTGCTGATCCAGTAGTTTAAGTATGAAGAGATCTTTACACTCTCTTTCTTTGTTTCTTCACCTATAAAATGGGGACAATACTTAACTACTTCACAGGGATGCTCTAAGGATTCATATCTTTGTTACTCATACTGCCTCAGTAGTAAAGTTTCTGAGTGCCTCACAATCTTTAACATATTTCTACTGTGTAGTGTCAACATTTTCATAGTTGGCCATTTAAAGTTAAGCTCCCAAATCCATATTTAAATGAAAGTATCTTAATAGTCAACAATGCTGATCCACCTCTAGCTCCCACTGAAGTCAATGAGATTTCGAGGTGTTCAGCATCTCTGAAAACCAAAGTCACTTATTTAGGTGCCTAAATTTTGACTATCAAGATTGAGAATGTTCAGAAGTTTATTTGACCTCATGTAATGCCAACAGACTACAGTTGTCTGTAGGCAGAATTGAACATGGGACCCCTCTGGAGCGTAGTGCATGAACTTCTACTGCATGAGGTAAAAGCCAGCTGGCTATTAACTAATGTTGTAGAGCAGACTCATCATTCTCTCTGTTAGTGGTCTCAGTGCCACTTGATGGGACAGTACAGCACACCCAGAAGGTGTGTGGGGTACAGCCAGGTTACATATTCCAAGTAGGAGTAGAAATTGAACAGTTTCCACCTGGGCTGGGACAAATGGATCACCAATAACAAGATCCTTGTCTATGCAGGCTATGCTGGCCATTCACAGGCTTCTCTGGTTGGGATGCATGGAAGACAGCTAATTCAAAGTGAGAAGGGCACTCCAGTTGATGCCAGTAACCCTGCTTTCACAAGAACTAAG
>CM057845.1:216748111-216767654 GCA_030068395.1 Apalone spinifera
ACAGTTTATTAACTGAACTGGGGTAAATACACCCTTGCCTTTAAATGCAGCACTGAGTTGATTTATGGTAAAATTGGCACTAGAGGACTTACCTGACATTGCTCAAGTCCCTCAGGGAAGGGGTAGGTGCCGGGGACTCAGGGCAGAGGACTGGGATGGGCGGGGACTCAGGACAAGAAGTGAGAGTGCAGGAGTCAGGGCATGAGATGGGGGCTCAGGCCAGGGGGCTGGGAGGTCTCACCAAGGTCACCTATAGTGGCGAGGATGTTGCTGCAGTTACCAATGCCCCCTTCCTGGGCAGTGGGGGGACAGCCAGGAGTCCAAGGCTGAGCAACCCTACCCCAGCTGCTGGCAGGGCTCCTGCCCCAAGGCAGCTGGGGATGTGTAGCCTGGCCCCTGCCGACAACTTGGTTCCTCAAGGGGAAGCAGAGGGGCAAGGGGGGTGTGGCCCAGCCCCAGCCCCTGGTGGCACTCCTTGTAATGACGGGGCTGCATGGCCCAGCCCAAGTCTCGGCATCCAGCAGCGCTCCTTGAGTGGAAGGGGGCAGAGCTGCATGGCCTGGATCAGCCCCTAGCAGCACTTCTCAGGGGGACTGCACAGCCCAGCCCTAGCCCTCAGCAGTGCTCCTCCAAGGCAGTGGGGCTGCTGAGTGGCGCTGGATCCAGGGACCAGGGGGTGGGTTCAGGGTAGAAGGGCCACTTACTTGGGCTGGTGGCTGGCAAGATGGAGAACCCTAGCCCCAGCTGGCCACTCTCTTCCTGGTGCAGCCACCCCCGTCCAGTCCATCTGCAGCAAAGCTGTCTCCAGTGCTCATATCCCCCAGTGGTCACTGCATTATAACTGTCCCTCCTATCAGCCTCCTCCCTTTCTGTGTTATGGAAAACAATCCCTTTCTAATCACATCCTGTTTTCCTGGCACAACCAACCCCAGCCTTCATTTAAGTTATGATAAGAGGAACCTATATGCCAAGTTTGGTGGTCTTAGCTCTTACAGTTTAAGAGGAGTTCTTGAACAATCTCACAGAGAGATGGATGGAGCCATGTTCCTGTAAGAATTGGGAGTGGGGAACCTTCAACTTCTCCCACTCTACCCCCTCTCTAAAGGATGCCTGGTGGATGGTAGGCTCAGGGTTCATGTAGTATCTGTGTTTCACAATTATATTAACCACCAGCATGTCATCTGTTTTCATGAAAGACCTCATTCCATACATTTTTATAATACAGTAATCATGTATGCAATTAGCTAATTGAGGTTTTTTATCACTTGAGGTTTACTCCCCACACACACCTGTCTTTATACAGGAGTAAACCTTTGAAATGGATTCCTCTGGAAAGTTAAACCAAACCAAAGTTCTCTTTCCTGCTGAGTGTAGACACTATGCTACCTTCTAGTGTGAGGTTTGCCTGGATTCCTTGTTAGCCTGATAGGTAGATTTACTCCTTATGTGTAAATTGAGGAAAGCATACATTTATTTGTATAGGATAGACCTGTTTAACACCTCCCACTGATTTGGCTGGTTTACGTATAGATTAGTCAAGGCGTGTGTGTGTGTATATATATAAAAATCACAAAATGATCAGGGAGCTATTGGTTTTCAAGTGATATCTCACAAGGCATATTTTGTACATAGATAATTCCAGTACTGTGTAGGGTGTGAAAACAGGACCATTTTGTGCCACAATTATTCTGCTAATGTAAGTCCTGGATTCCAGATGATAATTATAGGTGCAAAAACAATCTCTCCTCTGATTGTAAGGTTCCAAAACAATACACAAAGTTCTTACTGACATTTTAACAGTAAGTTGCTCTCTAGCCACTTCCCTGTCAGCCATAAGTTAAATCCTCACATTACCACTGAAACTGTCTGAACCAGATTGGTTTGAACCAGTTAATAAAAATTGAAAATAGGAAAAAATAGCACTGGCATTGCTTCTGAAAACAGATGGCATTTGAGATAGAAACACAGGGTTTCACCAGGCAGTTTGGTGGAAATCAGAAGATGCACTCTGTTCCTCTTATATTTCCCTGATGTATGGCTTTAAAAAAAAAGGCATAAATACAAAATGCCTCCATCGCAGTAAATAGATATTTCCTAAAAACACTATTTTACTTCAAAATTATCTAAACAGATAATGAAGCATATCCCATCTCTGTGTTGGACTAGAATATAATTAGGTTTCATATTTCACACTCACTTTATTGTACAGCAACAAGTGTCAGTAGATCCAGGCAAATACAGGAGCCACAAATATGTTCTGCACTACATTGAATCTGTAGCTTCATAAAGACCTGTGCTTTAACTCAGCCATACAAGTTCACGAGTGAAAGACAGTCACTTCATAAATGCCTATGCCTTGGCATCATGTAGCAAGCTATAGTTACCGTGTCAAAGACATGTACCTTCACCCAAACCCAAACTAGAGGTGCTGAGCCTGCCAGTGCAGTGTTCATGATTGCAACTGCATACCTACAAACTAAACTTCTCAGCAAGGTCTCCTCTTCTACTGGGCTGGAGCCAATTTCCTGATGTTGGACAGATTGACCCAGGGGCACCAACCAACATAGCAGCACCCTCTGCCTCCACACTGCAACCTTAGTCCTGGCTTAGTGTGAAGGAAAGGCTCTGGGGCAGGTGGGAAGAGAGGAAAAGAAGCTAGAAAGCAAGCCCACTCCTCAGCCACCACTACCTTCCCACAGTGGTGTCTGCTGTCTTGTGGGACTGAGACTGGCTCCCTGCTCAGAGTGTTATGACATGGCTCACCTAGTCATACCATTGATCTGGTTTAGCTCAGTTGCCCAGGTTGTAACCTGGGAATCAGTCCCACTCCCACAGGACAGAAGCCATCACAGAGGGCAAGTGCAAGACAGGCTTGCTCTCCAGCTCCACATACCACCACCCCGACCTCCATTTCATCTAAGGGGAACAAGGCTGAGTTGCTGGGGCAATGTGTGCTGCTATGGGGAAAGGAGGAGGTGACTATAGAGAGCACCCACTAAACTTGGAAGCTACTTCTGCCATGGTAAGCCTGTAACCTTCCATAAGCCCATTTGCAGGCCCAGCCAAAGAGTTTGTGGGTCCAAGGAAGCATGTTGTGGTTGGCTGCACCACATGGCCAGGCAGCTCCCAGCGAGGGCAGTGGGCAGGCAGGGGCGGGCAGGCACCGGCAGCGCAGGACCCTAGGCAACTACCTTGCTCACCTTGCCCTGAGGCCAGGCCTTCCCATGTCTTTCTGTGTTTGTCCACATTACCCAGAACAACAACAACAACAAATCACCGTCTTTCACTAGCGACTTTGGAGACAGTTAGAGAGAAAATGAAAGAACCCAAGAACTGAAACATCTTCTTGCAGCTGAAATGTAGGCCTTCCAAAACAAGGGAGAGTATCTTTGGGTAGGGCAATATGAACATAATGCTCATGCCACAGCTGCTCTGGAGTACCAGACTTAAGCCTCTCCATCTGACAATCATTTAATTCACATATAGTTTTAAAACAGAGAAAAATAAAATGAAATAAAATTGAATTATTTTTTCCTGATTACAGATCTTAAGATGTTTCAGAATGTGAATTCCATGGGACAGGGAACTTGTCTCCAATCAGTTTTGTATGGCAGTTAGCAGGCTGATATGATCATGTTATCAACATATAGGATTCATTTTCCACAAACAATACCAGTAGCTATATTTATTATCTGTGTCATGAAACTTGAATAGACTCTACAGGAGTAGGATTTTGGAACTTCCTTGGTCTCCACATATCTGAAAACCAGATGCACCGATGGCTCTGTTTTTGTGTGTATTTGCTTCAATGTTAACTATCACATGTTGTTGTAGTAGTTGTCACAATGAATGCTCTTTGGAGACCTTTGACCATGATAGACACATAAAATTTTGAAAAATGATGTGTAATTGCCATGAAAAGACACATTCTTTGAAAATATTTGACATGAAGTTTAAAAAAATGTAGCATATCAGTGTTGCCAAGTTAAACAGCGGCTTTGAATTGTCAGATGCCTTTTAATAGACAAACAGTTCTTTTACTTGCAGGTTCTTTGATTGTAACTAGACCTATATTTTCAGAGAAGACTGGCTTTTAGAAACAATAGAATTTATTCTGCAATCAGAACCTCACAGCTTAAAGATTTTTTTAACAGTATTTATCCTTTTGCCGTGCTGCCGTCCAAGACAGATTTTTTTCATTCACAAAAGCATGATCTCTAAGGACAAAGTGAATACACATTCAAAATAACAAGTTCACTTACTAAACTAAGTACTTTGTTTTAGCTTTTTAAAAATATCTTCCAAGTTCATCTTTCTCAGCTCGCCATTCAAAGTTGAGGAACGTGGAGAAAGTGAATCAATTTCTACTTTCTCCTTTACATCTAAGACTCACAACAAAGACCTGAGCAGACAGAATGTGAAGGTGATATAGTGGTGGTTATAAATATAACAGACTGGGCCTACATCATAAAGATGATTTCCAAGAACAGCATACCCGCATGCAAATTCAGATATTTTAGGTGACAGTTGAAATGGACCAAGGAAATGCTGTTCAACTCTGAATTAGATTTAATGCTAATGTTTAGATTTTCAACTAAATCAGTGCTAGATCTCATGCTTTGGTTCATTATTAACTAAATTTCAAAAGCTGTTTTCACAATATTTTGGCTCAAAATTGTGGAAATTTCATCTGAACAAGTTCTAGGCAATTTCAGGTAGACACCTAGAAAATAGGCTCCCTTCCTGGTTTTGATCCAACCCCAAAGTTAAACCTTGGAGCAGTGGTTCTCAAGCTTGAAGACTTAGCTTATAACGTCTAAAACTCCAAACTACTTAGTGTCTGCCTTTGTAATTGTAATCACTGTAGCTATGATTAATTATTATGCCTGATAAAACAATCCTGATACCAGCTCATTGTAGGCTATGTAATACTCATGAAGAGTCTCATTCAAATTAAAAATTCCAGTCCTGGTGTTCTGTTATTATTATTCAATTTATTTTAATCGTTATGTTTCTTCTCATAAATTAGCAAAATGATTGAAAAATTGCTTTCCATATATCTTTGCTTCTGGGTAGAAATGTATCAGTCTATAACATCAAGTTAAAATAAAGAACCACTGTCCATTTTATGTATTAACTGAGTGTCAGCTACTATAGTAGATAATATAACTCAGATAAAAATTAGTTCTACTTTAACATTCCTGAACTTTCTGAAGTTCACTCATTTGTATGTGTTAGCTTAACTCTGTGACCAAAAGCAGTGGAAGTTTAATTGGGAAGTACAAGTCATGTGATTTTCTGGATGTATTTTATATGGTTAGAAAATTTAGTTGCTTGATGGAAGTCTAGGACAAATTCCAGGTGTTGAAGAAATTAGCTCACAAATACAAAAAACAAAAGATGTTTTGCCAGGTTTCCAACATATTTGCTTTGAACTGCTTTTGCATATTTATTATGCATACTCTTCAAATACCTAAGAAATGTGTTATTTTGTTTTATGAGGTGCTAAAAACATAATTTATGTCATCCTATTAAGACTTTCTATTCCTGGTGATTGGTAAGAACAGAAAGTGTGCTTTTGCCTCCATGTAAACATTATGTGAAAAACTTATTGTATAAATGCTGGCGGGAGCAAGGGGGGAGAGAGGGAATTGCACTACAGCTGTTTAGTGCTTCAGTTTGGTTCCCAACCCTTCAGTGAACAATAGTTACCATTAAAAAGTCAACATTTACCTTCATGGAACCTGAGACAGTATCGGGCCATTCTTACCCATACGCAGAATATGCAGCTGCATAGAGCACCTGAAAATTTGGGGGCATCTCTGGATCTTAATGTCCACCCATCTGCCTTTTCCTATCCCTGATCTGTGGCTGCTGCAGCCTAGTGAGTCTTCCTCCAGAGATTAACTTAAAAGTCAAATAGGCTTTTTGCAGCTCTATTAGCAGAGCATTGAACCTGTGAAAGAGTCATTCAAGGAAGCCAGTTAACAGGTATATTAAAAATATAAGTGTGTTGTTAAGGATTATAAAATTATATCTTTAAAAATTGTCCCTCCCCGATGGGCTGCCATTGGCATAGGGGCACCAGTTTAATAGAACTGTGTAGAGCCGCATAAATCCTAAGGACGGCCCTGGACATTATAGTTACTTTTGTTTTAAGTAGTTACAGCAAATTTGATAAAATTCACCAGGAAATTAGGTAGTGGCTTTAATAGTGATAAATAAAATTAATAGAAGGGGAAATTACAAAAAGAAAAGATACACTGATAAGTGACAAAAAGATTTGTCTCTTTTATAACACAAACACAGACTTTTGGAACAGAAACAGTTTTACAGTGCAAGGGATCCTTCTTCAGTTCTCAAAGAATGTGGCCAGTTTACAAACTCTCCCTTGAATATTCTACAACACCCAAGTCAAAAATATATCACTATTTTTTCTAATGTATGCCATCAGGATGGTGAGGTCAAAGTCACTTGGTGATCAAATATTTCCCAACCTAAGTAGCTAGAGTCTGATCCTTCACTGCTTTGCACTGATGCAGAGTGTAAAACACTATCCAATCAGAGTGGAAGAATTTTCCACTCACTTTGCACATCTGCAAAGGACAATACAAGGTACAAAACCCTGTAAAAATCATATACACACACAATTTCTTTTTTCAATGGTGGCAGGAAGGATTTAATTTAGCTTATTTTCCGACTCCCTATTTTAGTACCCTTTTTAACTAGATACAGAAGTGGAAATCCTGGTATCTTGCAACAGATTTTTTTTAATTACTTGTATGACAGCTGGGGGTCCCAAAACCAAGAAAAATGTTGTTTCCATGACTATCACAAAAAGCCTTAATGAAATAAGGTGAATTACTACCATAGAATACTGATAGCCTATAGCACATTGCAAAATGGAGAAACTGAAGGTCTTTTACATGGTATAAACCTAATAAGAAATAAGATTTATATTTTTTAAAAAGTATTTACAGTAAGCAGAGTAAATATTAGGTATGTGCAATTTTGTTACTAACATTGGTGAAAATCAGAAAGTGCATTTAATGTATAACAATCTGACCCTTCAAGGGTAGGAAAATTAAGTACAGTGTAAAGAACTTGCCTCCTATTTATTAATAAAAATACTTTGAAGCAGTTCATTTTCTGTTAATTATGGGGACTCAAGAGAACTGATCATGAAATGTGTGGTAAAAGCTCAGAATGCAATACAAACTGAAATTCTAAAATCTTATATTTTAGCATCATACAAGAAGCAATCATCTGCAAACAAGCTCTTAATTTTTAAGAGCATAAATAGCAAGAAACTTCAAAGTGGTGGCAGGCTTTGTGCTAAATTATTGAAGTTGAGAGATGCAATTTGCATAGAGCAGCAGAAAAGCATTTAACCCAAACCTGTAAAGTTTCAGCAAGTATGGGATCGGAAGAGTAAAAGAAGGGTGCCATTTTCTTCAGATAATTATTCACACAATGTGTGTGATTTATGACATTGGTTATTATGATCACTGAAAATTATTTTAACACATTTTTTCTTTAGTTTTTCTCAGTCAAAAGTCATCAGTTCTATTATGCAACCAGGACTCTTTAAAAGATAAATCAATAATATTCAGATAAGCCTCATGATACTGAATACACTTCAGTTTTCTAGATGGAAATCCAAGTCAGCCGAGGTGACCACAAAACCACTTGAAAATCAAGGATAAAAAGGTTTAAAAGAAGTTAATGCAAGGATAATGAATGCTGTAAAAAACATAGTGACAGGTCTCTCCTGTTCATTTACATTAATCTTAACAATTCACCATATTTACCTTCTTATTTCAAAGGTCAGTTTATTTCTGGGTTAAACTGCATTCATTAGATAAAATAAACCAGACTGGAATATACCAACATTTCATTTGCTTTTTTTATTATTTTATTATTTGTAATATTTTACATCTAAGTTTTTCAAGAAATAATTGTAATGAACATGTCAGTCTGTATTCTGCTGAGCAATACAGTCAGTTATGAATTTATGCTCTTGCAACAACAGATACTAAACAAAATCTTAATGCAAATATGGATTGCAATGTTCATCAACTTTGTACCAAGTATGGACAACTCTAATAAACGGTGCTAAGTACTATATAAAGCATCACTGTACAGAACAAAGACACTCTCTTTTGCAACTTCAAATGCTTTTCATAACTGAAAATATGTGTCTTTGGAAAATTAAGGTGGCATATGTAGCTAGGATTCTAGATTGGAAACACTCTTGTGTTTAGGCTGTAATATTATGCAGAAATGAATTTGAAGGTCACAGCGGGGTAAATAATTGCCACACAATGGTTTAGTCTTTGGACATGAGGATCAGTAGAAAGGATGCACATCACCTGATATGTACTATTACTTTCCCATTTTAGATACAATGTTTTATCAATTGGTGACCTGATTGTGTGTGTTTAAGCATCTACACAACTTATCTGTAAGCGCAGATATGTTAGAACCTGAAGTGCCTACACCAAATGTTGTTTCCGGATGTATCCTAACACCAGAAGCGTAAACACGTTTCCATGACAAAGGTAAGTCCAACATAAGAAACGTTAGTCAACATACCTTACTTCCAACTGCATATGCTAAATCTTGATTAAAAGGAGCAGGAAAAGAAAAAAAAACATTTCTTTTTAAAGCTGTTGGCTACAAGAATTATTTTGAAAACTTGCTTCAAATATTCATGTTAGGATTAAAATTCTGTCAAACTTCAAGTAAAACATTTATTCCTGAAATCTTCAATAATATTTTGTACCTGTAGATTTAGAAAGCAACCATACTGTGCCAATCAAAGATCACCACCATATCAGGCATGACTGGTTAATATCCCAGAACCGTGGCCCCTCCTGACTCTCTGTTTCCAGGATAGCAATGTGCTTTGTGCCATGTTCCAATACATACTAAAATAGACTTCTCTCAAATGTATACTTGAATATTTTAATCTCATTTTGCTGGAATACTCAAGTAATATTCTGCCAATGCTCATCTCTTTCATATGAGCAATTCAACTAATTTCAGTTCCACTTGGGCACCTGACTGAAGCAACCATGGAAAGTAGTCCTATCAGTTGGGAGAGAACACTGAGAAGTTATGCTGTGCTATGTTTTACACAAACTATAATAAAACTATTAATATATTTTTAGTTTTAAATATATATCCTGAAACAAAGTAGCTATTTACAATGATATTAATGCACAAAAACATTAACTCTAACTGTAACAGAATAAAATACATAAATATGAAATACAAATACCAAAATACCTTGGGAATAAATTTTAAAATTTCTGATGTCCTAATACAGAGGTATGTGAAGTGAACCATCGAAAATCACTTGTATATGCTAATTGGATAATGACACATTGCTTTGACAGTCAGTTACCACTGTGCCTTTGAAAGTTCCTTTTGTTAAGCGTGTAATTTCACTATTAAATTTTTTTTTAAAAACCACATAAGTAAACTGCCTTATCCAACTTAATGTTTCTTTGAAAATAAAGACTATTATATTATTATATTCTTTTCATTTTAAGTTCCCATTTAATTTCTATCTGTCTGAATCCATTTTTATTTAACTTTTCTGGAACCAATGTTAAACTTTTTAGAGAGAATAATACACATATATTCAGCCATTCTTCATTTCAGATAACAAGAATGGAGTTTACAGAATCTCCTGTCTGAACTAGAAGACCCTCACTGTAGCACTGCCCAGTGTAATACACCAGCAAGACAGCTGCTGTCCTCTTGTCTTCTAGTGCCATAGAAATCCACAAGTAATGACACTGTTTGGACCTGTAATCTTTTCTCAGCCTATACATTTCCAAGCACTCTGATGAGATCTTTAATATTATTTCGTCGCTAAAATACGAAGGGTGCAATGAAAACTCAACAAAAACCTAAAACAAGGTTTTATTTTGATGAGTACCATTCCAGAGAATGATGAGCTGTGTTTTGTACAGAGAAGCCGACCTCAAATGAGCATAACATATCTGCATAACTTTATGTTAAATCTATGACAAACATCTAGCTGAACAAAAATTGTTCATCATCAGTCTGAAATTAGAACATCAAAGCCAATAACAAAAAGTGAAGACCAAAATGAAAACCTAAGTAAGTAAATAATGTGCAGTAACTCAAGCAGATCTCCCCACAAGCGCATGCACACACACACACAAACACACACACACCCCAAGTTGAGGAACAGAACAAGGGTCACTGTAGACCAGGTATTGATACAGAGTTTTATATTAACATCTCACTTTACAAAAGCATCTATGTCCAAATGCATTTTTCTACTGTACCATGAACTTCAGTGTTAAGTTATAGCAGACAGATTTCATCCCATTCCCAAACCATATCTAAAAACATTAGTATGCACCGATGCCAGATCAAAAACCTTCAAAGATCTCCCAGCTGTGCAGAAGAACCATAACACAACCTTTCCAGAAGAGCCTTACAGGACGCTTTGAATTCATTATGCTGTACCATGCATGTCCTAATGAAAACGTTCAGTTCAGATTTAAAGTAACCAAGCACATCCTATCCTCTTACATGCTGACTGATTACTTCCCCAGCAGCACTTCGAAAATTCATAGCCAAGTTCACCCACAGCACTTTCCACAGCTCCATGGCATGCCCTTTACCTTACATTTAGAGAGAGGTGATTCAGCCTACCTCCATGTGTTTTGCAGTCCAGTTGCATGTACTGTACACAGTGATGGAGAGCAGAACTCTTCAGTGATAATCAGTGCTGAGAGGCTGCTCCTGTGAATAATGTACATCCTGTAGCAGCAGGCTCTGTTTCCAGCAGCTGGCAGCAGCCTTCGCAGTAACAGTGATGAGCACAGCTTGAGATCATCCACAATTAACCAAATATTGTATGGCAGCAACAAATCAACAACTAAAGCCCAGCTCACAAATAAAAGCCAAGTACAATTTCAGACAGAAGCTGAAAGCTTAAGTCACCGAATGCTACATTTCTTCTTCAAGATTATTCCAGCAAGCTCCTTCTGCTATTTTTACTGTACCATAATGCACTAGGTCTGGCTTTTACCCTATTGAAAGAACATGAATATATTATTATCCACACAAAAGAGCAGGTTATTGTTTATGAATTACCAGCCTTCCCAGCAACAAAGGCTATTTTCATAAGAAAACTCAATTTCATTTTAGCTCCAATTTGATTACCAGCTGAAGAAAAGAAGCCCTGCGCCTAAACCTCAAAGGATTTTTATTCATACCATTGAATGGGCTTTATTGCTTCCTTTTCAAAACTGACGTAGAAAGCTTTTAGAGTAAAACATTGACAAAAAATTATTGCGCTGCTATTTTGTGCAATAACAGAGCTGAAGAGGGGCAATGATTTCTCAGTCATCCTTCACTGTACTTCAGAATAGTAAAGGCTGGAATTAATGACAGACCATAGAGAGGAGCCAAGCTAAGGTCTCACAATGCATGTCAAATCTAAATGATCACTATACATTGAAAAGACCCAAAAAAGCCTGCAGCTGATTGATTCATGGCTTTCACAAGAAAGACAGCCTTGAAGAGTTTATTGCACCACAATTTACTCTGAATTATCATAAAAATGAATGTAGAGGCTGAATGTCACCCCGACACACTCCAAAAACACACATCCAGGGACAAAGTTCACCCAGGAATTATAGCAATGCCGTTTGTGCTACTATAGTTAAGGGTCTGTCACTTTTTTCTTATTATAGGGGGATTTAGCTCAGCTGTAAAGCTGTGCTCTAGAATGAAACCTGGCATACAAGGTCTCATTTTAATGGATTTTTTTAAACAAATGTAAAAGAAAAAATCCTGGCTCTTTTTAAGTTAAACATTTACAAAACCAGAAAAGAAGCCTACTAATTTCTGAGACTTTTTAACAATTGTTAAACTCAAGACTGGTTTTAGGATTGGGTGGTTTATTTATTTAAGAATAAAAATTAGCAAGTTGTCAGACCACAATGTGCACTAATCAGTTTGGTTCTCGAGATAAAAATTTAAACAAATTATCCAATTATTTTCTTTCTAAAATGGCTTGTCACACATGTACAGTCATCTTTCTTAAATTAAAAGGGTGTTATAATTGTTAGCATATGGACTTTACCAAATACACCTTCAATGTATTATGAAAACAACACCTATTCCACTTTGACTTGGGATTGGTACCCTCATGGACCCACAAAACTAAGTCGTCTTCAAGTCGGCTCACATATGATAAACCAAAATGATTCAGATGCAACCTTTGTAAACATTGATTGTTAAGCGATTTCTGTAACTGCATATGTATACCATGCAATGAGGCATACAATCAACTTGTTTGTCCTCTCTTTATGTATAGCCACTATCATATGAACTACAAGTAAACTACAGAAAACTAGTACTAAGTATCCCGCAGTCTCAACATTAAGGAATTTTGTCAGCACACATAAGTGATTTGTAGTAGCACTGGGAAGGAGTACTGCCCCACGTGTCCCTGCCAAAATTTTAATTATTATGGGGTTTCTCCTCATGCCGCCCTTTTCCACTGGGTGGCCCTTCCTGCTCTCCCTCCCTGACAGGCACCAATTGCCTATGCCAGCATAGATACAGTAAGAGCAGAACTTTAAGGGCTCTTTATGATTCCAGAATTAAATTCATAGAAGCCAAGAATTCAGAGTTCTTAGAATATCCTTAACTCATAATATTCATTTTTAAATTAATGGTCTTTGCTAGTATAGTACATATGAACAGTTTCCCAATTTATTTAATGCAATACCAGAAACTTTATCCCTGTCCGTTTATTTTCACAAGCTAAAGTGTTTGGTCTTGCTCATTAAAAACTAGAAAGGGGCCAAGCTCAGGATTTTCAGGTCTGAAATTGGATGGTAACCCACACTTCTTAGACGTTTGAGGGTGCTCAGACTCCAGGTCAGCCTGTTACAGTAAAGGGAATTAGTCCTGAACTTCTCCCATAGCACTTTCCACAGCTCCACTGAGAAAAATTCAGTTCTAGTGTCCCAGTTCAGACCCTTCTACATAAAATGAAAAGTATTGGGTGATTTTCAGAGATGCTGAAGTAAATGGGAGCTGCCAGAGCTCTTCTGAAAGTCAAGACGCTAAGGGAGATCGACGTACCTGCGGCCAGTCTTCTAGGGCTCTATTTACCAGGTCTAGTACAGACCTGCTAGATCGAACTCAAAGGACATAGCCATCAGCGCAAGTACTCCTATTCCTCACAAGGAATAAGGGAAGCTGATGGGAGCATTTGTTCCCATAGGCCTCCCACTGTGTGAACGGCATGGAAATGTAATGTAAGATACATCAACTCCAGCTACATAATTTTCCCAAGCCTTCCCGGGTAGTGTAGACCAGGCTTAAGTTCATTGTGTTAAAATTGTGCTAACATGTTTGAGAACAACATACCTATGTTTCTATTATAGAGTTATCGTGAGCAAAATATTGAATTACAATTTTGTTTCCAATAGTTATAGTTCATCTGAAGGAAGAAAATTAAAAAATGTAATGGTCATACAGTTGTACAAACTCTAAGGATCCTGGCATGAAAAAGATAATTGCACAGTAAGATTCTACCATTAAAAACTGCTATTTTACTGGACCTGATACTACACATTTTCTTTTTATATATATATGTTGTGTTTTAGTTTAACCTTTTCTGAAAAAAATGGTGGCAATGGTTTAACATTCCCCAGTAATATCTGGAAGTACAACCAAATATTGCAGTAAATTGATGGTGCCTGAGAATCAGAAAATGAAACTAACAGAAACTAGTCTTGTTTATCTGTCCAAGCTGAGTAAAACATAAACAGCAGAGATGGTAAGTTACTCTGAATTCTTTCAAATGTTTAATTTTTTTTGTAAGAATGAAGAATTTAAAAAAAACGCCTTGATAGTGTTATTTAAGTACTCCCAATTACAAGAAAGTTGCAAAACTTTATATATGGTTGAGGAACTAATTATTGGGGTGGCAAATTATAACCAATGAACTGTATCAATTTAGATGTGATCATTCAACATTATGATTTGTATGGGTGCGTATTTATCAGGCACAGATGGATATTTAAAGGCCATAAGAGCATTTACAGTGGAGAAAAATGATGACTGCCACTATCAGCGTACACTGTATCTCATCCCTGGTCACAGCTACCCATCAGTTCCTATATTCCTCACCTTTTTCATCTATGCTCACTGCAAAAGATCACAGGAAGAAACCTCACACATCATATATTTAAAAAAATACTATGATAATCTAGCCAGTTCTGTAGCACTGTTCAGCACCCTGCCAACACGAATCCATTCTCTGAGATGCACTTCAGGATTTCCCTCTGTTCCAAGTCCATCCATTTTAAAACCATGCCAGACCAGTAGAATCTTTCAATTTTAAAATGTGACCAGACACTATAAAGATGGTATCAAATGTACATGGCAAATGTTAAACCCTACTCACTTTATACATGTAAATAATCCCATTGAGCCAAATCAGGATTGCCCTCCTCTATGGGTAAAGAGCTCAGTCAGAGCTCTTTCACCTGGCTCGTCTCTGATCCTGAGGTGCAGGAACCAGTGAGGACCTCCCTGGGCAGATTACATCTGCTGTGTAATCATGCAGCCATAACTCCTTTCCTCTTCTATTTCTTAATTATTTCTATTGCAGGAGCACCTAAGCACTCCAAAACAGAGATAAAGGCTCCACTGCACTGTATGGACAAGAAGCACAAAGACAGACACTGTTCAGACTCTGGGGTTTAGAAAATATGCATGGCGGGACTAAATCTGCAAAGGGTCTGTTTGTATCAATGAGCAGCCATCGAGATGACTGGAGTGAGAACCCATGACTGTGACTTACAGCAGGGAAGCAAAGGGTTTAAACAAGAAGTCCAAACACAAAACAACCTTCAGCCTTTCCCCAGGTTCAACAGCCTGTCAGCTCTCCCAAGGTTTAATTAATAATCTTTTCCCCATGAGGGTCTGTCTCCAGCTCACCCTTTTTTGACACAAGTTAAAAAGGGAGCTTCCCTCTTATCGTGTCTGGAAGCTGTAGCTTGGGGCCCCTAAATAAGGCCCATCCCAATGCCGGTTCTCCAGCCCACACCAGTACTGTATTGTCTCAGGATGTTTCCTTCACCCCTTCCCAGGGTGTTTTTAGGCTACCTCCTCACAGTCCATCCTGTATGAGTTTCCCCAGGTTCCTGGAGCAGGGGAGAGCTCATATCAGGTCTATATTCCCCCAGTGAGCAGCTGTTGCTCTCCCCCAGATATACCTTCTCTCAGAAAAACTGCTGCCTTTTATATCTCTCAACACACCTGGCTCTCAGACACCCACTTTCTCAGTCAGGTAATTGGGGAAAGGGCATGGAATGAGGCCCATATGGGAGGTAGTACTTGATTCCCTCTAAAGGCCCGGCTCATCATGTGGCAGAAATACTTGAATGTCAATCTCAAATGCACAACTGACACATCCTCACCACTGCTTCAATAGAACCAAGCTAGCACAATAACTTCATCAGAAACAGTAGAGTCAGTCTCCCTCCTGTCAGGATAAATCTGTCAACCTTCATCCCTTTTAAGAATGGGGAGCAATACATCTTTAACAAAAACAAACTCTGTATTAAATTGAGTAACAAAATAAAAACTTACTATTAAGGATTGATCAAAGGGCATGAAACTGTCAGATGCAAACGCCCACTGAAAATTGTGGTGGAGAGTTATTTTGGGGATGCTTGCTTTTAGCACTGGTACTGATCTTTACTCACCAGAGTTAAAATGCTATTTTGTCAGCATTCCCCGCTTCTGAGGCAAATCATGGCCGAGTACCAACCTACTCTGATAAGGTGGTGGAGGTGGAGGGATGATCTGTTGTCCCTACCACCAGTTTCAAAAGACAATCAAGAGAGAAAGTATGAGGGAAGACAAGAGAGTTAAGTGTGGGAGGTTAAAAAGGACGAAGAGAGGAAAAGGAAGGAATGCAGAAAAAGTGGTGATATAGTTTCTCCCTCCTTCCTTGCAAGAATCACAGTCAGGATGAAGAGTCTTCCTCATATTCCAAACAGTGGCATTTCTGCCAGGGTTGTACAACACCAGGTAGAAACTCAAATACCTTAAGGAGATTTACTAACTTTAAATTGTGTTCATCTGTTTTGCTCTCCCAACCCTGAAAGGTCCCTGAATCTCTGGCCCTCTCCCCTCCAGAATAACACCTCCTTAATTTTTGTTCCCTGTGCTGTGGAACCAGCCAGCAGACTCAGCTCTTTGCTGGCGCAGCTGCCCAACTCCTACACTTTGCAAAAGGCGCATATAGGCTGAGGAGGGCACATTATCCGAATTGCCCCACCATCTAAGAAAGGATGCTTGCTGCTGGTCCACCAACCAGAAAAGAGCAACACATGTTGAGAGCACACAGACAGCACAGGCTATTCAATCCAGTCCATGCAAGAGAGAGAAGCAAGAGCTCTTTAGATCACTGGAGCTGGCTAAAAGTATGAAGATGACGAACCTTACCCAGGTAAAACTGGGGTGAGGAGAAATGCATAACTAAAACTAATGTGAGGAAACAGAAAGAGGAGTAGAAATAAGGTCCAGAGAAAGAAAGAAAAAAGATTAAGATTTTTATGACTCCAAAATTCTGAGGAGAGCTCAGTGTATTTTTTTTTTTTAATATTTCTGCAGCAGGTAAATTTAAAAGTTTTTTTAAAAAAAATTTTAACGTTTTTTTACTGGTATAATCAGCCTTACCAGATAGTTCTATTCCTCATGGGGATTAGAGCTAGAACCAGTAACTTCACTTTAAAAAGAAAACTTCTTGACTGTGCCTGGTGTAGTTTTATTAAACAATGATTAACAGGGCACATTATGACTCACTACAATAGGAAAGTTTCAGAGAGGTAGCTGAGTTAGTCTGTAACAGGAAAAACTTTAAAAACAATGAATGGTCTGGTAGCACTTTATAGACTAACAAAACATGTTAGATGGTATCATGAGCTTTCGTGGGCACAGCCCATTTCTTCAGATGACCGAAGTGTTGGAAGTCCAGAACCAAGAATAAATAAGGGAAGAAGGGAGGGAGAAAGAGGGAGAGAAGGAAAAAAATTGGAGGGGGGGAAGACAGTGGGTAGATAAGTTTCAAAGGAGTAGCTGAACCAGTCTGTAACAGGAAAAACTTAAAACACAACCCATAGTCTATTAGCACCTTAAAGACTAAATAGTTAAAAGAGGCTAATAAGACCATTAGTATGCGCTAGGAAAGGAAGTAACAGAGAGGTAGCCATGTTTGTCTGAACTTGATAAAACAAAAAAAAGCAGTCTGCCCCACGAAAGCTCATCACTTAATAAACCATCTTGTTAGTTTTGTAGTACTACATGGCTGCTTTTTTTTGTTTTAGGAAAGGAAGAGGACTATCACCAGATTCTACACAGACATCAAGAACCATTGGAACCTTCATTGTTTGGTTGGTTGATAATGCACCAGCCATCTGATATCGTGATTTAGACCATTACCATGAGAATTAAACAGAGCATAGTCCCAACGAAGGACAAGGAATTATCCTGCACAATGAATGGTATTGTAAGAGGGCATCATTAAATTAAATTAATAAAGAGAAACTATATACTGAATATCACAAAATGCTTCCTGGCAGTGAGAACTGGTGAGCTATGGCATAGTCTCTCAAGGGAATTGCAGCAGCCCCTGTTTCTTAGCACATTTGAAATGACACTAGTAAATGTACTGAAGCATGAGTGTTATTTCTGGAAGCAGAGACATTTAGCAAAGTCCTTGACTAGATAACTAAGAGGTTTTTCCTTGCCTATAGAGTCCATGATTTACAGATCAGAATTGGGTCACAAACTGACACTGGGAAAGAAACATCTTTTATTCATGGTGAAACATTAGGTTGGATAATCCATAATGCTTCTTGGTCAATGGCACTCAGGGTGGAAGTTCAGCTATCTCTTGCCCATCCATCTTATAGATGCCAATCAGTGAGCTCAGAAGTATGTACCCACAAAACATGCTGATTACTGTGATAAGAAAGATAGCCCTTGACCCCAAATATTCTGCAAGTATTTAGATGGTGCAGAAATACCCAAATCTTAGCAGAGACAGAAGTAAATCTGGAGTGTATACACATGTTCACTCTTAAGGCAGAAATTCTGGATTCAATCCCTCTATTTCTGTCATGACACTTTAGCATTTAACCCACACTAGCAAAGGGTTGTGTCACCATCTGCCCTGCAACTCTGGATGCTTTGAATGCTGTTCTGTTATGTCACAATCTGCCTTGTCTTCCACTGCCCAGTTCTTGTTTTTTCAGAGTGACCTCAAACTTCTCCTCACCCTGAATTTCCCCCAAACCATCTGCCCCGTAGTCTCCAGCCCTCTTGCTTAAAACTTACCAAAGTTATGATGTTCGTTGCTCCTTTAAAAAGACAATACACTGCAGGCAATACAATGCAGCCTGTTACCTTAACTGAACTGTTTTATAATAAAAGTAAAGCAAGTTTGTTTAAGAAAAGGGTGTAAGGTTAAGAAACACCAAGTATAAGGAATAAAGACAGAAAGTTTAAACACAAATATAAAAATGCCCTTCAAAGACTAAAACCTGACTTAATAAACTAGACTAACTTGTTCAAAAAAGTGTTTCTCACTGGTTTTGAACATGGATGGCCACCATCTCTGGCTATGACCCTTCACAGAGCTCAAAGTGCTCGGTTCCTTTATTTCTTCAGGTGAAGAGTAACTTAGACTTTCACTCCCCCCCTTGCTACATAGACCAATAAACCACTGAAAAATATTTTCAGGTAAAATTCCTTTTCTCCTGCTAGAAAGAGACACCATTCTGAAGGCTTCATGTTGGTTCCTTCCCTGTAGGTGATAAATTCAGTAGTTACTTCCACCCTGGTTAGCTTGGAATGTAAGCAAGACTAGCTTACCTTTGATGTACAAGCTTTTCCTATGTTTCTTGGTTTACCTTAGAAATACGTATAAGCAGGTGGAACCACATTTCTTGTCTAGGGCCATGCATCTTATGTCCTGCCTGACACACATTTTTAGAACATAATTTCAACACTTGTTTCTATCTCTTTGTGCACACCTCATACATATGTACATCATGCAATAATATTACATGCCACCTTTTGGATATATGTAATGACAACAGCATATCAGGTGTAGTGAGGATGTCAGGTCTGACAAGAGTTGCTGACAGTAATGAAACACAGCTACACAGCAAGGTAAGTAAATATAACAGGAGGCCTTAACATGGGAACCCTTAGTCAGAGCAAAATGGCAAAAACCTATACAATGTACAGAAAGATGATCTATCAGGTGGGGGAATATTCTAAGAGCAAGAAAAAAAAGAAAGCTTGCTTTAAAGGAAGGCTGTGGTAAATAATTTCATGGAATAGATTTAAATTGAAGAAGCTATCTGAGGGTATGTCTACACTACAGAGTTTTTTTCGGAAAAACGGCCATTTTCCAAATAAACTCCACTTACGTCCACACTGCAATCGGGTTCTT
>CM057845.1:216781237-216810129 GCA_030068395.1 Apalone spinifera
TCTGGATTGACCAGTGGTCTGACCCGGTGTGGCCGTTCTTATGTGTTGGAATGAGTCCTATATGAAGAGACTAAGCATGTCCCAAGCTTACTCTTTCTGCAAACTGCACAAAGAGGACTCAGATACCATGGCTTGCCTCAGAGCCATTTTGCCTTCCATTGTGACTAGGTAACCCCATGCAATTTAAAATGATAGCTTCTAATTTTGACAGTTTTCAATATACCTCAATAGTCTTCTACACTCACTTTGCACTGCTGTTAACGGTGACATGAGTTGCAAGACAAAGAAGAATCAGGCTCATTTTGTCATTTAGGCTACTTCTATACTGCAGCCTTCTTCTGCAAAACCTTATGCAAATGAAGCGCAGAGTGGAATATCGCCATGCTTCATTTGCATAAGCTTTTGCAAAAGAAGGCTGCTATATAGATGTAGCTTCCTAAAGTGTCGCACCCAACACTGATCACCGCACTCCAGCTGAAGCCTCATCAGTGCCAAGTAGAGTAGTACATTTACCTCCCAAGTCTTACTCCACATTCCAGTTAATATACCCCTGAAAATTAACCTTTTTTGCAGCTGCATCATATTGCTGACTCATTCAATTTGGGATTACTATAATCTCGATTCTTTTCAGCAATACTATTGTCCACCTAGCTATTCCCCACTTTGTAACTGTGCATTTGATTTTTCATGTCTTTATTGAAATTCATGTTGTTGATTTCACACCAGCTCTCTAATTTGTCGAGAAAACTTTAAATTCTAATCCTGTCCTGCAAAGTTCTTGCAACCCCTTCTTGGTTGGTATCTGTCACACGCCAGAATGCAATCCAGACCAGTGAGAGCCTGCACCCCTCACCTTCAGTGTAACCCTGGTGGCTGTCAGCAACACTCCACTCTAACATCCACCAGTCTTTCTTACTACTTGCAGGGTTTTCATACTCCCAGGTCTGAATTTTCCCAAAAATGTGTATTCTTTATTATCCAGCCCTTTGTCAATTACCACGTAGAATTGGAATTCCTAAGTAGTTCTGTTTAAACACCGCACTGGATTGGTTTCGATTAAAAATTAAAACAAGTTTGCTAACAAAAGAAGATAGGATTTTAAGTGAATTCAGGTATCTGGTATTAAGAAAGAGTTGCAAGAGAAATAAAGATAAAATGTTTTCTAGTGACTAAAATTTAAGAAGACTTGATTCCAGGCAAAACCTTTACCTCGTGTTTACAGAAACATGGCTGACCGATTTCTCAGATCATGTTGTCCCCCAAAACCAACTGGTTCCTTGGTCTTCATAGGTAAAAGAAAGCTTACGGTTATCTGTCCATGTCAATTAACCTTCAGAGTGGATTCTTCTGAGGATTTCCTGGCATTTACTTTCCCTGCTCTCTAGATGACCCTCTGTACTACTTGTATGGAAGTTAAAGTAAAAACACATTCCTTTGTTCAGGATACTTCTATGTGGTTTTAAACATATGTTAACAATTTCATACAGAGGAATTTCATAATTTTACATATAATATTGCTACCCACATTTCACTTGGATACAATTGACTAGTGAATTATTAAGTGTTCTAATGATATCTCACAAGTCATATTTTGTGCCAAAATTGTTACAGTAATAAGTAGGGTATGAATACAGGGTACTTTTAGTCACAGTGTCATCTACAAATATTGTAAGTAGGCTCTCTACTCTATTATCCAATCATTAATAAAAATATTGAGTTGTACCAGACCTAAGACTGACCCCTCTGGAACCTTACTAGATACAGCTTCCCAATTTGACAGCAAAGCATTGGCAAAGCATTGCCTTCTTAATATAGGCTTTCAACCAGTTGTGCACCCACTATAAAGTAATTGCTTCCAGAATACATTTCTGTAGTTTGCTTATGAGAAAGTCATGCTTCAAAAGCCTCACTAAAATCAAGATATATCATATCTACTGTCTCCCGATATTCTAATGGGTCAGTAACCCATGAGGAGGAAGGAAATTTAGGTTGATTTGGCATTATTTGTTCTTGAGAAATCCACTCTAGCTATTATAATGCTATTATTATTTTGAGGCTTAAAATTAATTGTTTTAATCATTTGTTTCAATATCTTTGTAGGTATTGAAGTTGGGCAGAATGGTCTATAATTCACTGGGACCCTTTTGGCCCCTTTTCTAGTTTTTTGGGACTACATCCATCCTCCATGAAATCTCAAAGATATTTGTTAATGGTTACAAGACTGCTTCAGCGAATTCCCTAGAACAGTGTGGCGCCAGTAAGTAAACAACCCGGAGCAGCCTGGTAGCAGCTCTCTCAGAGCAGGTCCATGGATCACTTTGAGAAACACAATGGCTCCCATTGGGCTGTGGTTCACCACTTACAAACCATAGCCAACGGGCCCCTATTTTGCCTTGCATTCCTTCCCCCCCTTATTGTTAATTTTAATTGTGCTGAGTATCTGGTCACCATTAATCCTTTTAGTGTTGTCTCTGTGAGAAACTCCCAGATCTCCTGAACTCCTTTATGCCTTAGATTTTCTTCCTATGGGACCTTCCCCACCAGTTCTCAGAGTTTGTTAACATTTGCTTTTTTAAGCCTATTATCCTTATTCTGCTGCTCTAACTTCTTTCTTCCTTAGTGGTCATGAAATCTGTTATTTTAAGATCATTTTAACCTCAGTTGCCTTTCACCTTCAGAGTCGCAAATGGTTCCTTCCCATTGGTCAGAATCAAGTCTAAAATGGCTGCCCACCTAATTACTTCCTCCACTTTTTGGAAATAAAAATTTATCCCCAGTGCATTCCAAATGCTTACTGAAATTATTCTGTTTTGTTTTATGACATTTTCCATCAGATGTCTGGGTAATTAATGTCCCCCATTATTATCAGGTCTTGTGTTTTGCATATTCTATTTGTTCTAGAAATCCCTCATCTCCCTTCTCTACCAGATTCTGTGGTCTATAGTAGACACCTACCAGATGGTTTATCTCATTCCCATACTTTATTGTTATGCTAATCAGGGGAAACCTCAAATGAACTAGTGGGCATCACCACCCCAATTTTTTCAGAATAAATATAAGAAACAATCAAGTTATTTTATGGAACCAGAGTGCTGAGATAGAAGCCACCACTGAAAACATAGGCTTGAAAAGAAGCTGAACCATGTGTTGCAAGAGGTGTTCCTAGGGACTGGTCTAGCAAACTTAGGGGGGCCGGGGCACTGATTAGTGGAACTGTGTGTCTATGTATGTGAGAAGCAGCAAAAACACATAGAATAGAGCCAAAGCAACCCTGATAGCATGACTCTAGAATAAAGCTGAGAATGTAGGTAAAGCACAAACAGAAACAGTTGGTTGGTTTGCTCACAATTCCATCTCCTGTTGTTTGGTTCCTACTGTTTTCAGGGAAACAGGACTTTGTACAGTCTTTGTAATTAAACAGGATTCCCTCAAGGAAATACCTGACTCCATCAATTTCTCCTCCTAAAAGAAACAACCCACTGGGCTCAGAAAATTAGCTAACTGCTCAAATAAAAAAGAAGTAAAATTATATGTTGTATGTACACACGTAGCTTTATTGCTGCCTTCAGTCCATTGCACGCCAGGCTCCTTTTGTAAGTAAAGTTGTGGTAAATGTGCTGCCTGTCTGGCTGCCTAAATAAATCATAAACCAGTTTACTTCCATATGCCCAGAAATACAGTGAGCCATTTCTTTGTAAATTAGACTCCACAAAGGGAACCTGAGAGAGAGTTTAGCAACAACATTTCCCTCAGTATTCCTACACAAAGGCTTGAAGACAAAGACTGTATAAAAGGAAATATTTAAACTACATATAGATTGCAGTCTCTCAAGGTAGCGTGAACTGCTAATCAAATTATTATTTGTTTTGTTGTAGTGCATAAAAGTCAGGGACCCCAATGTGGTTGGCATTGTATATGCAAATAACAAACAGATGGTCCCTCCCCCAAAAGCTTACAAACTAAGTAGAAGTAAATTGAAGTCCAGAATGCCTGATTTCTCAGGTAAGGTCATAGGAAATTAAAATGTATCCTGTGACAATGATTACCTGCAAAATGAGGATAATGACACTTACCTCCAGAAAGTATTTTAAGATCTGTAGATGAAGAGCATTAGATATTGTCACTGTCATCATCATCACATGGAAAGATTATGAAGTGAGGCCACTTCTAGGAGGTAAGGAAAGAATGTTGTAGTTTGGTCTACTGTAAGTTCTGAGTTCTCTTGCACTATTTGAGCAAACAGGGATGTAAAAAATGAAATGCACTTTTCTTTCCTGGCAAGGCAGTGTCACTTCTTGCTGCCATTAGGAAACAGGAAAGATATTGGATCATACCTCACCACCCTGGGGGTGCAAAGTTTGGTAATTGCTAACTGCATCGTTCATTTTCACCACCAACTGCCCTTCGAGTGATGCGGCGGCACATCATGGCTAGTGTTGCACACTGATTCTGTTCAGAGCTGCAGCAATGTGCACTCCACTATGTACATCTTCAGAACAACCTGTGAGGTTGACTATTCCTTTAGTGTAACTGTTTGAAAGTCACCAGATCTAAGCTACAACAGGGATCGCTGTATCATGTCACAATTTGCGTCTACCATGACATTTTCATGGCAATTTGAAATGTCACTGTATTAATCTCTCTCTACTGAGCAGAATTCCATTGGAGCAAATAAAGTGGTAGATAATTGCCTGAAACCAACATCTCCTGTCGCCCTACAAGATGTGTGTGATGTAGGCTCTCATAATGAAATCTTCCTACAGTTATCCAGCCATCAGCCTCCATCTTGACCTGCAGAGAGACCACTCCACCTACAGGAGAGGAAAACTGACATTACTTAGAAGGAAAGAAAGAGAAAAAAGTGATGATGACTTTCAGTGAGACATTTAACAAGCATTTGCTCCATCTATCCATAAGTATTTTAAGCTTTCTTGAACTCAAAGCAGAAATAATTACAATGAACTCACTAGCGTGATATCAGAATCAGGCCCCATAGTAGAGTCTAAAGGGCCTCCTGTCATTGAGCTAGTCTTTGTTTTCTGAATAATTCAATACTCAAGAACTTAATGTTTATGCATACGAGGTCCTAGCACATTGCTGAAGTTGGGAGCGTGAAGTATTAGCAGCCTACACAAGTCAAAATACGTTCAAAATATTAGTCTAAGTTAAGTTTTAGTATATCTAAACCATTTGTTATTAAGGTTGCTTCACACTTTCCAATATAAAATCTTATTTTCAGTTGTTTGTAGCTTTGCCAGATTTTATGTGTTTGGGTTGAAGTTTTCCATGCTGGATGTCTGCCTCAGGCTGAATATTTCTGGAAAATGTTGGTCTAATTAAAACACATTAGTAAGGTTAATGAGGAATCCTGTGGAAGCTTAAAGACTAACAGATTTATTTGGGCATAAGCTTTCATGGATAAAAATCACAAAAAAATGGCTTCTTAGCTTACAGCCAAGTTTTTTTCAGCTAGCCCCCCTACCCAGCACTTTCCTCTAGGCGTCTTCCAGAGTCACCCTCTGCTTATAGGCTACTGCGTGGCCTTCTCTCTTTGGTTCTGTCAGACAAAGTAGTTTTTTACCCACGAAAGCTCGGACCCAAATAAATCTATTTTCAGAATAAATATAAGAAACAATCAAGTTATTTTATGGAACCAGAGTGCTGAGATAGTTTTTAAGGTGCTACAGGACTCCTCGTCATTTTTGCAGCTACAGACTAACACAGCTATGCCTCTGAGATTTGTAAAGTTAAGCACTCAGAAGTTAAGAGAGCAACTACTTCCACAGCCTTAATTTGCCCCCCTTGTGTGTGTATGCATTATGATCAGGGCTCGACAAATCCATGTATCTACTTGCCTGTGGCGAATAGATTTCAGCCGGTCGCCCTGTTCACCAGCGGCGTGCGCGTGCGTGGTGCGGGTCGGGTGCGTGCGTGGTGCGGGGCTGGAGAGTGGATTTCACCCGCGGTTTGTCAAGCCCTGATTATGATCATGTGATAAATGATAGTCAGATAAAGCAAAATAGGTTACTTTTAAAACAGAGTAAGATTATCTACACAGGGGCTAGCACAAAGTTAACTGAATTTGCACCAGTTTGCATTAGTCCAATTTGCATTAGTCCAATTAGAGAAGATCTGAGCCTGTGGTCTAGAGATGGAAGGCCAAAGAGTACAGATTGCATTTTGTATGCCTTCTTTACATCCTCACACCAATGTGGATGAAAATGAAAAGGTCGGGATAGTTGTGTCACTCTAACCCACAAAATGTATAATAAAAATGTGGTCCAAAGGCAAAGTAACTCGAAGAGGGTAGTACCATCCCTCATGATGATATGTCTATAGGTGTTAATGCTGTGTGCATATTCAAGAAGTTGCCCCTTTTCAGCTCAAACTGCTAGTCAAAGTTCAGCTCAAACTACTAGTCATCCTGGGGATGTTTCAGGTAAAGAAGAAATTGTCAGTTAAGTCTGGTATTTTCTTTATTGCAATTTTGTGCATTTGCAAATGGTAGCGCTAGAGCTAGGGTTTCTGGGGGTACTTCCATACTCCCTGTCTTGAACTAGTCTTAACAATCACAAAGATTCCATAGCCACACTCCAACTATAAAAATTGTTCTAGCACCCTATTTACAAGGCATTTACAAAGTCCTCTTATTCCAAATGCAGGAGGAATCAAAACCAGGAGATGGCTTTTTGGCTTACAGCCAAGCTTCTTTCAGCTGGCCTCCCAACCCAGCACTTTCCTCCATGCTTCTTCCAGAGTCACTTTTGCTTATAGGCTATTGCTTGGCTTTCTCCCTCTGGTTCTATAATTTTTTCCCTGCCCATTTCCAGCTGAGTTTGACATGTTTTACACTGCCAGCCTCTTGCTGCCATACATTCTACAGCATTGTCCAGCCATGCTCTGAAAAAAGGATTGCAGATGTGGTTTCACAACTTTATTTCTAAATTTCAGAAAGTACATGACAGATATAAGTGCACAGTGCAGGTAATTCCATAAGCATTTACATATATCCAGGATTGGGGCTGCTGTCAGCCCTCCTCCTATGCCCATCCCAGTCCCCAGACAACCTCCTGTTGGAATCTTGCAACCTCCCACTATGAATGAAAGTCAAAGGGAGCTAAAAAGGGGGGAGAGGTTGGCTACTAGCCATATCAGTCAGAAGAGCCCCAAGCCAGCCATGTTTTTGCTCCTTTAAAGAATATCTCCTTTAAATCCTTTCCCAGTCCATTTGATCTGATCACCATATCCCTTCCCTGTAGGGTACCTGACCTGGGCATCCACCCTACATTTACATCAAGTGTAGCAACATCATAGCCTACCCCATTTCTTCATGTCTACCCCAACCAAGCCCGCAATCTGCTGTGGAGAAGGCAAAAAAAGTAAAACTTTCACCTCATCTTGGCCAATAAGAACATAAGAATGGCCGTACTGGGTCAGACTAAAGGTCCATCTAGCCCAGTAGCCTGTCTGCCAACAGTGGCCAGCGCCAGGTGCCCCAGAGGGGGTGGACCGAAGACAATGATCAAGCGATTTGCCTCCTGCCTCTCCAGCCTCTGACAAACAGAGGCCAAGGACACCATTTTATCCCCTGGCTAATAGCCTTTTATGGACCTATCCTCCATGAAATTATCTAGCTTCTCTTTAAACTCTGTTATAGTCCTAGCCTTCACAGCCTCCTCTGGCAAGGAGTTCCACAGGTTGACTACGCGCTGTGTGAAGAAGAACAATCTGGTGGGGAAAGAAAAAATTTCTTCTCATTCCCCCCCCCCCCCCCCCAGCCAAAGGTCACAGCAGATCACAGCAAAACATGGCATTAAACTAATTACATGGGTGAGAGTGTTTGTGCCGCTCTACCCGGTCTAGGTAAAAAGATCTTTTCCTGCACCAGCATCAATCAAAATAGTCTTCCTTTCTCTTCCAGTCACCTGGGGGAAGGAGAATGGATCAGTATCTCTATGATGACTTGAGGTGAAGCTGCCACAACCGGTCATACGCCAGATACCTAGCCCTAAAAGGGACCACACACTTTTTCCCACCATCCACACAACAGACCCTGCTGCTTAATGTGTGATGAGGTCATTCTACACCTGAGCCACTCCTTAATTGGCCATGTAATTATCAGCATCATCATATTACTTCACACTAAGCATTTTCAGCCATTTATCACAATGTTGATCTTTATTTTAAATATAAATCAGAGAATCATTTATGTCTTTTATGTTCTTTGTATTTATTCAAGAATATTTAACTGTAGACAAAAGGTGACTTATTCATTATTCATCCTGAACAAGGCAAGTATGGCAATTTGAAAAGCCTGACATTTGAGCTTTTTGCCAACAGTAGCAAAATTATATCCTTCCCATTGTAAATCAATGAAGTAGAATCATTGTGCACAAAAGAATTAAATTGCCTTGTCACTTTAATAAGGCCACCTTATATACAACCTTCAACCATTGCCATTGTGCAGAGAAAGGGTGCATCCTTTGCCTCAGCTGCCTTAGATCTCAGTAGGCTTTCCAATTAAATGAACATCCTCTTAGTCTTTCACTCCACTTCACTCTCTCTCTTTATTGAGAGGCAATGTCAGAATGTCATAGGCATAGCTTGCTAAAAGTGGCGCGCACGCATCAATGCGAATTAACTTCCCCAAACTAGTGCGTTCCTTTGGCAGCCTTTTAACTTGTTTATCAAGTCCAAATTATGACAGAACTCCAAGGGAAAGGATTTTTATTTTAAATTGTTTAATGCTCTCGGAGAAAAACTACAAGGAAACAGACATTTGCAGAACAAGAAAACTATACAAATAGGAGCATCCTTTGCCTACAATGTAGATAATGCAAAATGGCAAAGAAACAACATGTCCAATCAAGCAGAAAACAAGTGGCATGAGCCAGAAAGGGAGCAACTTTGTGTACTGTCACTTCACAGGCTAGCACCCTATTATTATAATCAGACCTTATTTTTTCTATCCCACACCCTTTGGATGCATTTCACCCTGAGAGTGGAAACCTTTAGCCAGCCAGTCTCTAATATGATTCTCTAGAATAGCTATTTCATAATTCAACAGCAGGCTGCTGTCTGCCATAATCCTGCTCCCGCCTCCAACTCTAATGTACACTGGTGTGCCTATTGACTGAAAGGGCAATTTCAAATTCTATTTTCCCCAAAAGAAAACTAGCAAAAATAAAGCTTTGTGCTAATAGTCAAACCACTGTAACCTCAATAAATCTTCATATTTTCAAAAATACTTATAAAATGTTATAACATTACAATTGTTTATAGTCTCACTATTGTCCTGTTTTGATAGTTTACTGAAATACTCACAGCAAAGAAACACACACAGGAGTATGGTAAGTGGTAACAACAATATTCTTAATGCTGCTAACATTTTGAGTTTTAGTTGGAAAATGTTAATACCAATGACCTTTTTTCTGAAGGGTATTTTAAGGAGACCAAGCAATTTTCTGTACTATGGTTACCATAGTGATTGGCCCTTTAAAAAAGACTGAAAAAAATTGATGTACATCTGTAATCAACCAGCGACTGCAACAACAATTGGTTTAATACAGCAACACTTTTGATTTAATTTTTTGCAGAAAAGATATTGTGTTTAGAAAAGTGAAGCATAAAAGAAACTATTCATGAGTGGAAAAATAGGACCTCTTTCACAGAACATTATGATGAGTTGGAAGGTATGTTCCTTGAAAAATATATTTGTCCACAATCGCTATCCAGGGTTTTTTTCTTTTTTAGATACTTCATCACACATACTGGAGTGAGTGAGCCATTCAGAGAATAAAGCTTGAGAAGCTTGTGAGGTGAAAGGAACTTCTGCCTTTCATGCTCCTCATTCTTTGCCTTTCAGAAGGTCTACTTTAAAAATAAAAGGTATTTTAAAAACTCTACGGCTACGTCTAGACTGGCATGATTTTCCGAAAATGCTTTTAACGGAAAAGCACTTTTTGCGGAAAAGCGTCCGTGGCCAATCTAGACGCGCTTTTGCGCAAAAAAGCCCCAATCACTATTTTCACGATCGGGGCTTTTTTGCGGAAAAGAAATGTCTGCTGTCTACACTGGCCCTTTTGCGCAAAAGTTTTGCGCAAAAGGGACTTTTGCCCGAACGGGAGCAGCATAGTTTTTCCGCAAAAGCACTGACGATCTTACAACAGATCGTCAGTGCTTTTGTGGAAATTCAAGCGGCCAGTGTAGACAGCTGGCCAGTTTTTGCGGAAAAGCAGATGATTTTCCGCAAAAACTGGCCAGTCTAGACACAGCCTACCAGTTTAAATATGTATTACCACTAGACTTGCAAGTTTAGCCAGAAAACTCACAAACCTACTTAGCAAGGTTCTTGGGTGTCATGACCACACGGTGTCAAAGGGCATGTCTACACTAGAGTTATTTCGAAATAACTCGTTATATACAGCAAGCCTGTTATTTCAAAATTATTTTGAAACAATAAACCCTTATTCTGTGAGGAATACTGCCTATTTCAAAATTGCTATTTTGAAACAGGGTGAGTGTGGATGGTGCAGCTGTGCTTATTTTGAAATAATTGGCCACCAGGGCCTCTCAGAGCTGCCCCACGACCCTCAAAACTCTATAGTTTCCCCTTTCCCCTGCAGCCATTAAAGCTGCAGAGAGAAAAGAAAGGGCTTAGAGCACCACAGCAGCCCTGCCAGCCCCGAGCTACACAGTTGCCTGTAGAGGAGCCATGGCAGACCTGAGTGCTCTCTCTGAACCATTCACCCCCTCCCCCAGCTGCAAGCGAGCCTGAAGCCAGATCGGAAACCCCTGCCTGGGGCCAAAAGAGAGCACCCTCCTGGACTGGCATGGAGCTCCTGGATCTCATTGAGGTCTGGGGGTAGAAGACCAACATCCAGGATCACAGCACCAAGAGGTGGAATGCTAAAGTCTATGGCTGAATGGCTGCCAGTCTGGCCCGAAAGGGTCACAGCTGGACTCTGGACCAGGCCTGAATGAAAATTAAAGAATTCTGGCAGACCTACACAAAGGCCAGGAAACTATGTTCCTGCTCTGGAGTGGTACCACACACCTATCACTACTTCAAGCAGCTGGATGCCATCCTGGGAGGGGAGCAGGTCACTTCCCCCTCCCTTGTCATGGACTCCAGACTGGCCAAGCCCATCATCAGCCTCCATAAGGGCAAGGCTGTGGAGGAGGAGGAGGAGGACAATGATGGAGAGGATGATGAGGCAAGTCTGGACACCATGACCACCAGCCAGGAGGTTGTCATCAGGCTGGAGCTGGTACCCACCCTCTCAGGATGTCTCCCAGGCTCAGACAAAGCCGGGAAAGGCACTTCCAGTGAGTTCCATAACTTTCCTTAGACACGTGTGGGAGGAGGTGGCTGGCTGTGCGGGGCTGCGCACTCCTCTCGGCCTGGGGAATCACACAGCAGCTTGTGCATGTGGGTACACATGGTGCACCAGCCCGGAGCATTGAGCCCCATGAAGCTCTCACACGAGAACCTTTCGCTCCTTCTCACAAGGTTTCCACACAGACCTGCCTTAATTCCGACCCTATGGTGAGACACCTTCCCATCAAAAGCCACCACTATGGAACCTGGGGTCAGGGAAACACACAGCAGTGCCAAACATGGCACACGGTCATGCCTGCACTCTGGGGCAGCAGCTGCTTCTGGCCAAGCATGGTGATGTGGGAGAGATCCTGCCTGAAAGGGATCCTGCTGGGGGAGAGGGGGAAGAGGACGGGACCCCAGTACTACCCTCCCTGAAAAGCAGCATCTGCCACTCACACACACCTCTCCCAAATCCTCCCCCTCTCCTGCAGAGGGCAGAGATAGCAGTTCTCTCTGCGGGCCCAGAATGTGAGGGGCATGGAAGGAAGCTGAGCTGGCCACCCCTGCTCCCTCCTGCCCATGGGCTCCTGGATGACACCTTCCCATGGCTGCATGTCCCCAAGACATGGGGGTAGCAAGGCTCCTCTGGGAGGTCCATACCCCCGCAGGATAGTGCCTGCAGTCTAGGCAACAGATGGCCTTGTTCAAAGCACTTAGCCATCATGTGAACTGAGACCTTTAGTGTCAGCTCACAGATTGGGGCTAGGCTTCATACACAATGTCTGCAAGGATGACTGCCCTTCTCTCTTCTTCACAGCTGGACCAGTGGTGAGTGCAGTGTATACACCACCTCCAGCAAAACCCCACGAGACCAACAGGTGGAGGTGACCTGCTCTAGGACTATCCATTCCCACTAGTTAGAACTGTATCAGAGGGGTAGCTGTGTTCGTCTGAATCTGCATAGACAACGAGAAGTCGTATGGCACCTTATAGACTAAGAAGTATTTATTGGAGCATAAGCTTTTGTGGGCAAAAACCCAGTTCTTCAGATGCATGTAGTGGAAATTCCAGAGGCGGGTATAACTACACAGGCACATGAAAAGAAAGGAGTACCAATCAAGAGGAAGGCCAGAGATAACAAAGTCAATTCAGTCAGGGAGGATGGGGTCTATTTCTAGCAGCTAATGTGGAAGTGTGAACACCAAGAGACAAGAAACTCCTTTTGTAATTGGCTAACCATTCACAGTCTTTGTTTAATAATCCTAAACTGATAGTGTCAAATTTGCAAATGAATTGTAGCTCTGCAGTTTCTCTTTGAAGTCTGTTTTTGAAGTTTTTTTGTTGCAGGGAGATTGAAGTGTTCTCCTACAGGTTTTTTGTATGTTACCATTCCTGACATCTGATTTGTGTCCATTTATTCCTTTACGTAGGAGAACACTTCAATCTCCCTGGACACATAGTAGCAGATTTAAAAGTAGCCATCCTGCAATAAAAAAAACTTCAAAAACAGACTATCAATTTAGGATTAAACAAAGACTATGAATGTTTAATGGTCTAGCCAACTACAAAAGCAGTCTCTCCTCTCTTGGTATTCACACCTCCACATCAGTTGCTAGAAATGATTCTCCCTGACTGAATTGACCTCATTATCTCTGGCCTTCCTCTTGATTGGTACTCCTTTCTTTTCATGTGCCTGTATATTTATACCTGCCTCTGGAATTTCCACTCCATGCATCTGATGAAGTGGGTCTTTGCCCATGAAAGCTTATGCTCCAATAAATCTCTTAGTTTATAAAGTGCCACATGACTTCTCGTTGTTTAGTCAGAACTGGTGTCCCTGTGCCAGAAGCGGTGGTGCACAGTGTGCTGGGGATGATGGAGGATCTGGGGGTAGGAGGAGCACCTGGGCCAGGATGAGGAGCTGCCCTAGTCTGAGCTGGCTGTCTTGGTCTTGCAGTGCCATGAGGGTGGCCTGCATTAACTGTGCCAGAAGATGCAGCAGGAGGTGGTTCCCTGGTAGGAGTGCTGTGGGGTCCGCAAGGGCAACCAGAGCATGCAGTGTGGTGTTTGCTGTCCCTCGAGGAGACAAAGGTGACGAGTCTGAGACACAGCCTTAGAGGGGAGCCCCTTTAAGCACAAACCTCAGATAGCCTCAGGCAGCAGCTCCAGGAAGTGACTGCTGTCCTGCTGCCCTGCCAGAGTGCTTCCAGGGGAGCTTTAAATGCGATTCAGGCTCCAATGAGTGCGGATGTGCTATTTTGATATAAATCTGCACTATTTTGATGGGGAGTTGTAGTGTGGATGCACTATTTCAAAATAGTTATTGAAGGAGTTATTTCAAAATAACTTATTTTGAAATAGCCTAAGTGCTTATATGTGTTCAAGCATAAAATGCAAGTAAGTTCATATTACCATTAGAATGTCATTATCTAACCTAGTTATGAAGAGGAGAATTTTTTAAAAGCAAATGGTATTTTATTTGCCATCAAAAACATTTTATTCGTGAGCTATAAGAACTTTGCAAATGACTTAAATATCATTGAAGAGAATAGACTCCGTGGACTTGATCCTTCTCTTACTAAGGACTTTATCCAAAGCACGTTAAAGTCAACCAAAGACCTTCCATTGGCTTGTAGTCAGGTTCTGATAATTACTTCATATCAGTGCAACTCCTATTACTACAATGCCATTACTTCTGATATGCACTGATAAAGTCAGAATCAGGCCCTTGCTGAGTTGCTTGCATTTCAGATTGAGAGTCACTATGTGTTTAATTCAGTTGGTTACAATATGCATCTGAGGTTAAATTAGAGCTGGTTGAAATTTTTTCAAAATGGATTTCCTTCAGAAAATGCAGTTTCATCAAAATGAGACCATGTGGTGGAAAGGTAGATTTCAACAAAATTTCTCATGGGAACAAAGTAAAAGATGAAACATTTAGACTTTTTTGTCTCATTCACTTAATGCTACTGCTTTATTTTAATATGTTAAAAATGTTCACCTTCAACTTCCTTGATATGATTAATTTAATTGACTTTTATATATTAAAATGTTAACTTTAATGTCACGTGTAGATTGCCTATACATACGCTATTTCTGTATATAATAAATACTATAATTTGTAAAAAAAGTAAAAAACAAACCATTTTAGCAGAATCAAACATTTTTTATGGCCCTGAATAAATTTGTTTAATTTGAATTCTATGGGAAAGCTGGGTATTTCAAATTTTTGTTCTGATTTAGAATATATAATTATTATTATTATTATTATTACAGAATATCCTGGAAATTCTGTTTCTGACCAACTCTTGTTTAAAAAATACCCAGCTCATTTAATCTTCAAAGACCTGTCTTAAATTGCCAAAAATCAAGGAATCCTACAGGTAAGGGGCTACATTTCTCTTCTTAAACCCCATCATCCAGAGCCCCACAATTATGGACTTGAGCTATGCATACCCTAGAAGAGCCATGACCAGGGAAACCATAAAGATGAGATGCTCCTCCCCAATTCTTCCTCCCCTTCAAACCTGCAGGCATCCCATTCCACATCTCCTCTGTGGCTTTTCAAGCAAGCAGATTTTGGGGGAGGGGTCAAGGAGATACATAAGGAATGAACCGTACATATCATATATATATGTAGTGGACTCATGGATGTGTCTCCACCCACTCTCTCCTCCCCACCCTCCCATGGAGGAGGGAGGCCACAGTGCCTCACTAAGTCACTGGGCACATGATCTAGTATCAGGGGGAATCAGCAAATGAGTCATTAGTCCCCCAACCCTTTTAGTGGACAGAACAAATAAGCAGTTCATGGGTTCTGGCCCTTAGGCAGGGCAGAACAAATAAGCAGTCTCCAAGCTCTAGCCCTTCGGCAGGGTGGAGCTGACACACGGTTGAGAGGCTCTAATCTTTGGGCAGAGTAGAATGGCCCTTAGGCAGGGAGAGATACCTAACAGTCTATCATCCTAGCTCTGGCAGGGGACAGACAAATGCAGGCTTCATGAACTCTGGTGGGGAGGCTACTAAACCAGAGATGGGATGACAAGGGGTAAGGGGACACCGACCAAGGCCCTACCAAAGGCAGGGTGTCCCCTAGGGTCAGCAGGGATCCACCCCCAACATGCTGACCGGTTGTCACGCCACAACACCATCAAACTGAAGTCAAGTTTCCTTGGGCTACTTCCTACTGGAGCTCCGAATTGGGCTCCATGGTCTCAGGATCCTCTGCTTCATTAGGGTACTCAGCTGCCAAGAGTCCCACCAACTCCTCCCCAGCTTTGGTCCTCCCTTGATCCAGGGCACCTCCTGGGTTGGCAAGCAGGCTGTAGCAAGCAAGACGTGTCTGTCTCCTTCCCTAGCTCTGCTCCAACTGGCCGATGGGCTCCCTCTGCCTTTTGTACTTCCCGTCTCATCTCTCAGCTTCCAGTGGGAGGGCTGAGCCTGGTCTGCCTCTGCCCACCCAGGCAGAGAGAGTGGCTCCTCCCACGCTGGCTTGTAGGAACCCCACACTGCCTCATTACAATGAATGCTGATCTATCTTGGGCCTTACCCATACTCCTTTAAATTATGCCTGTGCTTGTTTGATACAATTGGGGCTCAAATTACCTGCTTTTGCAACATTGATTTGTGCTTGTTTCAAACCAAATGAGAAGGATTCAAAGGGAGAGGAATGTGATCACAACTGTGAGGAAAATGACAATATTAGCCCCACAATTTTAAATAGACATTCAGAAAAGTTATAGAACAGGTCCACAGAACAAGACGTTACCAAAGCAGTGTGAAACTGATGTTCAACAATCTTTAAGCAGGAAACAGAGACGAATGGGGAAGAAGTGACAGAAAGTAGTGAGACAGGATTAAGAAAGGGTAGAGCAGATAACCATGACTGACAAAATTGCATGCCTGCCCCCCATGCTGTGGGGTGGAAGAGCAAGAAGCCAGCAGCTGCCCTAGCCTGCACTTTGGGGAGCACTAAGCATCTGGGATACTTACAGGAGGCCTGGTACCGGTAGTAAGACTCAGATCCACCCCTGCACTCACCAACCACAGGAAATGGAGCGATCCAGCCCCAGCTGTATCGTGTGGGGAGAGGGCTTAGAGAAGGGATGGGATGGCCCTCTGTATTCGCCAGTGGCGGGAAACAAAATGATGCAGCTGAGAGTGAAGCAATCTCAGGCCAGGTTGCTCCACATCCCCCCTGCCACTGACAGCCTCCTCCACTCCCCAAGCTGTGTCACCTGGGAGAAGGGGGCTTGAGGAAGGGGTGTAGTGAGGGTAGGGGAGGGATGGAACTGAGGCAGGAAGAGGCAGAGAGAGGCAGGGCCTGGGTGGTGGTGGGAGGCAGAAAGAGGCAGTCCCGAGGTTAGTGTAGGAAGGAGTCACACCAGGTGGTGATCATGTGGCCGGTGCTCCTCCTGTTGCTCCCCAGCAGTTGCTACTGATCTAGGGCATTTGCTATCCGTGCATTTTACATTAAATGACTGCATTAACATTGGCTAACAGAGACAGCCCACAAATATTTGTTCCAGTTGGTGTTGATCAATCAAGAGGTGCTGCTGCACAACTGAAAATTCGAGGATAAACAAGGTCCTACAGCTCTAAGAGATTCCTAATCACTGTTCTTTCAAATTGGTAGCTAGGCAATCCTATTGGTCCTTGTTGGATAGGCTCTCCATCAGGTGACAGAACTACCCCTTTTTCTTTTTCATCAGTGCTGAAATGATCATCCCCAACACTATTGTGCTGTTATCTAGAAAGCACATGAAATGGACAAGGAACCATGTATGACAGATGTTATCCAGGTCCCATGATGTCCTACTGGAAGATTCCCATATATTATGGTGATGAGAACAGAATAGGAACCTGAATATAATAGACCCCTTTGATCTCAGCCAGAAAATTTTTTAAAAAGCCATTCATGACATTCCAGATAATGGTGCATCCATTCTATGCCACAAAGGTAATATACCTTGTTTTCTAAGGAGCTTGCTTTCACCAATAGGGAGAATTAGCATGTTACTAGCTCATCCATTTCAGTCAGTTTCATAAGAACCAAAGCATCATTTTTCCCCCAAAACACCAGACAATTGTAACAAACCTACTACTAAGAGTAGCACTCTTTGCAGATGATTGTGCCCTTCTAACATACACAGAGGGATATCTCCAGTGCATTGTAGATCACTTCGCTGAAGCATCAAAATTGTTTGGCATCACAATCATCCTGGAAAAAAACTCTGATGTTACATCCATCCTCTTCACCATTCTGCGTCATGTCCTCTCACATAACCACTACAAGATGAATCTCTCTAGTCTGGCATCCTTAGGATCTGACTGGTGTCAAACCAGAGATTTTGCCAGGCCACGGGACGTCACTATTTAACAACATTACTAACACGTCCACTGCTTACTGGGTTCTTAGAAGACATTTAGGGATAAATTAGAGCCAAACAACTGCACAGAACACTGAGCCAGGACTGGTGGCTGTAAGCAAACTTTATGGGACCGGGGGAAACTTGGTCATAACCATGAAACATGGGCATCTGACTAACTGAAAACATGCCAGACCATGGATGTTGCTGAACCTGAGAGTGCCAGACTAAAGAAATTCAACCTGTAGTGAAATCTAATTAAAGCAAAGTGATGGTTTTACCTATTTCAGCAGTAATATGTCCAATGATGGATTTCTTGACAAAGAGATCACAAACAGGATACAGAAAGCTTGTGTGTCATTAGGAAAGTTATGTTACAAAGTCCTGAAATCCCACAACTTAATCCTTTTAACAAAAACAGAACTCTATCATGCTTTTGTGCTCACATCTCTCCTCTACAGCTGTGAGACATGGCACCATACCAATGGCATATCAAACAGCTAGAAGCCTTACCTATGCAGTATCTGTGCACCTTTATGGGGATCTACTGGCAGAACAAAACCAGCCTGGAGGTTCTCCAAAAGTCAAATGACTGAAGCATCGAGGCCTTGCCAATAAAAGCCCAACTGCACTGGGTTGGACACATCATTAGGATGCCTGAACATCGCCTCCCCAGAAAAATGTTCTATGGAGAATTGGCACAAAGACATTGGAATCCAGGCCACCCCAAAACATGCTACAAGTGCAGTATCAAGAACAGCATATACTTTGATTCAATAAAACCCTATGATCTTGAGAAGGCTGTGTTAAATAGATCAGCACAGCAACACACAACACTCAGAGCATTCCAAACATTTGAAGAGCACAGAAATAATCAACTATTAACTGCCAGGGAAAAGCATCATGTTCCTGCTATAGCTACAGGTTGAACCTCTTTAGTCCAGAACTCTCTGCTCCAGAAACATCCATGGTCCAGTATGATTTTATTTAGCTGGATATCCACTTATCATAGGTGTGGCCTAGTTTCCCATGATCCCATAAAGTTTGTTCATAGCCATCACTCCTGGCGCTCAGTGTTCTGTGCTGTTATTTAGCTTTAATTTACCCTTAATGTCTTCTAAGAACCCAGCAAGGAGTGTCAGTGTTGGCAATGCTGCTAGATAATATTGCTCTCCCATGGTCTGGAACCCGTCAGGTCCTGAGGGTGCTGAACTACAGAGGTTCAAACCTTACCAAGATGCTCACCCTCACCAGTGACTTTATCTGCCCAATATGCCCATGAGCATGTGCGTCATGCTTTGCCCTCCAGAGTCACTCCAGACTCCACAAAAAGTGAGATCATGAAAATGTCATCGTCGAACCCATGAAGTACACACACATTCACCAGCCAATTGCTTGAACCTTTGGCCAAACAAATTGCTATTTTTCAAATTGAAAAGCATTAAAGACCCTTTGTGGCATAGCTCCAGTCATACCCCGTGGGTCCTGGGCTTCCTAACAGATTTTTGGTACACCGCGGAGGCTCGCGGTGACCCTCTCACTGTTTCTTGCTTCTTTCAGAGGTGAGGGTTCCCTGCTTAATGAGCCATTTTCATCATAGGCAAGTCACTAGTTTGAAGGAGAAAACCCATCCACAGTCCAAATGATCCCTTTCCCTCGTGGTACCCCACTGGTCAGGAGGAAGGTTGGGGGTAACCTGGCCCCACCCACTTATTCTGGGTTCCAGCCCAGGGTCCTGGATAGTTGCCCTTAGGGGGGGCTCTTGCTCTGATCCCCACATAGTAACAGCCTCTCCCTGGGCCACTTCCCCAAATGCTCCCTCAGAACCGATTCCCTGGCACTCAAGAGAGAAACCTCTCCTGCTTGCACACTGCTGTTTGTCTGCACTTCCTCCTCTCCAATCTATCCCTCTTCTTGTTCTCCCTCCTTACCTGAGAGGAAGACTTTTATAGTGGACCAGTAGGCCCTAACTGGCTTCAGGTGCCCAATTAGTCTGCTGCTGCAGGCCAGCTTTAATGAGTCCCAGGTGCTGTCTTAATTGCTAAGCAGCAGTCTCTGGCAGCCCAAGCTGGGAACGAGAAACCACTCACCCAACTGCCAGTTTATGTGCTCTCCCCAAAACGCCTGCAGCCTACTGCCTTTGGAATGCCACATAATTTATAATAAGTGTTTTATATTGCCAGTGTCTTTGCATTATTTTTTACTTTGATCTGATGCCACTCTAGCTTTAATGTGATAATCTGTGTCAGCAACTGGATAAGGATGGTGAAGGAATGTTCTGCATTGGATTGCTAATGTCTGCCTTTATGAAAAGGGTATTGATTTTGTGGATTTGTTAATCAACTACTAAACAAATCTGTAAAATCATTTTTGCCTTGTGAGCTCCAGGTGAGTATTAAAAAGAAACCTCAATTAAATCGTCAGGATATTAAACTGTTTTACTATAAGGTAAAATGCATTTCATTTTCTTAAAGGGTTCTTCACACTCAATAGCAAACACTTAACACATATCTTCAAGTGAAAACTAAAGGAGGAAAAGAAGGCTAAGTGATATTTGGAGAAGAGAAGTGGGACTGTTACAAACAGAAAGAAATGACAGAAGTCCAAATAAACGGGGCAGCCCAAGTCAACAGCTTGACTCAGGCTCTCTCTCGAAGCTACAACAACGCATTGGTTGGTATGCCTTGAGTTTGTAGCAATCTTACAGTGTCTTTCACATTGCTCTCTGAGATATTTTACAAACATCTGATTGTATCAACAGGTACTTGAGATAAAGAATCTAGTTTCAGGTCCATTGTAGCCAGCTCTACTCTAATTTCTTCTCCCCAACCTAAGGGTACATCTAAACTACATCCCTTTTTCGAGAAAAGGATGTAAATTAGATGTATCAAAATTGTAAATGAAGCCGGGATTTGAATTTCCCGTGCTTCATTTGTATAATGGCGGCCGCGGCTTTTTTTTCGAAAAGCTGCTTTTCCAAAAAACCCGTGGTCAAGATGGGGATCTTACGACAGAGGGTTACAGGATCTTTCAAAATGGGGCATTTCTGTCTAAAGATCCCCCATCTTGACTGTGGGTTTTCGTTTTTTTCCAAAAGCGGCTTTTCAAAAAAAAGCTGCAGATGCCATTATGCAAATGAAGCCCGCTATGGAAAAGTCTCACCTGTTGCTGGGCGATCACCTCTTGGTCCCGCCGAGCTCACGGTTGCTATGGTAAGAGCAGCACATCCCTTGGTTGCTCCCACAGGGCAGGCTGTAGGTTGGGCAGTGCAGGGCCCGCCAAGCAAGGCAGGCCCTCGTGGTGTGTGAGCGGCTGGCGCCCTTCTACTTCCTTGGCAGCAGGTTAGGCGGTGCCACTCCCGGCAGTGGTGAGAGGAGGCAGCCGTGGAGCTGAGAACACAGGTGGGGGCTCAGAGCCCTTCAGGGCTTTGCACCCTCAGGGACTCAGTCTGGAGGGAGGGGCTGAGCTGCCTCAGAGCCTGCCCTGCCGACGGTGCCATGGACCAGACCCCTCCATCCCCAGCAGGGCTGAACATCCCAGGGTCACCCACCCACCCACTCCACCTCGCTGCGCCGCATCCAGCCTTCCTGACCCCCATTTCCCTGAACCTCCCCAGCCACCCTGACCCCAGCCCTATGCCCAGGGTCACCCTGCCTGCCATCTCCCTGAATCCTCTCAGCCACTCTGGCCCCCCAGCTTTATCCCCAGGCATTCCCTGCCCCTGGCCAGACATCCTACCCCAAGCCCCCTCTAGCACCCTCCCTCCTGGCCAGACACCTTCCATCCTGGCCAGACACCCTACCCCCAGTCTGCTCATGCACACTCCCTCCTGGCCAGACTCCTTCATGGCCAGACATGTACCCCCAGTCTGCTCCCTGCATCCACCGTTGCTCCTTGCACCTTCCCTCCTGGCCACACACTGCACCCTCCCTTGCTCTTGCTCCCTCCACCTGGCCAGACACCCTACTCCCAGCCTGCTTCTGCACCCCAGCTCCCTCCCACAGCTCACAACCTCTCCCCCTTCTACACACCACCTGCCTCCCAGATCCTGCACCCCATCTCTATCCCACTCACTGGCAGCCCTGACTCATGCTGAACCCCTCATTTTTGTCCCCCCACCCAGAGCCTAAGGGGGTTCATAAAATCCATTAACTCCAGAACCCCAGAAAAGTAAATCTGGCCTATGGGAAGCCTTGAACCTCAGTCCTCCCTGTCCTTTCAAGGGATGTTAGAAAGTAGTCAACTAGTTGACTACCCGATAAGCATAAGCTTACTGGGTAGTCAACTGCAATATTGACTACTCATCTCCCCTCCCCTCCCCACTGCCTCTATAAGAGGCAGTAACTGGGGGGGAAAACAGGCTTAAAAGCTGGTTCCCTCCAGCACTAGTTCTGCAGTGCCACCTGCTCTCCCACCCTCCCCCCACACACACTGCCTCTATCAGAGGCAATGGGGGAGAGGATAGGGGAAGTTGTTGCAAAGTAGCTCCTGCCCATGGAGGGATGAGGCTCGCCGTGAGCAGAGACTACTCCGGCAGCAGCCCCTTTCTGCAGGGATCCCAGCAGAGAGCTTCTCCCAGTGGACAGGGGCTACTGCAGCCAAGCAGCCCATCTTCATGGTGGCCCGGGCTGGCTGCAGACAGAGGCTCCAGCAGCAGCCCCAAACAAGGGCTGCTGGACTCAGGGTGAGCTAGGACCGAGCAGTCCCTGCTCATGCTGGTCCAGGACTCTGCGCCTCTGCAGTTTAAATGTAGTAAGAGCTGCTGAGCAGCTCTTACTACATTTAAAATGCAGAGTCACAGCACAGGTGGCTCCCAGAGCCAGCATGAGCCGAAACTGCTCAGTCCCGGCTCAAGCCAGCTCTTGGAGCTACCCCTGCTGTGGCTCTCCAGAGTAATCCTTATCGATTAACCATGTAGTCCAGTGTTTCTCAACTAGTGGCACAAGTATCCTTAAGGGTACTCGAGAGAAGTCTGGGGGGTACGTCAACACAACTGAAATTTGGAGAAAACTGAATTTTGTTTTTAAGTTTTACAGCGCTTTATTATTTTTGTACTTTTTACACCCAAAAATTTCATCGCCCACCCAGCTACGATTATGTTCTTTAAACAAATGTGTTGCAATGGTAGAATTGTGTGTCTGAAATCTGTAGGTACTGGGGGGTACTAATAATTTTTTAAAGGGGTACTTCATAAAAAAAAGGTTGAGAAACACTAGTGTAGTGTTTTTGTATCGACTACATTTTGTATCGACTACACAATTTGTCAGATAATCACAATTTAACATCTCTAGTCCCTTCACCTCACTCCATGGGGTTGGAGCACCAGAGGAGTAAGGCCACATCAATGAGGGTTGGGGGTTTTGGGAGGATTTTTTTCGCTTGTCACTTGTGTGATCCCCAACTGATTTTTCTGTGGAACAGTGGCACCCAACACAAAAAAGGTTCCCCATGCCTGCCATAAAGAAAGAAAAAATTGAAACCTTTTCTGTTGGACATAAATTGACATTTTACTTTATTTAAAATGAAATTTGATAAACTAACATGAGAAAGTTAAAATGCTTCATCTGTTTAAAAATTTAAATTAGACCATTCTCCCTAGCTGCAGCACTAGCAAAATGGCTCAGATGTAACTATATAATTAATTGTGAGTTTCCATTAGCAACTGGAGGTCCACAAAAGGTTTACATTGAGCCAGGTGGTCCGTGGGCCAAAAAGTTTGAGAACCACTAGCCTAGTGAAAACCCACAGATAGTTTGGAAATCCAGGTATGCAATGTATGGACCAAATTCGTGATGGATAGGCAGCTAATTAAGGTGAAGGAGTAAGCATGTAGAGCATTTTGTATTCCTTGATGTGTGATAGAGCCAAGACTTTCAGAAAGATGAACCTACAGCTAAGTTCCAAAATCATCATTTCTCCTCACCAAAGGCCTAACAATTCACATTTATTTGTATGGGAGAGAGCGGGTGTGCCACACTTATGAAAATCAGGTCACCTACTTAGGAAGGCTAAATATGGGTCTAAGAGTTTACTTTTTCAGTCTTATCCTAAGAATTTCAAAACACAGAAGAGAAAGAGCACTGCACTAAGTGGACCCTTGTATTCACACCTTACCCACTATTGCAATAATCTTTGTACAAAATGTATCTGGTGAGTTACCATTTGTAAACTAGCAACCACAAAAACATCATGGTGAAATACATGTAGCAACATTATATGTAAAGTTATGAACATAAGCTAAAATTATGATTGCAATGTGTTTATCAGATAAGTCTGGAGAGTGAGTAAACCAATTTCTCAAGACAAAGGACAAGCTGATGCCTCTAGTTGGGTGTCATCAAAGGTATTAAGTGGCTATTTTTTGGCAACAGAGAGGGACAGAGAAGATCTATCTGCATTCTAAAAAACAACAACATGGAACTTCTTTTTATCATAACACTCCATGTCTCTGTCTTGACGGTAGGAAGGAATTTTATCTAAAGGTAACTCTTGGGCAAATACATTTCCAAGGGTGAACGGACTATAAAAAGAGAGGGGCAAAAATTCCCTGGGGTCTCTTCCCCCCCACACACCTCTTTCTCCTCTCTCTCTTTATTTCACTTAAGAAAACAAGGGAACAGCCTTTTGACTTTGAGAGGGATCCTGACATGAAAATTTGGCTAGCAGTGTTGCGGAGAACACTTGTTAAGGGTATTACCTTGAACCAAATCTAGTTTGTTACGTTTTAGTTACTGGAAAGTGTTTTATCTTTATTTCTCTTATAACCATATCTTACTTTAATACCTTATTTTTCTATTGGCTTAAAATCTCTCTCTTCGTAGTTAAATAAGCATGTTATATGTTTTAATAAAAAATAACCCAATGTTGCATTGAAAATGAACTGTTTGGTAATGCCAACAGTAGCATACTGGTGTACATTGATCCAGGGCATTGATCCAGGGGCAACAGACTTCTAATATCTGAACTGTCCATGAGAGGACTCAGCAGTGAAGAACACGCATTTTGGAGGGAAACTCTGAGACTGGGAGCGTGTTACAGTCACCCTGGAGGAGTGGAAATGAGGAAACCAAAATGTGGCTGATGTGTTGCTAACATGATTCTAGGGGTCACAGTTGCTGGACTCATGCTGCAGCCATCCACAAACACTCCAAGTGTGACCTGCATGTTGTTCGGCTGTTTGTGAGCAGCCCAAGTGGGGACCTACAAAAGAAAAGTGTTGTGAGGCACCCAAGATGGCAGGGCAGGTGGTACAACTCTTCACTGACAACTAGTCAAGTTACAAAGCAATTGAGGCACAAATATGGATGTTAGCAGAGAGCGCCAAAGAAAGGACAACTCTAGCTTTGTTACAGAAGTGACAACTAGCAGATTTACAGACACGGGAGTGGTTTGACGGAAAAAGTTTGTGGTCAAGGATGACTGAGATTTCTGACCTTGACAGAGATAATGTATGAATTAAGCATAGTAACAGAACCAGAGACCCAAGACAAATGACTTTTTTAGAAGCATTTCAGACACTCAAGTAGGCATTCAAACCTAATCTCTTTTTAATAGCCTTGTCAAGGATGGAGAAGTATCTCACACAAAAGTGATACATTCAGAAAAGTGAAAATGCTTCATGAAGGAAAGAAAATATGCAGAAGTAATGCACCTTGAACTGTTGAAAAGAGCTTGGTATGTTACTAGAGATTTATTGTCTATGATAAGTAGGAAGTCAGGCTTAGAAAATGTAAGAGTTGTGAGCATGAACAAAAAAAGCAATATGAATATCCCACTATGTAGGTGGGCAACTTATTAGACTTTCATGTAGCTCATGTTTATCACAATACAAATACATTTAAAATAAACGAGGGAAGAAAAACTGCATCTCATTGCTTCCATCTGCAAAGAAAATGAAAAGATGGATCAATTGGAAGCTTCTTTTCTTTTGTTCCTAGTGTGGGTGTCAGTTACTTATTACTAAAAGTCACTTAAGAATATTGGCAAGAAGGAGAAAGAACAGATTCCTGAAGGAAGTAGATTTTTCAGGAGGAATTTGAAAGAGGTTTGGGAGATAAGAGACAGACCATTTTGGGCACAGAGGTCAACACAAGAAGAGCAGGTTTTTTAAAAAAGCAAACTGAATAAAACAGAAACTCCATCACGTGGGATAGTATTGACACCCACATGGGTCATCAGCAGGGATGTAATATTTAGATCCACAGACCTCAGCCTCTTGAGCTAAAACAGTAAGCACTGGTAAATTGTAATTCTCTGTGGGCCAGCACTAAAAAGGTGTAAAACATTTTGCCAGCAGATTTCACAGATATTTGCTGACAGCAGAAGTGTGGTGAGACACAGGAATCTGGTGGGACTGTGTGCGAGTAGCTAAAGATCTCTCTGACCCTTCCCAATCCTGTCTCTTCCTCCAGTCTTCCCTGGCTACTCATCTCAGTCCCAATCTTCTTGCCCGACTAGTCCCCCATTCACTTTGGCTCCACATCCAATTCCTATTCTTCCCCTCACCATAGTTTCCAGTTCCTGGAATCCTCATTCTAGTCCCTTCTAGGCTCAGCCAGTGTCCGTCTCACCCTCTGAGTGCCTCATCCAATCTATTTCTATTCCCAATCCTCTCCCCACCTAATGTTCCTTGGCCCAAGCTCCTTCCCAATCCAGTCTGTTTTTTACTGAGACAACTTCCATTCCCAGTCACTTCTACTTACACAGGCTTCTTGTCTCCATTTCCCAGGAATTCTCTTTGTCAGCATCATATTTTTTTGATTGCACTGTGGATGTCTGTAGCACTTTAAAACATTCATAAATTTAAGACTCACAGCTCACTAGGAATGTAGGTATTGCTTCTATTTTACAAATGCAAAAATTGAGGAAAATAAAGATTATGCGATATTCCTTCCCCTTATTCAAGGTTGTCTAAAGGTAGTGTTATGGACTGACACATGATTAATCAATCAACTGCTGGATTAACACTAACTCAACTGCTGGATTAACACTAACCTAATCTGGGTTTAGTGGCTCCCAATTTTCCTCAGAACTGACCCCCTCCCCCCAGAGAAAGAAGAAATAACCTAATTTCTGCATTTTTAATTAGCATTTTCTCATTCACCAAGACTCAAAGGCAAATGCTAGGACTGAAAGCCAATCTAGGTAACCCCTACAGAAACTAAAACCATTGCTGCCTCTCTGAAGTGATGTGCAAATCAATCTTTTGCACCCCTGAAGGAAAGGTGCCAAACAAGTGCACATTGTTAATTATCAGCTGGTCATGGAACAACTGGTTCAAAAACGGCATTTCTGAACAACTCTGATGTGTGTGGGATGATTATAAAAAATCATTTTTAAAAGGTGGGAAGACTCTTTATATTCACTTAGCTCTTGGTTGGCTGTCAACAGGAGGTATGTTTTAAACCCCAACTGAACCTAGTCAAAAAATGCAGATGGGAAAAGAGAGATATTAAGCAATAAATAATTTTAAACCAAGGAACAGTGGGGTTCTACTGCCCCTAAAGAACCTTTCATCTCATGGTATCATAGAAGAAGAGTAGCCCAGTCATTAATAGACACGTTTGACACTCAATAGCACTACCAAAGACAATCTGTATGACTTTGTCAAGGCTCACTCACTAGCTCTCGCTCTCTCTCTGAAATTCCGCAGCTGTAATTCAGGGATAATAATTTCCCTATAGTGTAAGGATATGTTTTGCTGCTCACACATTAAAAATCACATATTTAATTGAAAGACCAGATTCCAAATAATTTAAGGTTGACACAAGGTCAGAACCACCCAGGGGAAAGCCTGGCAGTTCAGAAGGACCCAGGGCTTCTGGCAGCCAACAGCACTTCTGCAGCAGTGACAGCACCTGGAGTCCTTGGCTCTTTAAATTATCCCTCGAGTGAGAGAAGACTCATGCCCCGGCAGCACTGAGGGCTGGGAGGCAAGCACTGCGATCTGAGCAACACTGAGGGCTGGCTGTTCAGGCCCTGCCACTGCCCATTTCATCCGAGACCCCGCCCCTTCTGGGAGCATGTACCTAGACTATCCCCATCTTACCCAGGGGCCCGGCAAGGCAGTTGGCTCCCCTGCCTGTCCAAAGATGGGAGGCTAGTGCTAGTCCAGATCTGGAAAAAAAAGAGACGGAGTGCAGAGATCGAAGTGCACCTGTCCACAACTGACCTGACTGGTGATTTTCAGTTAATTCAGCTGCAAGCATGAAAGGTAGCATCAGAGCAGGATTTTTGTATATTAGGCTATTCTATCCTCTCTCATTTCCTCACGTGTGAATCCGATACTGGTATAAAATTCAAGAATATCTTAAAGAAAAACCAAACAAGAATTGACAGTTCTCCCCATGGGGAGAATGCTATAGAGGTAAGTAATCACTTTCAGACTCTCTCCACAGGCTCTGCAGTGCTGAATGCTTTGGAAGGGACCTCACAAGGAAGAAACCGGAAGGGAACACCATCTACTGGAAGGCATGGGATGCGTAGTCCTAGAGATGGGGGTTCCACAGCCATCATCCCCAAAAGAAAACGACGGATGGTGGTGGTCGGGGACTCCCTCCTAAGAGGGACTGAGCCATCCCTCTGCCGTCCGGACCTGGAATCTCGGGAGATGTGCTGCTTACCAGGAACTCGCATTCAGGATGTGACTGAGATGCTTACCAAACTGGTCAAACCATCAGATCGCTACCCCTTCCTGCTTCTCCACGTGGGAACTAACGATACAGCCAAGAATTACCTTGAGCGTGTTATTGCAGATTATGTAGCGCTGGGAAGAAGGATCCAAGAATTCGGCGCGCAAGTGGTGTTCTCGTCCATCCTCCCTGTTGAAGGGAAAGGACTGGACAGGGATCGTCAAATTGAGGAAGTAAATGCATGGTTGCAGAGGTGGTTTCTTCAACCATGGGACTCTGTTCCAGGCACAAGGATTGTTAGGAAGAGATGGGATCCACCTAATGAAGAGAGGAAGGAGCATCTTTGCGGGCAGGCTTGCAAACCTAGTGAGGAGGGCTTTAAACTAGATTCGTCGGGGGACAGTGACCTAAACCCTGAGGGGAGTGGTAAAGTTGGATACCAGGAAGAAATGCAGAGAGGAACGAGCAAGAAAGGAGGACCCCTGATTCAAATGGAGAAGAGAGGGCGATCAACTAGTTACCTGAGGTGTTTGAACACTAATGCGAGAAGCCTGGGCAACAAACAGGAAG
>CM057845.1:216810229-216824298 GCA_030068395.1 Apalone spinifera
ATGGGTTACCTAGGGAAGTAATGGAGTCTCCATCCTTAGAGGTGTTTAAGTCTCGGCTTGACAAAGCCCTGGCCGAGTTTATTTAGTTGGGATTGGTCCTGCCTAGAGCAGGGGGCTGGACTTGATGACCTTCTGAGGTCCCTTCCAGCTCTATGGTTCTATGATTCTATGGAAGGCTTTTAGCATCATTAGGAGACTTTTTAAACTGGGGTGAGCAATAAAACAGTGGCGGTTCACCAGGGTTAGCTCCCGCTGGGCCATTGCCCCTATATGTACCTGCACTCTGCTGGCACAGGCGATCGCAGCTCCCATGGGCAATGGGAGCTGTTGATCCCCTGTACCTGTGGAGGCGTAGGTAAACACAGCAGTGTGGGGGGCCAGCCAGGGGCTAGCCCTGGCAGATAGGATCCGGCTCATGGGCTGGTATCCCCCTCTTTTTGCCCTACAAAATACTTTGCTGAATAGAAATGAAAACATGTCTAAAATGTAAAACCATGCATATCTTGATTTCCATTCATTTTAATGAATCTTTTTTCTTTCTCTATGCATGTGTGTTCAAGGAATACTTAAAAGGGTGATTTTTGTAGTAAAAATCAGTCCAGAATCACAGTGGCCCCCACATACCACAGAGAAACATGTTTAAAGTTGTAAGAGTAAAGTGCAGGTTCTAGTGACCATCTTGTCACCACTGAGCCCAAGAACTCCTATTTAAGGGTATGGCTCAAATCCTATTGACATCAACGCACAAAGACATGTTGAAAGTTTTGCTTTAAACTCTTCCATACTGGGAATTATTCCTCACTGACCAAGAAACACTTTCCAAACATCTCTCCCCTTTATGGACAGTTATGACATGTTAAATATTGTAATATAATGAAACATTAAACAAAATTTATTGTTGTAAGGAATATTTGGGGAGGGCTCTAAGAAGTGTTATACGAGATACACCGTGTAAAATGGAGGAGTATACGATACCGGGACTCCATATTAACACTGGATCATTTTTTTTCTTTTTTCTTATTCCAGTTCTTCCTGTATCGTCTTTCATCCATCTTCACCAGCAGTTTGAGTTTCACCTTATGCAAAAAGATCACATTATAGAAATAGCATGAGCCTTATTGCCTGTGTCAGCTTAGTTACACATACGGTGGGTGATCTTTTACCCTGGGGATAAATTTGAATTAAGATATGCAACTTCAGCTATGTTAATTGCGTAGCTTAAGTGAAAGTATCTTAACTCGAATTTTGGCTCTGTCCATACTGCGGTAAGTCGAAGGGAGCACACTCTCCCTTCAACTTCCCTTACTCATCATAGAAGCAGAACTATCAGCATTGACAGCCGCATCCTCTCAGTTCAAATTAGTGTGTCTTCAGTAAACCCGCTAATTTGAACCCGGGAAGATCGACTGTGGCTGCTTCGGTCTTATCTGTAGTGTAGATGCTTATGTAATGCATGAGTTTAGCCAGAGAAGATATACAGCCTGGGCAGTAGCAATATGAGTTTCACCACAAATCCACCATGAACATGGAAGGACCACCTCTGGGTGACAGAGAGAAGCTCAGTCTCTGTGTACCTTCAAAGTTATATAATGCTTGACTGACATGGGAAGTGGCACAAGCACCACCCTAGCAACATGGCTGGCACTAGCCATAAAGCTTTGTCAGGTTGGGCCAAGTGTGACAATGGATTTTGGTGACAGTCACTTGACTGAGAACATAAACTCACTTCAAGCAGTGGGCAAAAACGTGGACTCTGTTAGCTGTTTGGTGGTCCACAAGCGACAGTTTTAAAAAGCACAGGCCTCTCTGAGGAAAAGATACAGACACTATGGCATGACAATAGTGGACTTCAGCATCTGTTGCTGTCAATCTGGCACCTTGGAAAGCTCTCAATTTTTTTAACAACAGTCACTGCCATAGCCCAGCCAGAGGAAAGTTGAAATGCAACCATGGGATGTGTTATGATTTTACAAACTGGGCTAGTTTGGTGATCCAAGGGTAATACTGTGCACTAATAACCAGGAAACCTGGGTCAGTTCCAAGATCTGGTCTTTTGCCCTCTAGGCTAGTCAGAACCAGAAGTGCTTCAGAGAATGTTAACTTAGTCTGTGCTGTTAGAAGAGAATGTCTCATTTAAGCATTTGCAATGTTAACTGTTTTCTCCAGTTCTGTTCCCCTACTCTCCTTTCCTTTTGTCCTATCTCATGCATTTATGTCTACCTAGCATTCTTAGGGCACATCTACACAGCAGGGCTAAACTTGAAATAAGCTATGCAACTTGTGCTACGCTAATTGCATAATTTAAGTCGAAATAGCTTATTTTGACTTTTGGCACTGTCTACACAGCAGTTATACTGAAATAGCACTCTTCCCCCGACTTCCCTTACTCCTCGTACAATGAGGGTTACAGGAGTCAGAGTAAGAAACCTGTTATTTCTAATTCATTTCAAAATAATAGGCTTGTTGTGTAGACATGCACTGAAGTTATCTGAAATAAAACTGCTGTGTAGACATATATATAAATATATATAAAGTTTTTACTATTCAAGCAGCACTACTTCACAACACGCAAGGAGAATGCCAAGGTATATCCATTATATAATATCCAGTTATAGCCCTGCCCCAAAGAGGTCTGATAAAAATATGGCCTTACTTTTTGAATCAGAGCTATTTTTTCTTTCCTGTTGTTGTTCCTTGCCTTCTTCATTAAAATCAATAGCAGTGGGGTACAGTTCTGATGCATTTTTCTGTCGACTCATGTTCTTTCTTCTCCTCTTCTCCACCAGAAAGCTAAAGGAAATTATGCCCTGATTTAATTGTTGTAGCATTGTTAATTTAACCACCCACTTCAGACTAATCGCAGGAAGAAAAAGGAGCATTGCCTCTTACTCGGAGCATGGGATTTTGAGCCAGGAATGCCGACATTTTAATTCTTCCTTAGAAACAACTCCCTCTGGAGTCCCGAGCAAGTCATTGTTTCCGGGTCTGTGTGATTATACTAACTGCTCTACTTCACAGGGATGGCAGGAGGATTAGCATTTCATATTAACAAAGTGCTTTGAAGATGAACAGTACAAAGTACAACCAGAACTCTGGGTCAGTGTGGTACTGAAAATAAAGTGAAATGTCAGACTTTCAGCTCCACAATGCTCAGGTCTTGAGTCAATGCCCCAATGTACCTCCCAGCCTTGAGTCTGGGTTAACACATAATACAAAACCAGCCATGTAACCAGCATGGCTGTCCCACACGTTTCTATCTCGCTTGTCCTAGCCTCCCAGATTCCTCCCTCCAGAAAAGACTCCACTGACCGTTACCTCAGGAGGAGTTAATAAACTCCATCTTTACAAAAAATTATGAGATAATATATAATTACACATGACTATAGTGAGGACTAAAGCATGAGGAACAACATAGTAACCTTCAGCCAAAATCTTGGTCCAATACCTTCTACTATCTGTTCCTTCAGGGACATTACATTAGTGAGGAATCAACACAGTGCAGAATGCTCCACCATACTCCTCCTCCCCACTGCCTTCCCACTCCTTGCCCCCACGATTCCTTTGTTACCCTCCAAGGACAGGTGCTGCTCTTTCTGGTATAGGAAGCCTACTCCCCCAGTTTTATGCAAGTGGAGACCTCCCCTACCCAACAGAAATTCTGTATCATGCTCTAGCTGTTTAAAACTGAAGTGAATGTGCCAGTCAACAAATCCAGCCCTCTGAGTTACTAGTCCCAGGGCAGAACTAGTATGGGAGAGATGAAATTTGACAAAAAATGTAAGCTCTTTCCCATTGCCCACTGAACGTGGCAGAGTATTTTCCTCAGTATATTCACAGAAATATCCTCTACTAGAACGTATCAGAGAAGCTACCTGAGAGGCTAGAATTTTTTAAATGAACAGGGGAGAACACCATATAATGCTCTCAATGGGCAGATCATGGCATTTGGTGTAGCTGGAAATGGGGGAGGCAAGCCCGCAGCCCCACTTACCACCCACCTTCTCTGCTAAGGCCCGACCCATCACAGGGTGGCGAAGAGATGGGGCAGTATTCAGTAGTGCAGCCTTCTCCCCTCCGCCGTGAGGAGGGGAAGAGACAGGAGGGAGCATATGCCCGCATGTGCCTCAGCCTGTCTGGCCCCCAGAACACCAGGGAGGGAAGAGGTAGAACAACTACAGCCTGCCCGGCCCCCAGAGCATCAGGGAGGGAGTTGGCCACATGGCTCCCACCTCCCTGGTTCCCAGAGCACTGGGGGCAGCAATACTCCACCCCCAGAATGCCTATAGTAGCCATTCTGGGGCAGAGTGTGGGTGGAGCCATGCCAGGCAGTTTGGGAAGGCAATTTCCTTCCCCTGCTTAGGCTACCGGACGCCCATGGGGCTGATGTTTCATCTCCTTAAATATGTGATCAGTCCCTGTGATGGATAGGAGGAGTGCTGGCCAGCATTCAGTGACTAAAGGGTTAAACTCAGGCAGGGAGGGTATGTTGGCAGGGATCCAGGGGAGCCAAAGGGAGGAAGTGTTGAAAGCTGAATGGGAAGATATACCTCCCTGCTGTTTTTTCTGTGTGAATTTTAAGCCAGGAGTTGGGGGGGGGGACGACAAGATGAATTAAACCAGGTAGAACTACCATGCCTACAAAGAATACTGGTCATGGAAATGGATTGGACCTGAAAGCATGAATCTGTAAGTAGATAGGGAATGAAATGTTTATTTAGACTCAATTAGGTTATTTTCTTTGTTTTATTGTTTGGTCAAACTTCTCTGTGCTAAGTCCATGTGCCTCCCTGCTCTCCAATACACTGTTTGAAGCTGAATCCCAGAGATACAATTCTCTGTGTTTTAATCTGTTCTTCTCTCAGTTGCTTTATAACACCTAGCATCCTAGTATGCTTTTCCATATATATCTTTTTTGTTTTGTTAATAAAATCACCTTTTTTAAGGTGATGATTTTATTCTTGTGTCCTGGAAGGTAGGAGGTTTGTGTATGCGTGCCTAAGACTGAGAAGTCTGCTATCAGAGATTGCAGATTGTTTTATCTCTTTTTTTTTTAAAGCTCTCTTGTGGTAAAAGAGCTTGGGGTATCCTTCTTGAAGACGTTCCAAGTGCTTTCTTCCTGGGCCTAAGACAAAAGGGTTTTCACTTGATGGTGGCAGCCTATCTCCCAAGCCCAGAGAATCTGTGACCTTGGGAAGTTTTTTAAGCAAAAGCCTATAGAGGCAAGGTATTTTTAGGGTCTCTTGCAGGCCCCCACCTTCTGCACTCAGAGTGCCAAAGTGGGTAACAGCCTTGACAGTCCCTTTAAGTTACAATTCATGACAATGCCCAACTGCTCTGAAGAGTGAGAAGGCTGTAGATCATTTAGCAGAAGGCGACATTGGGGCAAGAGAAGGGGCTCTTCCTGCAAAAGCATTCTCCAGAACAAATAAAAATACCAAATGTGTTTCATTATTTTAGATCAGCAGTGCTCAAACTGTGAATCGGGACCCCAAAGTGGGGTTAGATTTGCAGGGACCCAGGTCCTAACCCAAAACCCAAGCCCAACCACTCAGGTTTTGACTTTAGCCCTGGACAACAGGGTTCTGGTTACAGGCCCTCTGCATGGGACTTAGGCTCTTGGGCTTTGGCTGTCCTACCCAGGTTGGTGGAGCTCGAGCTTTGGCTTTGCCCCCTCACCGCTTGCCCAGGGCAGTGGACCTCAAGCTTTGGTCACTCCCTCCTGGGAGTCATCTATTAATTTTTGCTATCAGAAGGGGGGATCTCAGTGCAGTGAAGTTTGAGAACCCCTCTGTTTTAGATCATTCCATGGTATTTGTTTCATCTATTTCATTACTCAAATCCTTAATTGTCTTATTTTTCCTCTTTCAACCTGAGGCACTGAGTGATAATGATGATGTAATTTTGCTTTAATGGATCAAATGAACTTTAGGTACCAAATCAGATCATTTCCTACACATCAAAAAATAAATGTAAAAACATCAGGGAGTTGTTTTGATTTTTTTTTTTACCCTTCTCTGTTCCTAGATTATTATTAATGAAGCTTCAAGAAATCTGTCAGAAAACTGAGAGTAAGTGCTGATAGAGCAACGAACCATTCAAGGCTGATTTGCTTGAATGAGCCAAATAATGCAAGTGACACATCTTGATAAGTAATCAGGTTTAAACTAAATATTCTAGATGTTTACAAAGCTTTTTGATGAGGTAAAACAGCTGTACTGAAAGTCCTTTTAATCCCCTTTCTAAACAGAAGAAATCAGTTATTTATTACTGGCCCTATACACACTACATTTCTAGCTTTTTGTAGCAAATAACCCTAAAAGTACCGAAGACAGATGGTAGTATGTGTGTAAGAGGTATGAGGCTTGCTACATTTAAATTCACACTTTTTGGAGCACAGCTTTCTCCTTCTAGACTTTCTTTCTAGGTGCTCATCTGGCCCACATCTTAGTACCTCACAAACACTGGACAAAGTTTGCAATCCATTTCTCCTCACTCCTGTTAGGTGAGGTACAAATGGAGAGTTGATCATGGAGACATTAAGTGAATTGTCACTTATCACATAACAAGACAATGGCAGAGCTGCACACAAAACCTCGCGCCTCTAAGTCCCAGTCTTGTGTTTTAATCATCCTTTCCTCACCTAAAAGGTCAGCCAGCTATTGGCCACGAAACAGGTGGCTACTCCAACCAACTGCAACGACCTACACACTACACAGAAAGTCACCGCAGAAAAGGTAGTTCAAAAGTTACATTATACAGACCCTAGCCTAAGCCTTCTTTCCAGTCTGAGCTGGTCCTATGGGCCGAACTGGTCCTATGAGCAGAGCTGTTCTCCTTAGGATTTGTCTTCTCAGACTCTGACTTCATCTCCCCAGAGGGCTATGCTCATCTCTCTTATGTCAAAGGTGAAATCTAATGAATGATACCTCCCCTAAGGCCATAGGTAATTCACCTGCAGCTCCAAGGAGGGTACCAGGATCTTCTGTCAAAGCAGAATAAGACTGTCCCATCATCCTTCTCTCAACTGTCAGTTGCTGTGATCTCAAGGTACCATTCCCCACATTTCCCTCCGGGCATATCTCCCAGAAGCAATAGAATCTGAGAGACCTGACAAGGCTGCTGGTGCCTTGTAAGCTAAGTCTCTGTACTGTTTCACTATAATCCATTTTAGTACCTTCTGTATTTCTGTAGAAAAAGTCTAATCCTAAAGAATACGAGAATAGCTGGAGCACTTTTGTACCCACACCCAAGTGTTCCTGGAGTTAAAATGGCTCACGGAATGATTCATTTCTTTTGGGTTCCTATATTTCTAAAAATTTCAGTTTTTACAATATATTCATCCTATGATCACCAACCAGATTTCTGCTTGTTTGCAGATCTTTGTTCATTGGTTCAAGGCTTTTATGTGAAGTGCAAAAAGAGGGACATAAGCTAGACTTCCTTAATGCCACAAGTCTTTTCTAGATATGATTAAGTATCAGTTCTCTCAATCCCTTCTTCATGGGTATAAAGCTGTAATCAACCTCTGTTACCCTGTCTTCATGACTGAGGGGAGTTAGTCTCAACAAATCCCCATCAAGCTTACATTGCAGATTACAGTGTTCAAAATAGTTTTGTCGGGGCTCACAACATGAGGATGTTCTCTGAAACATGGGGATGTTCACTGAACATTCCCCAGACAACTAATAGACAGTGTACTTTGAATCAAGTTATGGGGCACTTTCATTGGATATTCTCTAATCATTTACAGTTAAATTGATTTTATACCATAACAGTACTCACCAGTGGAATACAAATAAAATGAAGACTCCCATGATGAGCAGTATCAAGATGATGAACACTTGCATATACGCTGAAAAATAATTGCACTTTAGTCTCATCTAAAACACTCACTGATTTTTTTTTCTTCTTTAAATACTACTTAGGACAGCCTGCAGATTAAATACAGGTACAGCATGGAGAACACTGTACTAACTGCATGCACTCATCTTTGTAACAGCCATAGCTTTTGGCAGCCAATATGTGCTCCCCTTGGTAAAGTCTAAGACACTCAGCTGGGTTTAGAAGGTGGAGTCTGGATTTTTCTGTTGAGTACTGAAGCCATTAAACTAAGAATCCTGTGTAGTTTCCCTTTCTAAATTCTTCACCACTCTCCTTCAATTTGCAAATAAGACATGAAAACAACATCAAAATGCAAGCAATTTCTAAAGGACTTCCTCGCATACCTTTTCTCAGACATGTAGGCATACAATAGCCATTGATGGCAATGTGTTTGATCTCCCAAATGTATCACAATAAATGAATACACATTCATACACAATCTGTTTTTAAGGAAGTAGTTCATTCCAACCAAAACTCTGATGGAAGTTACAATTATTGTAAAATTAGATATTCAAGAGGAAAGTTTTAATTTTGATCAATCATCATTTTCCAACAAAAAAACTGGCTGGAAATGTTCCACTCAACTCCAGTCAGAAGGGACTGTGCCCAGTCTAGCATATTTTAAGGCTTCCCTGAAGTTAAAGATGTCTTGAGCCCTGCCACCTGCATCTCTAGGACAAATTCCACAGGGTTATTGTGAACCCGCTGCTTTAGGGGAACATAGATCCCTAGGTCACTGAAAATAAAGTGGGAGAATAGAAAAGCTAACTGGCACAACTTGCAGAGCAAATTATCAGCACTGAAACACTGTAGCAAACACATGTGGGTTTGTTTCACAAAGAGGAATGGAAGGAAGATAAAGTCATGTAAAAACAAACAGTATGTAGGGGCAGAGAGCCTTAAAGTGAAAAGAATCTAGAAATGGAAAATTAGGTCATCTAGTCCATCTCCCACTGTTAATACAGGACTATCGCCAGCTATATGTTTACTAGCCTTTTGCTCAGTCTAGATATAAATTTGCCTAGTAAAAGTGATCCCACCATTTCCATTATTCCCCTGGCTAAATGATGTCACTATCAGGAAGTTTCTCTGCATGGATCCTATATGCCCCTTTTCGCCATTTCATTCCATTCCCCCTATGTATCACATATATTCCATCTCCGTTTTCCTATTGTAAAAAAAACCCCATATATCTCCCTTCTTAACCTCTCTATGGTATTTTCAGATTCCTCTCACTCTTAGTTGTCTCTTAGCCAAGCTATTCATATTTAGCTTGCTTAATTGTCCCTGGGAAACCAACGCATTTAAGTCCCATTAAGAAGTTCATTGTCACTTCTCTGAATACCTTTGACTGTTTCCCGTCATTGCAGTGCTATTGTAGCCATGTTGGTCCCAGGATATCAAGGAGACAAACAATACCTTCTATTAGAACAGCTTCTGCTGGTGGAAGCAGAGGTGGCAGGTTTGCAGAAATTTTGGTGATGCCCAGAATCTGCACCACCCCCCGCCCAGACTCCTTCCACCCTACCTGCCTAAGGCTCTGGGAGGGAGTTTGGGTGAGTGAGGGGGGCAGGCTTTGGGAGAGAACTTGGGTGCTGGGTGCAGGCTCTGGGCTGGGCCAGGAGGTGCGGGTACATGAGGGGGGTGAGGGTGCAGGTTCTGGGAGGGAGTTTGGGGACTGGAGAAAGTGTAGGAGTATAGAGGCTGAAGGTGGATGGAGCAGGGAGAGGGTGTAGGCTTTGGGAGGGTGTGGTATGTGCAAGTGGGTGTCAAGGGCAGGGAAGGGTGCTGCACTTACCTAGGGCACCCCCCTCTGGCAGCAGCTCTGTGGGAGAGAGGGGCTGCCACAGATGTCCAATCCCCTCCCGCACATTCCCTGACCCCACCTGCTTCCCTATGCACCCCCCATGCATCTCCCAGTTCCACCTGCCACCATTAAATACAGGTGTTTGTTCCATTCCACTGCTACAGAGAGAGAGAGAGAGAGAGAGAGAGAGAGGGCCTCAGAGATGCACATGGTGGCAGGCAGTGGTGCGGAGCCAGTGGCCAGAAGTTGTTCTAGCCTCACTGCACTGCTGATGGTGGCAGCGGGGGTCCCCCTCACAAGGTATTTTAAATTGCCCAGAAGTGGCAGGTGGGGTGGGAAACAAGGGGGCAGGGCCAAAGGCAGTCAGTCCTCAGCACTGTCCGGACCACAATGTGCCCCCTCTCTGCAGTCCTCAGCACTGCTTGGAGCATGCCGCACAGCACATCAGCAGTGATTTAAAGGACCAGGGGTTCCAGGACCTTTTGAATCACTGGGCCCCTGGGTAATTACCTCTTAGGCCCCCTGCTTCTCCCCCCCAGGCTCACCCCCACCCCCTCTGCCACTGTCAGGCCTGGCAGAACATAAACCTACACATAATGCTGAATGGGAATGAAACAGCTATGTCCACAATCGTTAGTTCTTCTCCCAATTAGCAAATTTCTCAAAGATTAATAACACCCATCATTTAGTATCTAGAATCTGACATGCTGTGATTTCTTATGTAACCTGGGACTGCAGTATCTCCTTCAAAAATCACATATTGTGTCACACCTACAGCTGTCACAACACTAACTGTCAACACGGCTCTGCGGAGATCATTTTGTTGATAAATAGTATAGTCAGTTGCTCGACCACACTATGGTTTATTATAAAATACACTCAGGAGACCAAATAACCAATGTTCATTAAATTTATTCCTATAAACCAGTAATAATATAGTATAGGAAAAAAGCTTTATACCGCACCAGTCTCCAGAAAACCATCTTCTACAGTGAAATGAATTCACCTTACATAGAAGGCGTATTGCCAAAATTACACATTTCAGCTGGTATAATTAATCTGATTATTTCACAAGTTACCTCTCTGTACATTCTCTAAAATACAAACTAATTGTCCCAGTTCCCTAATTTCTTGTTCTGTTCCTTCCTGATCTTTTGTTTTGACCACTAGCATTTCAGATAGCCATCCAGGAAGTTACTTCCATAGCTAGTAGTAAGACAAAGAACCACTGTATCTTGATTTGGCAACTTTCCAATCTCCTTATGGCAAGGCTTACTTCAACTAATGCAAGGCATTATGGGATACTTAACATAAGAGAATAGGATTATAATAAAGGTATAGCCAATTTAGGCTAACTGCTGTGTTATTTATGTGTAATGCATACTAATGTATATATGGTACAGATAATGTGTATAATTTTAAAACATATATTATAGTAAAGGTGACAACACTGCCAAATTAATGTATCAAGCAGTGGTAAAGGCCTTTATTTATGATTTCAAGTGTTTTACCAAACTGCATGAGCAACAATACATAATCAGAACATCTTGTAATACAAGCAAAGCTTTAAATGCAATTTCTATTCAATATGTGAAACTAGTATTTCAAGATCCCCATCATAGACAAGGTCATTCAAGGTTGGTTTGGCTTGTGCATGTCATTGCTCATTTGAATAATGTGCATGTATTACTGATCTACACTTAAAGATGGTGGATTAATATGCACATTAAAAACAGGTAGATAAGAGTCAACTGCATCCTAATATTAACAAAGTCAAAGGAAAGGCTCCTGTTGATATCAATGGTCCATGGACCAGGCTCATAACATGCTTCCAAATCCTGCCATTGGGGTAATGAGAGAAGTGAGCAAGGTGCATAAAAGTAGAGTTAAGGTCACTTTAAAAACAAGGACTAGGATCTCGAGTATATCAGGTTGTTATTCTAATTACTTACCGGGCACCGCTTTCTTGTAGCAAATTTGTTTATGGAAGCAACATCCTAATACTGAACACTGGATTCTTGATACATTTTGGGAACATATTTCATAAAGAGGAAGCTCACACACTACGAAAAAAACAAACAAACAAAATATTAAAAATTAAGCAACAGAATGAACATTAACTTGTAATGCAATTCCACTGAAAGTAGTATTCTAAGATATAGAATACATTTAATTTATGCGCCAACAAAATGAGATTGTTAATTATACGGAATGAAACACAGTTCTCAAAAGTTTAAGATAATACACTTCAGTGGAAGGCTTCTGCCAATGCCAATCCAAGTAAGCACTCTGTGCACTCAAGCAGAAGATGGGGACAACAGAAATTTTGGAATTCAGTTTGTAATGCATAATTATTCCAAATTTAAATGTTCTCCAAGTTTAAATTACCATGGGATTTTCTTTTTTAAGATTTTAAGTGCATGCAATTTTTACTCCAATTTTAATAGAAAAGATAGAGAAGATCGACAAAGTTAGACAAAAAGATAGATTTCCTAGTAAATGACATTTTCAATAAATTCAACATTTGCATCAAGAAAGGGGTTATATTATAAAGTGGAAATGGGAAGACAAAATCATTTGGACTAGGTAATAATAAACTCTAAACTAAAAAAGACCCATATATACAGACATATTAAATGGACTACATGAGAAATACTTCATAATAGGAGGGAAAAGAACAAGCAGAATTCATCACTTCCTAGCCACAAAACAAGCACCAAGAAAAACACTTTTAAATAAAAAAAAAAAAAAAGCAACATACATCTCAATAGAAATTTTATAATCTACTATTTATTTGAGTGCGTCTGTGTCTGGTCATTTGTTCAAGAACTCTTAACAAGTAAGAGCTAAGAATTTGGTACACAGCTTCCTCTTATCATAACTTAAAGCCAGATAAGGGTTTGGTTGTGGCACGAAAATGGAATGTGCTTGGAATGGGATTGCTTCTCATAAAATCAAATAGAAAAGAGACAGAATCAGGACTGCCCCAGCTCTCCAACCCCCAGGCGCCCTTTAGGGAGCACAGGGGGTGCTGAAGCTTCCTCCCTCTCTGATTTCTATGGAGATGTGCCGTTTTGTCAGGCTGCGAGGGAAATTTTCTGCATTCCTCACTGACTGGGCTGTGCAGGGAACAGACGAACATGGACCTGCATCAGCTGGGGGCATGCACCTCTCCCCTGACTCTGCCTGCTGGAGCTGCAGCAGCCATGGCGAGATGCTTCTCACCTGGCCCCAAGCTGCTGTGGTCAGAGATGGATGGGGCAGTTGTTACCTATCAACCCTGTGCTCTTGGGGAGCCAGGGAGTGACATTCATGGAAAACCATCCCCCCTTCCACTAGGCCTCTGCTAGAATCAGACAAAGCAAGGAAAAGGCCAGGGCAGACACACCTAAACTAATTAAGGAAACACCCCAGCCTCATCTGCATTGAAGATAGAACTCGTTAGCATACAGAATGGAGACCAGCTCTTCCAAAGCAGAACCGCACTGAACTATGGGATACGGAAAGCAGAGAAGCACTGCCTGATGGGAAATCTCTGCTCCAGATGCTAATGAAGCCAGGCGTGCTCACACCCAAATTAGCCAATATCAGACCAATTTTAGTAATGGATCCTATTGACATTCAAAATACTGAAGCTGCCTAGTTGTATTGTGAGCTCCTTCAAGGAACATCACCCATAACCAGGGTGATCAGTCTCTACTGTCCTGACTCTGTTTCTCTTTGAACTATTGTCCTATCCCTATAAAAACTCCTATCCTGGCCCAAGAAAAACTGTTCTGATACCTGGATTTAAACTGCGTCAGTTCCACTGAGACTTTTTCATCTCCTGTCTGATTGTGCTGGGGGCTCTATTCTCCTTGTCTCCTGCCGTCTGGACCCCCAGCTCCCATCACCATCTGGGAACCCCGATCAGTGCAAGTTCCACGGGGTGGTGAGGTCTCTCTCTCTTTCCCACCAACTACCTATCTTTCTAAGCCTAGCCTCCTGACTCTGCCCTATGTAAACTGTTGTATGGTTAGCTAGCCCTAACATTTGTAATCAGTTTCAATTTAGATTTAATATTGTAACTGTTATGTGTGTTTGGCCTCCTATCACTACCCAGAAATAAATAACTTTCATTGTTAAGCTGGTTGCTTCTCTCTCTTCCGCTCACTCTTCCTCAAGGGGTGTTGTTTTGGCTTCCCCATTCGCTCTGCAACAACGCTTCTTGTACCTAAGCTAAAGATCCCTTAGTGCCCAAAATCCTGTGCGGTTTGCTCATCGTGTGGTTTACTAGTGAATGACTGTGGTGTGAAAGTGGGCATAGAATGGTGCTGAACCTGGTGGTTTATGAGGATGGCAGCTTAAAGTGCTGTTTAATCCAGCTCACTGAGTCCAAAGG
>CM057845.1:216824398-216844509 GCA_030068395.1 Apalone spinifera
CAGGGAGAGAATTCAGCTCCATATGAGAGCACAAGTAAGCACTGATAGAATTGATAACCTTCCCCAGGCCTATAAGAGTAACCCTAATAAATGAGCATACCCCCATAGTATTGGGCAAATCTGGTAACAGTCCTCTCTTCCCAGGGCAGCCTGCATACTGAACCCCTCCTCCTCAGCTCCACCTCAAAGCAATGATTTAAATGAAGCATGAAGATTTAAATTTTATTTTCCAAACAACACAAATTGAGTAAAGGACCTGAGCAATGCTAGGTCAATGCTTTGCTAGTAAAATATAATTGGAAACATCCATTGCCCAGAATCATGGGTTTACAGAACATCTCTCTCTTCATAGTGATGGTGCATGATGGGAATTTGAAGTCCTGTTTTGAAACACCACTGTTATTTCCGTCTTGCACAAAAATATTTTTACAATGATCCCAGGCTTTTGAAAAACATTTGTATGGTTGCTGGTTACATCAGTCTTGCTTCACATATACTGCAAATTGCTTAAGAATGGAAAACTAGCACAGGGCCCTGGAAAATCATGACTAAACAGAAATAAGACACACATTTTTTAATAGTGGGGTAATTATTTATTGAAACAATTTACCAAGGGGCGTGGTGGATCCGCCATCACTGGAAACATTTAAATCATGACTGGATATCTTTCTGAAGGATGGGCTCTAGCTGAGTCAGAAGATATGGGCTAATTCTCTTGCCTTTGAAAGAAAGCCCTGCATAATTAAGCCTTGCCTTTACAGCCCTAAGCCAATATGCCTAAAAACCCTGGCTACAATGGATGAAATGATCATTTAGTTCATCATCTAATCCTTTCAGTCTCTTCCCTTCTAACAAGAACCCCACTCATTGCTTCCCCTCTAAAATAGTGAGGTATTTTAATGACCTTCATCAGCATCACCATATCATAGTGCCTGGTGTATTCACGAGTGATTATATTTTTCAGTTGAATACATAAACTGGCGCTAGGATAGTTGGGTATCAGAAAGCCTGTTGAATTTCAGAAGTCTTGTTTTTGAGTATCTGAGCACTATGTAGCTCTTTCATTACCTTACAAAAGTTGGTTTTGGCCTATGTGGTTAAACACTTCAAAGTCTGCAGTACTAGCAGCTCGGATTAACAATCAGAAGAGTATTGATAAGGAATCATATATATATATATTTGATACACACAACAGAATATTTTGAATTTTCTGCAGTGTTCAGGCTATTTTGTTGATCCCTATTTTCCTGCTGGAGTTAGACCTATGCCTAAATTCAGGTCTGGCCCGGGTCCCGGGAGTGCGAGTGCGACCCCGTCCCCGGGCGCCCAGCGCATGCGTGGCCCTGCCTCCGCCTGGTCCGGCAGCCCCTACAATGGGGTACCCCAGGCAGTAGCCCAGTCAGCCTGTAGCTTGGGCTGGCTCTGTCTAAATACCAAGGCCAAAAGGGACCTCTGTGATCATCTATTCTGACTTCGTTACAAACCAGGGCATAGCATTTCCCCCAGAAAGCTACCTATAGCATTTCTTTTCGAAAAACATCCAGTCTTGATTTAAAAATTGCCAGTGAGGGAGGACACACACACAACACTTGGTAAGTTGTCCCATAGTTAATCATTCTCACTCTTCTAAATGTACAAATTATCTCCAGTCTGAATTTGTCTAGCTCCAAATTCCAGCCATTGGATCATGGTATAACTTTCTCTGCTAGAGTGAAGAGCTCCTTATCAAGTATTTATTCCCCATGCAGATATTTATCAACTAAACAAGTCATCCTTTAAGGTTCCCTTTGATAGACTCAAGGAGCTGAATCTATTCAGAAAGTTACCTTTACCGGCCTTGGTACATTTTAAGATGCTTGATCACACACAAGGCAGACATACTTAATAACCAGCAGGCGGAGCTCCTCAACTATTTATAATGTCTATTCAGCTTGCACAAAACTTGATTTACAATGTGCAAAGGCAGCTTTTTAGGAGCGCTACACATACCAAACTCTGAGTATGCTTAGAACTTCCCAGGTAATACACAGCTCTTTACTTCTAAGTGATCATGTTTTTTTAAAATGTAAAAGAATCAGCAATAAAAACCAGACTAAGACCCAGGCTTTTCAAAGTATGTAAGTGTTGCTGTGTTAACATTGCAAAGTCTAACTGCTAGGACCTTAAAACTCACGGTAAGAGAGAAGAGCAGAGGAGCTAAATCCCATTAGAATCCTAAGTGTCCAAATCCCTTTTGAAAATGAGATTTAAGCCTCTAAATCAGTTAAACCTTGAGACACTGGTTGTCTACACTATGGAGTTTTTCCTGGGATACCTCCAGTATCCTGGAAAAACTCCATGTCCAGGGAATGCATGTGCTCTTCCGCTTTTTTTTTTTTTTTTTTTTTGCGGAAGAGCAGACACGCTCTTTTGGAAGCCCTGTCTTCTATGAGGAAGAAGGGCTCTTCCGAAAGAGGAGGTTTTTTCGATTTTTGGCCCAGTGTAGACAGGCCAAATTTTGGAAAAGCCTCTTCTGAAAAAAAATATTGGAAAAAGGTACGCAAATTGTGGAGCGCAATTTGCATAGCTTTTTCTGATAAATCATTGTAATTTAGACATAGCCTGAGTGAAGCAGCCCAAATACCTTTACAAATCTGAGCTGTGGACAGTGTCTACACTAAAAGAAAAGTCAGAAAAAGAGACTTTCGGAACATCCCTTCTTCCTCGTAAAACGAGGTTTACAGGATGCCGACAAAACGTGTCCGCTTTTCTGACATTTTTCGGAAAAATGGATGCATTTCTTGGAAAAGCTCTATAGTCTAGACATACCCTAAGTGATTTCTTTAGGAGAAAGTCCTAGATGGAGAGTGTGCTTTTGCCAAATGCTGGAGGGCATTTCTGCAGCTCGCAGTTTTCCAGAGGCTTGCTTCAAGAGATGATATTACATAGCCCACCTATGGCTCTGTTCAGCCACTTATAAATGAAGTTCTAACCTGTAAAAATCTTTTCCCACACCATACTCACACAATATGTTCAAAGCCATGTTCACAGCAGATTTATCTGCAGGCATCTACTATCCTGTGTTCCTCAGGAATTCCCCTTGAAGTGCCAGTTGAAGTTCCCTCACTTTGCCCACCATAACTCCCCCACGCCCGACAACAGCCCCTAGGAAAAAAGGGGAAGTTTCAGCTTAACCTGGGAAATTGCACCAGGAAGAAGGGCCAAGATAGGACTCTCAGCCCAGGAGCAGACACCATGAATGGAACATTACTGGGAGGCCTCTCCTAAAAGGCCAGAATTGGGGGGCTGTGATAGGGTCTTTGCTGTCTGGGATGAGGAGACCACACACCCCCAGCCATGCTGGGCATGCTCTGACTGGCAAATACATATAAAAGAGAATAGCTCGCTCATTCAGGGCTGACTGGCAAAGAGGGAGAACACATGCTGCAGGCTCCAGCCCCAGATTCACGGAAGCCCCAGGCAATGGAAGAGATGCCAAGAACTAGGAGATGCCAAAGAGTGACAGAACTGCACAGATCAAGGAGATCAGAGCCTTGGAGATGCCAAGTTTATTGTCCTAGGGATAGGGTAGGAAGTAGCTCAAAGCGACTACTAGTGTCAGTGTGTTTTGGATGGATTCCCCACTGACCAGCATACTTATCACTGTCAGGGCCCTGAACTGAGTCCCAGTGTAATTGGGCAAGTCTGGATCCCCCTACCCATCCCCAGGCAGCAGCCAAGGCCCCCGACCAGCCACCAGGCCACACTGCCTTACTGAAGACAGCCACTATTCTGTCTCTGGCCACTGGGCCACACAGAGCCCTGCAGAAGAGGGCAACCATATTGATTCTGGCTACTAGGACACAGAGTCCTGAGAGAGGGCAGTCATATTTGACTTTCACCCTTAGGCCACACTATCTGGAGACAAGGGACAATCTATGGATACAGCTGTGGAGAAATAATGACTCTCACTGTTCCCAAGAGGAAGAAGGGTGCACTTACCCCATGACAAGGCTCATGGTAAAAGAGTCTGGTCACTCTCAGGTGGATGGGCTGATGAGTGGGACACTGGATTTGGGGCAAAAGGAATTGAAACAAAGTGCTGCTACTGACTCTTGGCTGAATGACTCCAGCCTCATGTCCCGGGAGAGAGGCCAGGAAAACCACTGACTTTTTGTATTTACTGTGAGAACTGGAGAATGGTTTTACTACAAAGCTTGTGGGGATTATTTATGCAGAACCTGTCCCTCCATAGGACAATTTTGAGTGGCTGCCTTGGGCTCCACGTTTTGGGGTTCTCATGGCAGCTGCCTCAACTGTCCTATGGATGGGAGACTCTCCCATACTGAGTTTAGCTCACAGGACCCAGGGTAGCTGGGATGATTACCTGTGGCACCTGGCAACAGGCAGCAGCAGGAGTTGCTCCCTTCTCCCCACATACGCACTCTCACTGCAACGGTGGGAGCCACAGGAACCAGAGTGACACAGCAGCCTGCTCTGTCCCCATCATCTCCCAGCCAGGCTGCTCCACTTCACCATGGCAGCAAAAAGTGGAGCGACCTGGCCCTGGCCTGCTCTGCTCCCTCAAGCGACACAAGTTCAGGGGAGCGGAGTGGAGAGGAGCTGGCTGGGGCTGGGTCACTCCGCTTCCCATTACCATGGTGAAGTGGAGTGACCCAGATGGAAGCTGGTGAGGTGAAACAACCTGCTGGGTAGCTCTGCTTCCTGCTGCAGCAAGTGTGGGGGCTCTGCCCCCTGCTGCACCCTACGCCAGATAAACTTGCAAGTTGCATAGCTCGGAGAAGGGGCCTTTGGTGAAAAGGTGCAATGGGAGCAGGAGCAAGAAGAAGCAGAGTGGGGCCTTGGGCAGAAGGTGGTTGCCTGGGCCCCGTTCCCCTTAGGGATGGCCCTGTTTGTATATAATAGTTTTATATCAAACACTGAGAAACAATCATCCTTTTATGGCTGAAACAAATGGCAACAGAGTCTGGGTGCACTTTTTGTGCCACAGCCTGATGCTGGAAGGCTCCCAGGAAGGAGCCACTCTCTGACAAGTTCCCAGCCCCAGGAAAAAATAGTTCATATGCATCTCAGGCACTTAGTTCCAGTTGTACTTAAACCATTTGAAACCAACACCCACCAGCAAGACAATGGCCCACATAGCAAGGCCTAAATAGGGCTAAACCATGTCATGAGAGAGTATTTCCTGGGACTGGATGCAAATGCACGCGTTAGTGGATTGTAAGGCAAGCGGTGTATGAAAGAGGAATAATAATAATAATAACAAAAAAAATCAGAGTGAGAGAAACAGTCTTGAGCATGGCCCTGGGAGGGAAGTAAACAGGGCTCCTTGGGCACAGAAATGAAGAGCGAGGAATTTATAAGCAAGGGAATGGCCTGTTTCAGTTGGTTAATGCTATGTTCAGGGAAACAGGCCTTTGTACATGCTGCATAAACGAACAGGATTAATCCAAAGAAATACTTGTCTGGTATCAATTTCTCCTTCTAACAGAAACCATTCAGTCCTAGACCCAGATATTGGTTTACTGCTAGGGCCAAAGGGGTGGCAATACATTTATTCGCAAAAACACATGGATTTAATCCCTCATCTTACCTGCAAATCCATACCGCATAAAATTTGTAGATCTTTTCTTTAACAAATGAGCAAAAGGTGCAGATTTCATTGTACTGTCTAATTTGGGAGGAAATTTAGCAAACGCGCATGGGAGAGAATACAGTGTGAGGAAATACAGTAAAAAAATAAACTGAGGGTTCAACCCATGTACTTGAAGCCTTTGTGTTGGGAGAACTAAAGACAAAAGCTTGTGAAAAAGCCATGAAATCAGATGAAAAAGAGTTCTAGCCAGTCTTCCGTGTGGCATCTGAAAGCATTCAGAAAGTCAAGGAGAAGGATATATTTGTGAGGAATAGCAATCTGAGTGCTCGCAGTCAGGCAAATCTTTTTTCTCTCTCACCAACTTCCTGCCTGCCAAGATGCTGCCGCCATTCCTTGGCACCCACAGCCGTGAGCAATCAGAGAACATTGTGACATCACAGCAGACACCTGTGTTGTCACAGTCCTGGTTTACCAGTTACGTGAAGGCTAGAGCATGATTCGAAGAGGAATGGAGCAGGAAAAGATTGACACAAGTTGGCAGGAAAAGAAAAGGCTCCCTCCAAATAATTCCATCTCCAGCAATGACACACAATCATCCCTGGGTAAAATACTTTACCCCCTTACATCTCCTTCTGCCGTCCCTCCCTCTGCACACAAAGCAATTCTAAATCCATCAGCTCCAGGCTCTTCCTCTCACTAAAAAAATCAACCTGATTGAGAGAATCCAGACAGCCCTCACCCTTCTGCTACTTTGTACCCAGCTGGGTTTCCCTCATGCGCTCATCACCATGGTATTAGATCACCTTCCAGCCACGAAAGGCACTCATAATATCACAGCGGCTGCGGAAGAGGAGCACAAGAGTTGCCGCAAATTCAACGGATGTCATTTTGAATGAGTTTTTAGGCAGACCCGCGTTATTTCTACTGTACTCCCTTACTCCCTGTTCAGCTTTGCGGTAAGGACCAGTCAATTTGTCAGTATGTGGATTGACTGGCTACTGACTCCCTGCATGAGCAGGGACTCGGCACTGGAGACAGCAACTGTTGCCTTATGGCTGAGCTGGCAGTTTCAGAATGTCTCCATTGCCTCTACATCACAAAGGAGAATCCCTCTGCCATCATCCCCCAAGGGAGCACCCTGAGTCAAGCTTCGCTATCTGGATGCATCATACATATGTAGCTTCTGTTATTTTATTTAGGGTTTTTGTTTTATTTACGGTGTTATTCCCCAGCATATGCAAGAATATCTCAACATGACAGGTGCACTTAAACCCACTCTATGGGATATAATTATTGCAAGTATAACTAACTATATTTAAGTGACGTATTGTAATAAAATACAACACTCTATGGACAGAAATCATCCCAAATAATCAGATTGTACAGAAGCTTTTTTCCAATGCGATGGTTCACTAATACTCACTTCTGTCCATGTTTGTTTCCAAATAAAATCAGATTAATTAAATGTTACACTTAAAACAACCTAACATTCTGCAACTGTAAAAGGCAAGAAGACCTGTATGTGTTGTGTTCTGTGCCTTGGGAAATGCAAATCATACAACGTACACATATAACCAAGTGAACTGCAGGGTCAGGAGGCAGCAAAGCACAAGCCATGACTGGGGAATCAGATGACCAAGGAGAGCAGCACAGAACCTTCAGTATCATAAAGAAACTAGAGTTGCTGCAGAGCCCACTATCCTGAGGAAGTTGCCTCAACACCAACAGTACCACCAGCAAAACAGAACAAGTGTGTCTTTTTCCTCAGCTGCCCTGCTCACTAACAAGCCATCTGGACCTAGATCAGACACTGGTGTTCCAACTGTGCTGACAGGATACAAAAAAAAAGGCGCGTTCTTTCGGAAGCCCTGTATTCTTCATAAAATGAGGAATAAGGGATCTTCCGAAAGAGGAGGTGTTTCCCACATTTGGCCCCGGGTAGATGGGCCAAATGTCAGAAAAGCCTCTTCCACAAAAAGCTGAAAAAGATTGCAGTGTAGATATAGCCTCTGTTTATTCCTCTGGGGCATCTGGCATTGGCCACTATCGAAAGACAAGATACTAGGCTAGATAGACTTTTGGTCTGATCCAGGATGGCCATTCTTATATTCTCTCACAGTACTGATAAGACTGTAAGCTTAAGACATGTATGTTTTGGGAGCATCAGCTGTTCCTTCCAGCTATCTACAGTCATTTTCCTGCAAACTGCTTCCAAACACTTGTGAAAGTGCTTTGTGCAGTAAAAGCTCTGTTCTCCAGCTTGCTAGGGGAATTGGAGATGCTGGTTAATCAAAGATTGTGGTTGATTGGACATTCTACTTTATCAATGAAATACCAATTTTCAAATAATTAGAATATAATAAAATGAGTGAAGTGTAAAACACTATATAGTTACTCCCCAATCCAGTAGTAATACTGCACTGCAGAATGGTTGGTTTCTTGAAGCACTTATGTGTATACAGGTAAAATGTTCTATACAATAGGTTATCTTATCACTATGAGCAATGCACGGCATATAGCCAGATCACTAAAAATACACAACCCTAAAACTATATTGAACATAATTTAATTTTCCTTTGATTCAGAAGGCATTTCAGGATCTTGCCATGTCTCATCATTATCAACTTCAATTGTAGTGAACTCTCAATTATCATTGCAGATGAGGAAGATGTAGGAGATTGTGCTGAATCTATAATGAGTAAGACACAACCTGGAAGCTGCTTTTTTAAATAAAACCCTGATTTCAGCTTGCTTGTCTTCTGCCTCTTTTGCATAAAAATTGAGCAGAATATCCAATACATAATGCACTGGGCAGTATACAAGTCCCAGTTACTAGGCTGAAGATTTGTATCGGCCAGTATCAGAAATGCCTGTTAATTGAGCTTTCTGGTTAATTAAGTGCTTGATAACAGAGCTTTTACTGTGAAAGATTAACAATGGCTTAAATTTAAACAGGGATGAAATGCTCAAAAATGTTCAGAAAATGCATTTCACATATTTATTAAACATGAAATTCAGCTGTTTGGACAAAATATAAATTGAGAGAAATTCTAAAAATGGCTGAGAAACTTAAAAAATGCACTAAAATCAGTTATACAAAGAACAAAGTGGCCAATTTCCAAGTTCACATTTGTTTGGCTAGCTTGGGGCAGAACATTTCCTCTTCCCTTCAAGATACATCTCTATCCTTCCTGTATTTTCTATTTATATCCCTGCAGAAACATGCACTTAGTTAAGTCCTGCTATGCCTACCATAGCTCCCAATCCTGCAGACATTCAAGACTAACTTTACTCATGCAAGTAGTCCAATTTGAGTTTAGGAGAGTCCCATAAATTAAACTATCAGATTGGGACCTCCGCGTAAGGATTTGTACACTGTTTATTTTTGAGACTTGCTCACCTCACACTCACACTGCCCCCTGCCCACAATAAAAAAAATGGAAAGACACTTCTCAGCAACATCAGCAACAAAATATGCCTGGAGTTGGCAGGCCAAACCATTTCTGAAGCTAGGAGAAGCCAGAAGAGAAAATATTTAAAGTGAACATCAGGCAAAAAATTAACAACACTAACTCATTTTTTCATTTTTACTATATTCCTAGAAAAGCTGCCCAAAGTTTAAACTTCAGGAAGATTGCTTTATCGTGGGGTATCCAAGGGAAGTTTAAAAATTGGGCCTATATTATGAAGTTAGCTTCAACCTTTGATCATCACAATTTTCCCTATCCTATCCTAGACAGATTGTGTAAACCAAAATTAATGTTTAAGTATGAAAGATATCCAAACATATGTTTATGATGGACCTACCAAGTAAGCCCCCTTGTTTGTTACCTTGTATCCCTCCATTCTTTCTGCCAACTCATTAACCCAATTCTTATTCTTCCTTGGTTTTTTTCTGGACTATAAGAGCCCTAAGAAGTATTACATGCAAAGATAGTTTTTCTTCTCTTATATTTTCATTTTATTTCTTCTATCTTTTTGTACATCATGTATTAGTTCACATGGGCACGTACTATGTAGATTCCACTCTGGCCCCGATGAAATGATCAATTTTAATATTGGCACCCGGAAGTCAGACCACGCAGTTCACCATTCCTGGCCAAAGGGAGCTGAAGGCAGGTGTTTTATTTACCTGCTGATGCGCAGGTACATGAAACACCTGGTAGTCTGCTAGGAGCTACCTCTGGTGAAGCACATCAGCCCATGGATCACTTTTTGACCACCTCTAAACTAGAATGACATCTTTTCCCTTTCTATTCTGTTTTCTATGTCTGTAAGACCATTCTTCTTCCTTAAATACCCACACTTCATCTTTTGCTCCTTGTTCTTCATCTAGTGGATTAAGGATTAGGAAACTGCTGTTGGTATAATCATTACATTTCATATTATCTTTTCCCCAGTTTTGTGTTGTCTTTTCTTTCCATTTCTCCTATTATTATCAAGGTCTTAATATGTATGCCAATATAAATCCCATGCAAAGGTATTTTTTTCAGGATAGCACACCGAATTATAAAAATATCTATAATTCAGGGAAAAAAAGGAAAAAAATGTTTTCCTTCATATTAAAGTTGTGTATCACACACTAGCTGAAACTTAACTCTTCCTGTGTAGGGGAAAAATATTTGTTTGATTACATCAATGTGATACAAAAATATAGTAATCACTATCAGGACATTATCTGTGAAGCCTAGACTATGTCTGAATTCTCCACAATTATTGTAAATTGATATCTTAGTCTTTAAATGATTAGCATAAAAATGTTTATACAAAGGCAGTCAGTTGTTTAATTTTTAAGATGTCATGACATGGTGAAACAAACAAGCACATACATCATTTAAGTACACAGTAATGTTATGCTACATTTTTTAACAGTTTAGAACTGAAAGAGCTTCACATCTATAGGATGAGAAATGGCTTCACCTCCTCATCCCTAAATGATGAGAGCAAAGAAACAACCCTTTAATAAGTTAAATAAACAGTGCCCCATTTATCCATGCGTATATAAAGTTCCCAACAATTCAGAAGGTCACATAGTGAAATTTACAATCTTTATACAGTATAACAAATTTTAGAAGAACAGTTAACTATTTCTTGATTCCCAAAACCCTGATCTTGCTCTCTTTTGTAGAGCTAAAGTAATGACAAAAAATTACATACTGTATTAGCCTTTTTGCTGTGGTTTTAATACCAATTTCATCCCAATCCATTTTGAACATCATTATATCATGATATTAACTAATTAATTATAATATCAAAGGCATATTCATTAAGATATCAGTATGAGGGTACAGTCAAAGTAAAAAAAAAAATCATTAGATCTCATATGTACTGTCAGCAAATTTACATTGCAATGCTACTGTTTACAATGCAATGTAAAATAAGATCATGTTATGATAGAAGCTGTTCCTGAGTTAAAATTTACTGAATACTATTAAGATTAAATATCTTCCTTTCATGTTTTTCCTCTGGAATGTCTTTTCACAGGTACTCAACAGAAGATTAAAATTCACACTAAAATAAAAGCTTGAGTAAATCACTTGAATTTCAGTGCCTGAACTTTTACAACTTCAGCGTACCTGAATAAAACACAAATTGCAACGGTATTCCTAAATCTAAATTCGGCAAAAACACTATACATTTGTGATATTTAGTATCATGCATCTTATTCTTTTCTAAGTAATGATATACAGTTTGCTAAACAAATGCTAATTGAATATATCAGCCCAACAGTTTGGTTTGATTTCAGCAACAGGAAAACATTTCAAGGCAAGACATTATAATTAATAATGAGTTTTTGGGAAGTGTAGACAAAGCTCTCAGAATATGTCTACACTACATGATAAGGTCAAATTAAGATACGCAACTTCAGCTATGTTAATGGTGTAGCTTAAGTTGAAATACCATAATTCAACTTTTGATGCTGTCCACACTGCAGGAAGTTGAAGGGAGCATACTCTTCCTTCAACTTCACTTACTCTTCCTGAAAGCAGCATTACCAGCATCGACTGGCATGCCCCTCTAAATTCGAATTAGCATGTCTTCACTAGACTCGCTAATTCAAACCCTGGAAGATCAACTGCAGCACCTTCGATCTTTTTCATTAACATATCCTCACACATCTGAATGCTTTAACTTTTACTCAGTCTGTTCCTTTAAAAATATAGGACAGAGGATCAATTTTCAAATATGAGTATATGGAATCAAGTGCCTAAAAATATACTTAGCTGTCTAAAATGGTCTTTTAGGATCTAAGTGCCAATTTAGATCCCCAATACAGTAAAACTCCAATAGCCTGGCATCCAATACTCCTGATAGTCCAGCATCAAAATGGCAAGAGCCTAGTGAGTGAGCTTCGGCAAAAAACGAGTCACAAGGTAACAGTGGCAGCAGCTGAACTGAGCAAAAAGGGTAAAAAAGGCTTAAAAACCGAAAACATTACAGTATACTGTATACAGTATGTACAATAAAAAGGGTTAAGAACACTTTATATACAGTATATAATGTATACAGTATATATATAACCTGCTCATAGTACCTCCTGATAGTCCGGCATATCTCATAATCCAGCACCACCTAAATCCCATAGGTTCCGGATTATCGGAAGTCTACTGTATTATATTATATTCCCAAGCAATTAATGTAATTTTTGAGAGATAATATTTTTACTCATTGTTAAAAGAAATCTCTATCCATTTTTCTCAGCCAAGCAATTTGAAAAAATCACTTTTCACCAGAGATTAATTAAAAACTTCATAAGAAAAATGAAGTTTGTAGATAAAATAGACTTTTCAGAGCACATTCTCCAACAGTCATCTTGCTAAAATGTGACAACAGGGCATGAGCCCTGTGAAACAATGTGAGAAATAAGCATCACTTCTATTTTTAAAATGGTTTATCAGACAAAAACGCTAATGGGTAAATACTTAAACATAACGAGAAACAAATCTCATTCTATTTGCCTTCATGTGGGCTCTGTTTCAACAAAGCCTTTAAGTATGTACTTCAAATTAAAATCAATAGGAATTAAGTCCAAGCTTAAATTTAAGCATGTGCTTAAGAGCTTTGCTGAATCAAGGCTACAGTAAGCACCACTGGAGTCGATGGAACCACATGAATAAAGGTTATGACCTTTTTTATAACAATGATTAAGCTAGTGCTCAATCTTGATATACAGGTGCTTATGCTAAACTTCCACTTTTGGCTGCTGTCAGCTGACGAAAAGAACAGAGAAGGAGTTGGAACATATTATTTAAATGAGGATACACCTCTTTTCTCTAGTGTCATGACTAAACAGAGTAGAAATTTGTGTTTACTAGTCCTTATCCAAGCCTACTAAAGTCAATGGGAGTCTTACTATCAACTTCAATGAGCTCTGAATTGGATCCTTACAGAGGGTATCAGCTGCAGATCTGTAGTGTCTTCTATTTTAAATCTAGGAAGACACCACAATTATTGCATTTCTAAAACCTACACACTGAATGTTTTTTGTGATGCTCACTGTATGCATTGCTGAGCTTCCAATCTACCAGAGTTGCAAATTACGAAACACACTTCAGTATAACAGACGCCATGAAAAGGCTATTTGCAATTACAAACCGTATTTCTAAACTTGCTTCTGTTTATTCAGGCTGATACGAAAACAATATTGTCTTCCATGTGATAAGAAAAAGAGATTGGGCACAGAAGATTCTTCCACTGAGGGTGTTCTGAATAAAAATATCCTGACTAGTAAAGAAAGAACAAAAATCTGTCATTAGGCTGGCCTAACCTGACTGGCCTATGCTTAATGAGAATTTCTGTTTGATTATGATTAGGACTTTTTTTTTTGCTTTGACAAAATGGCATGTATGTTCCATTACATTATCAGCCAGTGTATGTTAAAGTACATGCACGACAACAGAAAATGTACATAAACACCTAAAAATCACAGTCATTAAAAAAAAAGCAAGCAAGTACATCAGTCTTTAATTGGTCAAAATAGTGTTGCATATTAGTGCTCCAAACATGTGTAAATAAATATCAATTATGGGGGCATTAGAAATGAAACAAAAAATGGTGTCAATCCACAATTTATTGTATCTCTTTTGATTTAATACTGTTTTCAAAAGCATTTAAAACTGAGTTTAAATGTTTGCACAGACATAAATAATGTTAATTAAATGATTTAAATATATTGGTCAATCAGAAAAAATAAATTTTGTAGATTTGTGCATGTGATACGAGTAGGATAATTTGAAACAAACCTACAAACGATCCAAACACTCCATCAAAAAACTCTGATCTGTCTCAGGTGAGAGTGTACTGTTATTTCTAAAACTTGTGACAATATAATGGGGATGGGGGAAGTACAGTATAACGTATCAGCCCTGATACATCAATCACATAGGCATTCAAAATTACAAATATTTACATGAAAAATATATATATTTAATTAAAAAGCCACTGAAAAACATGGACTTTTTTAGTCAGCTGCTGCACATTCTGCAAAATGAGGTAATTTGGATGAAAACAAATTAACTTTTGTAAAGTTCAGGATCCATGGTCTCCACACACTTATTGATTGCTTCAGTGAAAGGTTTGACTTGTTTGTATACATTACAAGCAAGAAAAATCATTAGATCCAGTTAAATCCTGTTTTGTAGTGCTCTTGGTGCAACACTGACTAGTCAGAAGGCTGCCCAGCTTGGTTTGACAACTGGTCTTTCAATAGAAAGAAACAAACAATGGTATATTAGTTATAAATTGGTTTCATCCCAAGAAGGATCATTCATATTCTTTAACACTTTCCTAACAAGCTTTTCAAGGTCCTTGCGAGCTCTTTGCTCTTCTTCTAAAGATTTCTTCATCTTTTTGTTATCCTGTAAAACAAAGGACAAATAGTTTATGGCAACTTTTTTCAACAGCACACTTATCTTTCCTCCCCAAAATGCATGCTGCTAATTGAATGGCTCTTTTAAAGTAAAAGTCTGTTAAGATTTTGCTGCTTCATGCAACTATTTTGTGTTGTATTTCTTCAACATTCAAAAGTTATTTACACAATTACTTGGTACAGTGAAGCAGAAATGCCTAATGGAAACTAAAATGCTTCTCTCATACAAATTTATTACTGGAAACTAGCCATAAATCTAAATCTAATCTAACCTCTATATATTAGATTACAGTGTATATATATATATCTAAAGGAGAATGTTTGTATGTTATATATACAAAGGAGAATATAAAGGAGAATGTCTGTGCTCTAATAACTTAGACACCAAACTTTCCATGGGATAACCTTTCCTCTAGGAAAAGTTTTTAAGGTACTGTGGGAGGGAAGAGATGAGAGACCAACGCCTCTCCCTGGGGCTGCATGGAACTTGGCAGTGCGGGGAGAAGTGGCTTCCCCGCCATTGCTGGAAGCATACGGAGGTCCCTCTTCAGTACTGCGATTGGCTCAGGGTCCGGCGGCCGACCAATGGGCGGGTGGGTTGCTGCCGGGGCTCACTCTAGGCGGAGGGGGCAGGACTGGTGTTACTGCTCAGCTGCCACTTTGAAAAAATGTCTGGAAGGAGGTGCATCAGGGACATGGAGATGGGGGGGGTCTCTTTTGAGGGGCACTGGCCCAAGGGACAGCACTGGATGATGCTGGGTGGGTGAGAAATTAATCCGGGGCGGGGGGGGAAAGGGGAGGAGGGAGAATCCCTCAAATCTGGGCACTGGTCCTGGGTTTGATACTGGATGATCCTGGGGGGAGTGAGAGATGCAGTCCATGGGAGGGGCAGCTGATCAAAGGGGTGGTGCTGAAGGAGAGACTATACAGGTGCCAGCAGGCTCAGGTAGCTGACTCATAGTTTCATCAAAAAAGATGGGAGAAGAGTTTGAGGTGTCACCTTGAAATCTCTCAGATTGAGTAGGGTCAGCCTCATTGATTGACGCATCCTATACTCAGCTCTTGGATGAGAATTTGCAGACTCAGCATGCCTATCCCCTACTTCCCTAACAAAAAATCATTAGATTCTACAAGGATAATTAGCAAAAAATACCATCTGATAGGAAGCAAAACATTGCACTATTGAAGAGGGGCCTCCACATGCTTCCAGCAATGGTGGGGAAACAAGCCATGGTGATTTGGGGGCTCTCCCTTCCACTGTGCTTTTAATGGCTCCAAGACTCATGACATGGGAAGAAAACAGAGACATAGTTTCTATTGTGACTTTTGTATCTAAGTTTGCTAAGTCAAATAGCTCTGATTCTCAACATTGCAATGCCTCTTCTTTGAGTCAGAGATTTTGCTTTATGCAGCAGTAGAAAAGCATGGGGGTCTCCCATAATGGCCAGATGGAGGCTTTCAAGACCAGCTTCTGTTTTTCTAAATTTTGTTCCTCCGGTTTCCCGGGCAATGCCAGGTAAGTCCAGCTAGTGGAAAATAAGTTTGAAGTCTCTTGTGAGAGTTGAAGTATATAAATAACGGCTATGGAATATATTTGTAATAAAGAAAGAGGACGAAACCTGATAAGAGCCACTGATAATTCAAAGTTCTTTACATGCAAATAAGATTCACAAACCTAAAACAAGAGCTCACTGAATATTAATTTGCTTTATTAGGAAATGGTATTGCTTTATTGGTCAGAACACGACTCTTGATTCCTCCTGACTGGTTTTGTGACTTCACTTCCAGTTCGAAAATTACTAGTCAAACAAATGAAGACAACTCCTCTAATTACACCTTTTCACCCCTTAATTGTGAATCCAAGTCCCAGAATTTTGCCCTGTCTTTGAAATTCAACCCACAGCCTTTGGGGACACAGGGTGCTTCAAACGGAACTATATTATTATTATTATTATTAATAATAATAATAATAATAATAAATCCAGTGGAGACAGTGGGGATATTCGTGGGGTTTGGGGGAAGCAACCAGAGGATACAATAAGGATTACAATAAAGCTCCTAAGATTGAAGGTGTGTGTGTGTCTAATGTTTGACAGTCAGATTTGTAATCTGGACAACCTACTAGATTCCCAGCATCTAACGGATGATTATATAGTGTCAGTGAGCAGCAGCTGCCTTTTTCCCCCCAATTGCATCAGATTGGGAGTGAAATATTTTCTTTCCGACACAAACCTCACTCCTAGCTTTTGTCACTTCACAACGAGACTATAAGCAGTACGCTCTACTTGGTGCTACAATCTTCAAGAGCTTAGAAAACAAAGGAGGTAAAGGAGAGTAGCACCCAGTTTTTAAATGGTGTACCTAACCACATACGTGGAACTAGTGATCTGGAAGCCACATTGGCAGCCTAGGGGTTTTCAGATGAAGATAAAATTCTTGATTCCTCCCTATAAAGCCCTACGTAGTCTGGGACTTTCCTAGCTTAGAGAGCATCTCTCCCCCTGAGTGATACTGCCACAGTAGGAGCCCCCAAGATGGAACTGGGGAAATCATTAGCAGGGTGCTTTCCATGTGGGCTCCTTGGGTTTGGAATTCCCTCCCACATTACTCAGAAACAGGCCAGATTTGTTAAACATTAGACTATCTGAAAAGGCTTTCTATTTGCAGAGACTTGGGATGCAGCAATGACCTTTAAAGGGGTCAGAGGAGGATACAGATTTTTATCAGCGGTCACTGAAAGTTCTGCAGGCAAAAAGTTCTGTTTTATGGACTGGCTGCCTTGGTGCAGAGAAATGCTGCTTGCTTACTATTGCTGTTTTTGTCTTAAGTGAACTGCATTTTCAATAGTCCATCAAAGGTACCTAAAGCCTGGGATAAGGCATACTTTATATGCTGAAATCAACACAAAAAACCCCAACATTTTATTTGACATAGCAATTGTGATATTTATGGGGGTATGTATGGTCAGTGACAGCTTCGCTGGGCCCCGGGGCAAGGAGGGGGGCCAGCTCTGCACCTTGGAAGGCTAGACAGCCTTCAGCACCAACCAGAGAGCTCTAAGCCCCCTGCTACAGCCCCCAGTGCTGCCCAGAGCACGCCATGTGGTACTCCAGGTAGTGATTTAAAGGGCAGGGGGCTCTGGCCCTTTTTGTATCACCAGGCCATGGGGTAGTTGCCCTCTTTGCCCCCCACTCCACGCAGCGGCCTGCATATAGTATGTGCCTACTTCATTTGATTGGAAATAAAATCTGACAAAGAGAGAACACATATTAATATTTCTATATACATAATTGAGTCAGCGAAGTTAAAATCTTGCTTTGTTATACCCTGGAAGAGAGATTTTCATCTAACAGTCTCTAAGTCAGTGTTTCTTAAACTGTGTTCCGGGGAACACCAGTGTGCTGTGAGGCAGTTGGAGGTGTGCCGTGGAGAACAACAGAGTTCAAAATGGCTGCCCCCCCCTTTTTTTTGCTCAATTACTCCACACACACACGCTTTTTTTTTTTTTTTTTTTTTTTTTTTTTTTTTTGCTGCACAACAAAAAATCCTTGGTGTTCCTCAATAAAAAAAAATATTGTTTGGTATTCCTCGGTCTGAAAAAGTTTAAGAAACACTGCTCTAAGTTCTGGAAGCAATGATCATTGAACTAATTTCCATGTAGGGAAAGGGGGCTAATTTAATTTAATGGCTTTTCATCCGCCTGCACATTAAGGAATGCAGATGTACAGTAGTAGAGAACAACAGCTGAGACTTCTCAAATAGAAGTGAGTCTCTGTGCTGGTGACATTTTTAATAGTTCCAGTTTAATAGTTCTAGTCTCACAAGGAGACCGGATATATTGCACCACACCCTCCCAGAAAAGAGAAGGAGAAGACCAGCTTTGGATTTAAGCAAGTGTTCAGGTCTGACATGGGGAGTTCTATCATTGTAGTAAATACAGTGACACTATTTGATTCCTGAGAATAACTAAAAATTGATAAACATATTCTTTGATAACAAGTACACTTTTATAATACATCCAGCTTCCTTTAGATAGTCACAATCAAGATTTTTAAGAGCCCAGAGATTCTCTGCTTCACACCAAACAATGAAAGACTTTGTAATCTTGAAAGCCTGGGCTGAATCTAGAGAGGAGTATTGGAACAGACATTTTGTTTCAAGTCAAAATAAGTATTTTGTTCAACTTAAAATGTTTTTGACTGTTTGGCTCACTGAAAAGTTTGCAAAAAAAATTAGTTTTCGGTTGATCAGAAACTAATCTTTTCTTTAACCAGCCACAAGTACACAAATAAAAGTCAGTTTTCCACTCAGGCTATGTCTACACTGCAGAGTTTTTGCGCAAAAAATTCACAGAGCATCCACACTACAAGCGCGTTTTTGCGCAAGAAAATTTACAGTACATCGTAAGAAGAAAGGGCTTTTTGAGCAAGAATTATTCCTCTATGAGAAATAAGCCTTTTTGCGCAAGGTGCTCTGATGGCCATTCTGCAGTGTGGATGCTCTCTTGCGCAAGAAGTTTTTGTGGGAGATTTCTTCCGCAAAAAGGTTCTTGCACAAGAAGCCTGCAGTATAGACTAAGCCTCAGCTCTAGCTGTAGGCTACATACCTGTTTCTCAAAGGCAATTCTGCAAGATGAATCACCAATATCGTAAAATAATATCTGAGCTAACTTGGGGCGTGACTGGCTTTTGAACAGTGGTAAGTGAGGAAAGGAAATGAAAATGGCTCTTCACCTTCTGAAATGCGAAGATATAAGAACTGATCAAAAGGGGGTGGCCCTCATATCTCAGGAGAATAGAAGAAGGGATAGAGGCCTATATAGAATACATATTTAAACCACAAAAGTTGCTATAGTCTGAGTACCAGTATCTTTGGTTTTTTCTATTTTTCAGTCCATCTGGTACATTTTTATACTACAGTAGACTTCCGATAATCCGGCACCTTTGGGACCCAGGTGGTGCCGGATTATCAGAAATGCCGGACTATCAGGAGGTACTCTGGTGGGGGCGAGTCTCGTCGGAGGGGAACAGCGCCGCAAGGGCCAAACCCGCCGCCATTTTAGAAGAAGGCAAAGCCTGCCAGCGGCGGAAGCAGAGAGGAGGCGAGAGGCAGGCAGCCGCTTCAAGAAGTCCTAGTCAGTTACACTGCCGCAGGCAACAGGCTCCAATCTACCTTTCCCCTCTACTGCCTGGGGTAGGGGTCGGCGGGCGGGGGTGTGCTGAACCCTCCCTCTTGTTGCAGGGAGGCAAAGCCTGCAAGCGGCAGAGCCAGAGAGGCCAAGAGGCAGGCAGCCGCATTCAGGACGTCCTAGTCAGTTACACTTACTCGGCTGGATCCACAGCCGACAGGCTCTCAATCTACCTTTCCTCTCTACTGCCTGGAGGAGTGGGGGCGGGGGAAGGGTAGGGGTCGGTGGGGAGTGGGGTGGGGGTGTGTGCAGAACCCTCCCTCCTGCTGCAGGGAGGCAAAGCCTGCAAGCGGCAGAGCCAGAGAGGCCGAGAGGCAGGCAGCCGCATTCAGGACGTCCTAGTCGATGACTAATTTTTTGCGCAAGCTCACTCACTTGCTCTTTTGATCCTGGACTATCCAGAATGGTAAAAGCAGCAGGGACAGGGAGGGGAGATGATCTCTTGTGAGTTTCAGCAG
>CM057845.1:216844609-216867581 GCA_030068395.1 Apalone spinifera
GCCTGTCTGCAGATCCAGCTGCAGTTAGTGTAATTGACTAACAACTTGAAGCAGTTGCCGGAGTACTTCCGGGTTGCAGTTGGTGCCGGACCATCAGGTGTACCGGACCACCGGATGCCGGACCACCGGAGTTTTACTGTATTTTAAATTTCTGCCCAGTATATCGCAAACTGCTGCAGTTTGAAAATACTGTATGTTTCACTCCATCAACTCACAGAGATAATATACCTAAGCACATCTCTCTGTTTTTGGTTTGTATTATCTGCCTCCAGTTTCTAAACTAGATTTTTTTTTTCAATTCAACTGGAACAGACCTCATTTTGTGGACTAGAAGCTGAGGATTCTGAATTTCCGTCGACTACTCAACTAGTTGGTAGGCACTTCCGCATTCCACCTTTGAAATGTACAAGAATCCCCAGTGGGGGCTCTTGTGTATTTCAAAGCGGACACGCCTGCATGGAGCCTGGGGTCAGTGGGGGACTCAGAGTCCCCCACTGGCCCCAGGCTTCATGCTGAGCTTCCTCTTTGAAATGCACAAGAGCCCTTGCTGGGGATTCTTGTACATTTCAAAGCTGGCATGCCACACTGAGCCCCGGGTCAGCTGGGGAGTCCTCAGCTGATCCTGGACTCCAAGTAGTCCTGCCGCTTTGAAATGCTGTATGAAGCCCAGGTTCAACTGGGGACTCTTCAGCTGACCCCAGGCTCCATCCAGCATTTCAAAGCGGCTTGGAGCCCGGGATCAGCTGGGGATTGTCCAGATGACCCCGGCTTCACGCGGTGCTGCTGCTTTGAAATGCTGCTGCATCATTTCAAAAGGATAGTGCCGCATGGCGCCCAGGGTCAGCTGTGAGGCGCTGCTGCTTTGAAGTACCCCCCTCTTCCTTCCCTCTTGTTGCCTCTATCTGATAAGAGGCAGCAGGGTGGGTGGGGAGAGGGGGGGAGCAACTAGTCGACTATCCTGTTAACTATCTGATAAGCATCTGCTTATCGGATAGTTGACTAGTCCTAACTCTGCTACTGAAAATAAAATTAACCCTACTAACTTTAATAATTATTTGCCTCAATTACAATGTACAGTCTGCGCACTCTCACTCCATCCTTAAGCATTGATAAAACACAATAAGCACTATTTACCAACCTGTCTTAATTCCTGTACTTCATCCTTTAATGCATATACTGTGTCAACAAGGCTTCTAAAAAAGAAGGTTAAGATCCATTACAATCATTTTCTAAAGTGTAAATGGATTAACAGCTCTATAGATTATTAAAAGACATCAAGTATCATGAAATAAAATATATATGAAAAATGAAAAATCATGAAGCAAAAAGAGCCAGCTGGCTTTAATAACTTCCCTTTTATATAATGTTATACATTCCTATTAAGACATAAGCAGCAAGGTAAATTCCTTGGAAAAGCACCCATTATCATATTTGTAACATCCAGCATAATGGATATTATTTTATTTGTCTCTAAAATACCATGCATGCCTAGTAAGTTTAAGTTATATATACTGCAAAATAAATAATACACAGTTGGAAATAAGCCTTTAGGTTAGCACTAAAAGACTATAGCACTCAGGGAAACTATTTTGCCAACAAAGTTTAACAATTTGCAGCTGATAGTATACCCTATGAATAACCAGTAAAAACCTCCAGTATATCACTACTGCTACAGAATAAAAACGGAAAAAGAAAACTTCACAGCCAAGTATATCACACAAATTACTTTTATACAGGTGCAAAATTTAACTGTTTTAATCCCATAGTCATTAGATATTTTCTTACTTTTCTTCAATCACAGTCTGGCCATTACTTTTTGTTTCTTCTACAATAATTTTCTCTTCCTCTGGAAGCAGCACTTGGGGAGCAGACTCTTTACGGGAACCTATTATTACAAAAAAATGTATAAAATGAGTAACATGCAAACATCATCAGAGACTTGCAGGTGATTGTTTCATCTCTATAATGCATGGCACATTGATGAACTAAAATTTTGCTTTACATTATTTTTCTCACAGACAGACAGCTATTGACTCATCGCCTTTACTTCCTTAACAATGTTTTTCAGTAGACTGGAATTTTGAAAAAAAATCTGACCCTTTTTTCCCCTTTTAGCTGGTGATAGAATTCCCTCCCCCCCCCTCCCCCCACGTTATCAGTGGTGATGCTGTCCAGAGATGAAGGCACTGTACAGTATTTGCCTCTTTGAATTGGTGAGACTCATGTGGTTTCACCACATTGAAGTAAATGAGAATTGCGTGTGTTGTACAGACAAATTGCAGTCAAGCCTTTAGGGCTAATTCTGATCTTCTATACATGAATATAAATCAAGATTAACTCCAGCAAATCAACAGCTAAACCAGTGAGAAGCAGTGAAATTGATTGATTTCATTTGTGTCCTGGAACTGCACGTAAGAGTGGGAGTAACGAGAAAAAAATTAAGAATTTCAATTTTTTTCCAGAAAGCAAGTTATTCTTTATGTATCTAAGTTTAGAAAGATCATTCATCAATAAAAATGGTGCTTTTTACTCAGATAAATTATTAACAAATTACATTATTAAAGCATTATACTAAATACATAGCTAAAATATAAAAACACAAACTACAAGGGAAAAGTGATTTCACAACTATCTCAAAACACATCTCCTTCCACACCGTTTTACAATGTACATTTTTATTAACATTACAATATAACCCTCTAAGATAATTAGTGTAAATTGTAAAACAGATGGCCCTTAACCAATATTGTGCTGCTTTGAAGGCACGTGTCTTTCATGAAGCAAACTGTTCTAGAAATGATAATTAGGCTGCAACAAATTACTAGTGTTTTTTTAAAAGGTCTGTAAACAAATGCTGCCTAAGCATTTGTTTAGAAGTACATATTTAGTTAAATAAAGTTGACAAGCCTTTGGCGCTGTTGTGTAGTTATCCAAAATGTTAACTTTGAAATCATAGACAATACTGTCTCATTTACCAATTCATTATCATGATTTTCCTCTAACCAGGAATGTATTAAATTTTAGCACGATTTCAGTTTACACTCAGTAAATGTGTATTGCGGGAGCACTTCTGTTAGTGGAAATTTGTTCATTATTGATGACCAGCTGCTTCGTTATTATGTTGCCCTTTGCTTCACAGATGGTAACAAAATGCTGTAATCTCTAAACACAGGGCAAATCATGCTGAAGAACATGAGCCCAATGGAAGATATTAAACTATCAAACCACTGCTGTCCTATGTTCTGAGAACAAATAAGCCAACAGGGGAAAAATAGAACCCTGCTGAGTCATATAGAAAAGCTCAAACTACTTTTCAGTAAATGAGGGCAATCAGTTAAATCAGTGGGAACAGTCCTTTGGCAGGTAAGGAGAATCTAACAGTTCATTCACATCTCTGTATAGTAATGGTCCTGAGAAAACTGAAAGAAGAATCTGGTCCTAAACAATTGTAAATCCTATGTTTTAAAATGAATTAATGCTGTTGCACAATGAGAGAAATCATAATTTGCAAGGAAGGAGTGACTTGAATCACTGGCACAGCAAAGCTCTATGTAGCTGGTGAAAGTAATTTCTGTACTGGCACAGTCCATCATAATTAAAACTGATGCAAAAATTATTTGCCTTGAGCTTATTATTGATTATTAAGCTGAGGTAAGTCTGGCTATTTGTGAGATGTCAGTCTATTATGGAGCAATGAGATAAAAATGATTTTAAGAGGCTACACTAATGATCTGGCAGTATCAGAATTTGGGTCCCACCTTCCAAGTCAGGAGGGGCAGAGGGTGGTGTTTACTTGGGGAAGAGGAACGTATTACTTCTCTCCAATGACTCTCTTGAGCCAACTGAAGGAGTGAAACATTTATCTCTAGATAGCTGTATCCAAGCCTCTTAGGTCACAGAGACATCGGTAGGAGATGACATGGGGAGAAAGATAGCTAAAACCAGAAAAAATGTTACAATAGAGATGCTATTTCACAAATATCATATATACTCTATGTATAATCTATACACACACACAACGTTCATTATATATATAACCCTGTTTGTGTATGTATGTGTATATTAAAACTGAAACAGAGCACACAGAAAACATCTTGTGACACTGCGATGTTGAATGGTGAAATAAAATTTAATCACATTTTGTAAAAAAGAAAAATGCAGACATTAATAAATACTGCACGCACAATTGTACACACACAAGTACACATGTGTATAGCAGTTATGTGAAATATGAACTATTCCTCTGTGACTGGTTTTTGTGGTCCAGAGCATACAACAATAATGAAGTCAGAACATGGAGAGCTCCATTGTCATTCTTCTTGCATTGACAAGCTTCATAATGTTGAAATTGTTTTTTTATCGTTGCCATCATGCAACTCTCATTGTTCTGTCCTCAGATAGATGTGTTTGTCTTGTTCCAATGAAAAAAGTAATTTTGTATTTCAGCCTGTCATATTCTATTTGCATTTCACAAACACCTTCTGATAGAATATTAACAGAAGCATGAGGGAGACAAAAAATAGCATTTTTCAATCTGTACTAAAACCATCTTAGTAGGGCGACTCATATAGTATTTGCAGAAAGCACAGATTTGCTGTGTTAACCTACAACAAAAAAATGCAAATCTCTATTAAACTATTTTACTGTCCTAATTCTTTTCTATATCTTAGGTTTTTAACATAGAAATTATATGGACTTCGATATATTTGCCTGTAAATCTGCATTGGAAATAAGTTTTCATCTCAACCAGAAAATCTAACTGTGTAAATGGAGATGACTGTCACACAATAAAATGAGAGCACACAAGCTGCAAAACTGTACAACTGAAAAAAGCCCAACACTGCTTGAGAGTTGAAAGGCATGCCAGGGTTCCGAACCCACATCTCAATTCACTACCGCCAACACAGACAAGCTGTATCAACAAGCAGACACAAGCTTCTGCCCAGCAGTAACACTTCGGTTTTCCAGGGCTGAGGATGAAGTACTTCTGATGTTCCTTTATAGCAACATCCTCCAAGGAACAGGCTGAACTTGTAGAACCCACCAGATAAGAGAAGTGCGTCTGTATATCAGCTCATACATAGCTCTTTAGGCAGTATTAAGAGATTCCTGATACACACTTAACACAGGAAAGAAAGATCTATATTTGCAGAATGCACATATCAGATCCCTCAGTGATGACACTGCTTTTAATTGCCAGTGACTAACATCTTCTAGACATGGATTATTCACAGGGGAGGGCAGTTTCACATATCTGGAACATTCATCAAGCAACAAAACATCATTCATCTGACCACTTACATTAACAGCTGCATTCACATAGGGACAAAATAGGCAAATGATCTCTAAAGCCAGCAGGACAAGACTCATGACCCTGATTAGCACAACTCCAAAGAAAAGCCAGAATGCAGATTGGAATCCACCAAAGTTCTCCCTAGTGTCCAACTGTGATCAATACAGTAATTCCTCATTTAACACTATAGATATGTTTCAGAAAATGATCGCGTTAAGTGAAAACGTGTTATGAGGGGTCAATTTTCCCATTGAAAATAATGGAAAAGGTGGGGGTTGCGTTTCAAGCGGTGGTGTCTGTTGGAACCAGGACATAAGGTTGGGGGAGAAAGGGGACTGGGTTACAGCAGGGAGGGGAGGTGTTTGGCTCTGGGGAAGGAAAGGGGAGGAGAGGGGAGGGGGATTGGGTTGGGAGTATGCCCCTGTGATGGGTCTGCCGGGAGGGGGGGTCGCCGGGGAACGGTGCGGCGAGCAGCGAACCCTCCGCCACTTTGCAGGGAGGCGGGGGAAGCCCCGCACAGCCACCGGCAACAGGCCGGCTGGGGAAATCATGTTATTCTGGGGATGGTCATGTAATTAAAAAAAAAGTTCCCCCCCCAAAAAATCGTGCTATCGTGAAAACGTGTTAAGCAGGCACATGTTAAATGAGGAATTACTGTAATTAGTCAGCTGCTCCTAGTTCAGCTTCTCCAACAACCAATGACTGTTGGAGCTGAGGGTGGACTAAAAAATGAAATATGCAAGAACACATCCATATATATATGAATGATATAGCTCTACTGCCTTCAAAGGAGCTGCATCAGAGATGTGTCTGGCACTTGATTTTGAATCTGACATTAGGCACACTATATGATGGTAGCTGGATAAAAGCAAACATACCTAATTATATTTTAAAATGAAAATTAAAGGAAGAAAATCAAAGACAAACCATTTGTAATAACCACATATTAGGCCTTTTCCTACACTCAGACCCTGGACTGGTTTAACAAAAATTATTTTTTTAAAATACTATTAAGACACAAATACCCTATATACACTGCACAGGGGTAGGCAAATACCAACCCCGGGACTGGCTCCGTTCCCCATGGTTAGTCCTTGGCAGGTCTGTGTTGCTATATTTACTTGCAACTCCACAGGTACAGGTGATTGCAGCTCCCCCGGACATAGATCACCATTCATGGCCAATGGGAGCTGCAAGGAGCAGTGTCTACATCACTTTCCGCAGTTCCCATTGGCTGGGAACGGTGAGCCGGGGCCAATGGGAGCTGCAATTGCTTGTATCGGCAGAGACGCAGGTAAACAGAGTGGTGCCAGCCCACCAGGGGCTAACTCTGCTGAACTGCCGCCATTTTATTGTCCACCCCTGGTTTAAGAGCTGTTAATTTCCAATTTGTGCCATTCATTATTGTAAGTGTCCCACTGCCTGTCTGCTTTTACCTTTTAAGTGGCCAAATTAAAAAAACATAACAAAAAAAACCCAACAAGGTTGAGGGTAAGGCAGGCTTTTACACTGATCTAAAGTCTTTTGTAACTGTAGTTTTCGCAATGCTGTTAGCCATTCTTGTTTTCTATCATCTCTTTCTATAAAATCTGATTTTTAATAGAATGGCAAATCATTTTCTATCCTAAGAAATTCTTTTTAAAGTATCTACTAACTGGATTGTTGTGCTTGAGTTTCAAGCTCTAGTTTGGAGTTCAAATTCCCCAAGTGTGTATGTGTAAATCAGGGGTGTGCACACGCTAATGGCTAGGTATAGGACTGTTGATTAATTACAATTAACTCAAATTCATCATAATTTAAAAAAATTAATCATGATTAATTGCAGTTTTGATCACATTGTTAGTACTAATTGTTTCCTATTTTTGAATATTCCATAATATTGTAACATCCAAGAAACATTATACACATTTCAGCATAATGTCTCTCTTCAATATGTGTTATTGTTAAAGCAAATTACTGCAGTGTCCAGGCAGTACCAATCACGTGTGCCATGACCCCACGGTAGCTGTGATTGGTCAAGGATGACCAGTGATCTTCAGTCAAAGCATCAGCTAGTGCATTTTTCAGACATTCCAATCTTGTGGTCTTCTTGTTATATAGGTCATGTATTTGTAATACAATGATTCCTCGGGAGGACCAGGTGTATGATGCATTGGAAGATGCAATTTTAATAACATCTCTTAGCCCTCTGCATTTACAATGGTGAGTGGTCTACAATTCATTGCTATTCACTTTGCAATAGCATTGGTTAAGAAAGGGCTACTCAACTTTGGAAGCCCCGGGGGCCACAATGATACTCACAGCACATGCCGAGGACTGCAACTTAAGTGTGGTTGCATAAACATGCAAATATATATGAAAACATACGCAAATAGCTTCTTTCACACTGACGGGCATGAATACAAAGATTAAGGCAAGACTACACAACACACAGGCCCCATTTAAGTCAGTTCTGCTGATATTAATAAAATGCAGTATATGTCTGATTTCCACCCATATGACAGCACTTTTAATGAGCAATGAGAGTCCAGGAATTTAACTACAGTAGGCCCCCCGCTTTGCGACAGCCCGATTTACAACCCCCCGCACTTATGACCTTTTCCATAAGTGCAGAAGGGGTCGAAATCCCCTGACTTACGCCCTCGGCCCCGCATTTATGACGGCGTACGATGCCTGTCGTAAATGCAGACTCAAGTTACGACGCCCCTGACTTGCGATACTATCTCCGGAACCGATCGTGTCTGTCACAAGTTGGGGGCAGCCTATACTAAAACGCGTATCAACAAAAGACCAGTATATTAACTACTTTTTTGTTTTGGCTCCCAACCGCGGGCCGCAAACAAACGGGCTGCGGTCCTCATGCGGCCCACGGGCTCTGTGTTGAGTAGCCCTGGGTTAAGCTATTGTACATTCAGGATCGTTACAAGCCCATGGATCTAACATACTTTGCAAACATACTCTGTCATAGCTGGTGGGAGTCACCCACTGTCTGTATTATCTGTAGCACAAAATTCAGAGGCGAAAGAGTAGTTAGTGTATAGGTGGTACTGCTGACAAAGTACTTTAATGTTATTGGAACTTAGCCTTGCAATAGCTACATATAACTATCTTTTTATCCAGTGCAATCAAAACCGTAATTGTGACTAAATTTATTTTTAATCTCCTGACAGCCCTACTTATCAATCTCAGTCTTGAAACAAGTTCATTTTTTTTATGCCCACTACTCCCCTTGGAAGGCTGTTCTAGCACTTCACTACTCTGATGATTAGAAGCTTTCATCTAATTTCAAGCTCAAATTTTTTTGATGGATAATTAATATCAATTTATTCTTGTACTACTTTAGCTTGAATAGAACTTCTCTCTCCCTGTTGTTTATTCCTCTGACTTATTTATAGAAATCATTCTTATTTCCCCACAGACTTTGTTTGGTTAGGCTAAAGCAGCCAAGAGCCTTGTACAATGGTAATAACGCTTTCCTATCTCTACTGGAAATATCTCACCCAATGCATCCTATGATTGAATTAGCTTTTTTCATAGCTGCATCACATTGGCAAACCATAGTCATCAACCAAAACACAACTCCTCTTTCACTTCTAACTGGAGAGTCCCAATGACCTTTCACTCTGCATTAGGACTGTCAATTAAGGATTAATTCACAGCATAATTAATGTTTTAATTTTTAATGCATTAATCAGATTCCAAAGTCAGTGGGGCCAAATGTCCACATCTGAGTCCTGTGTTGAAAGGGGCTGACTGTATAGGAACACACTTTTTTTTCTATTGGGTGGGGTCACAACATTTTAAGACCAAATGGGTTCACCAACACAAAAAAGTTTAAGAAACATCACTCTAAGTTTTACAGTGTTTTGATTTAAAATGCAGTTATGTTAAAAAAAATTCTACATCTGTAAGTTACACTCTCAGTAAAGAGATAACGTTATAGTACTTGTATGTAGTGAACTAAAATACTCTTTGCTTTTTCACAATGCAAATATTTGTAATAAAAATAATATAAAGTGAGCACCGTATACTTTGTTCTATGTTGTAACTGAAATCAGCATTTTTGAAAATGTAGAAAATATCCAAAATATTTAAATAAATTGTATTTTATTATTGTTTAACAGTGCAATTAAAACTGCAATTATCATTTTTAATCTCATGATTGTGATTTTTTTAACTCACTTGACAGCCCTACTAGCTAGATATCTAACTGACTATTTGTATGTACACTTGTGGCATATTCATTTGCAAATTAGGCCATACACACTTTAAATGTTCAATTCCCATTCATTATTCACATTCTATTCATTAACACAGATAGACATTGCTGCCAAATCAGGTACACAATTGCCCATTGAACAAATTGTATAGCATGTTCTACTGAAGAACTCTAAAAATGGTACCCTGTACCTTCTGTGTGTATTCAAAGTAACAGAGATGTAGCCGTGTTAGTCTGGTCTTGCTGAAACAAAAGACGGGACTATGCTGCACTTTAAAGACTAACAGGATGGTTTATTTGCTGATGAGCTTTTGTGGGCCAGACCCACTTCCTCAGATCAAACTGGAAGAAAACTGGCATGACCATATATACCAAAGGGATACAATCAAAAAAAGTAAACACATATAAAATTGACAAATCAGATTTTAGAACGGGGGGGGGGGAGGGAGGAGGGAATTAGTTATCTCATATATGCTAACCTCTCCCCTCCCCCCGTTCTAAAATCTGATTTGTCAATTTTCTGTGTGTTCATTTTTTTTGATTGTATCCCTTTGGTATATATGGTCATGCCAATTTTCTTCCACAATTTGATCTGAGGAAGTGGGTCTGGCCCACGAAAGCTCATCACCTAATAAACCATCCTGTTAGTCTTTAAAGTGCTGCATAGTCTCTTATTCAAAGTAAGTTTGAGCTACTTTTTATTTTTGTTAGCCCTAATAAATATAAAGGAGAGTGAGCTGTAATCTGTGTTTTCTCAGGCATCAAATCAACTGTTAACCAGGTTCCAATTTCAGAGCCAAATTTTGCCCCAAGTCTAATGTATACAATGTCATTGAAAACCACTAGATTGCATAGATAGGTTTAAACAAAAAGAGGGTGCACAGGTGTAGCTTTAGCTAAAGACAGAATCTGCCTATAGCTGGTGCTTATGTATAAGCAGGAAAGAATCTAACATGACTTTCTTATCTTAGGTTAAGTCTGTAGGACTAAGAACTAAAACTCTATCATTTTATTTACATGCCAATATGTCAAATTCAGTCATTTTTTAGAACAGAATGTATTTTGAAGAGTTTATAGACACAAGTAAATATTTGGAAATAATAATGGTGCACATAGGTAGTATACATGATTGGAATAAAACTAAGTAAGGGGCTTTCTGCTTTTGGAATAATGACAGTATGTGATGAGCCTTAAGAAAAACACTGAAAGGGTACACTTACATTAAATACAGGGTTGCCTACATATTTCCTTAACTGATTGAGATGTTCACCAGGAAAGATTACATTCACCATTCTGTTAGATGGCTCTCAGGTTAGAAAAAAAATTGCTACACTATAGCAAAAAATTTAAGACTACAGCTATATGCACTAACCTGTACTATTTCTTCTTGTGTACCAGGTCCTCTGCATATTATATTCAATCTTTTAAAAACTGATCCATTTTTCTCTTGAGTGTCTGTTTAGCTTTTTCTCCTACTAACGATAAACTGACAAAACTCAATTTAAGTTTCCCCATATTAAGGGGAAAATTACTACTTCCATATATGGAAATGGAAATCACGTTCTGTAGATGACACTATCTCTAGAGAAGAAAAGTTTTAAAATAGGAAGGAAGAATAGCACGATACAGAATAGCTTGTACTCTGATGGATTATGTTAGACTGTCTAGGTTACATTACACACAAATCATATGTGAACACCTTCACTAAAGCAGGTTAGTGCTCTTATTTTAGCATTTGGCTTTCATCATACCATGCTACTTTCAGAAAAAGCCAATCAAAATGAAATTGTGAATTATACTGTCCTTTTCCCTATATAAAGATGAAATATTAAAGTCACAGGCTAGCAAATGCAAAATTTATTTCAACTGTACATAACAGATGTCCTTTTTTATAAAACAAAACACTTAATTGCTATATGCAACCACAAACAATATTCGGCATACTGTACAATACAATGCAACATTTAGATATACATCCAGTTTGTATTTTCAAAAATCAGTCACCTTCTAAAGATGGCTTTTCCCATTCACAAATGAAATGCACAATATATAGATTTGTCAATGTTTTACGTCACTATATACACATTACTGTGTTTTGGCAAGATTATGCAAAAAACACAATATAGCTTGGTGTCAATTTATGTTAAATACTAATTTAATGGAAACACCATTTAAGCCACATGAAAAGGAGTTGATAATGGCTTAAACCTACCTTCTAAATCTGATTCTGCATTCTTTCAGTATAATACGAACTGTACACACATATTTTACAGAATTGCATAAACATAAGATACTATTATTAGCATGACTAAAGTTCCACAAAAATAGAAACACTGAACCTTTGGACTGAATACCACCATTTTCACACTGGTATATTTTAAGCTTGTTGTATTAATACTTTTAATTAGTTGACAATAGTTAATGATCTGGAAGATAAAAATGCAGATGATTTTTAATTCTGCAGTGATGTTGGCACTGACGATCATTATTATAAAATAACATTACTCTGATGACAGTTTGTGATTTAACTGCTACATAATGAATGGTGGTAAACTGTCAAAGCTTTGGTGCATAGAAAGTCAATAAAATCTTCAGATCTGGGTAACAAAAACATTGTTTTGTGTTATAAAGGAAAGTTTAAGTGCAGCAACTATTTCAAAAACTCATTTATAGTACATAATATATGTAACATGGTAGTATTATGTAAATGAAAAGGAATTTAATCAATGCAGAAAACATCAATATTATTCCACCAGAACACTGTTTGTCAAAAAAAAAAAAAACACAAAACAGGGAAAAATGATCCATGCTTTCAGCAATATTAAAGTAAGTGAATCCTTTGTGCGACTTTTAAAATAAAAATGAAAGCTAAGTGATTTATAGATGTATCTGATACAGCATGAAGTACATACACCATATATTTGTCCCCTTAGCTATTTTTCCTAGTTAAAATTAGGTACAGTGCATACATGTACCTAGTTGTCACAAAAGGTCAATAAAATGACCAGTACAATAATAAACCCCTTTCTCATAAGCATTTCAATTTTCAAATATAACAGTGGTAGAGTATCAAGTAGGTTATCAAACACTTAAAACTGACAGTGAAGCTTTGGACATGAACTGCTTCTAACACAAGCTTATCTATTTTGACATCCTTGTAGGATTGGTCATGTGTAACCACTGGTTCTTGCTTAGATCACCTGTAGATATTTACTATTAGCTTAGAACTTGTAAACAGTGTGATCAAATTCCCAGGCCACAACGACTGTGCCAATATTAATTTGGTCATATAGTGATGTCAGAACACTGAGCACTGTACATGTCTGAAGAAAAACATGCAGCATCCTGGAATCTTAAGGAAAGTGAAAAATGTTATCCCTCTCAGAATGCTGCCGTTTATGCTAATGTTAATAAAGGATTAGAATACAGAATAGTTCCATTTCAATTCCAATGATGTTATTCATAATACAGAACACAGCTTTCCCCCCAGCAATATCCCAGGTGCAGAATATATAACTGAATATGTAATCCATCATATTCAGTTCTGTGCAAAGAAAAATTACTGTGAAAGATGAGCCGGTTGCTGAAAACCAATGTTCTTATGAGAGTAATTACAAAACATAATAAATACATGTCTCAGATGCATTCAAACTATGAAAACCAAAGCCAAGCAGCCTACTTTAAAGAACTTCCTACAACTCAATTTAGAGCACAGTTATACCTATGGTTTCAGATGCTGAACACACAAGTTTTCATAATGGGAACCTTCAGGGATGCTTATATTCTGATTGAATTTTGTTGTTTTCATAAAGAATGATCAATGATTTGTTAATAATTGTGCATTTTACTAGGCAAGTCAGCATCTAAAACCTGGAGCCTTTCACACAGTTGCGTACAGTACAGCGAGTGTATGACTATTGGTAAAGTGAAACTATCAAAACACTGTGTTTAACAACACAGATTTCCATGTCTTTAAGACAACTACTTAACTTGTGAAAAACGTATGTCTCTTCATACATGTTTAAACAATGAAAAAAAGACAGCAATATAAACATTTTCATGGGTTACCAAACGCTCCACCATACACATTGCCCAGGATAGGAGTATCTGAATGATTTTACAGTTCTTGTACTGCATATTTTAAAAATTTCTCTTGTTCTCCCTGCTTTATACCTTGTGTTTATAATACATAGAAAATTAGACCACTCTAAGGTTAAAGTGGTTCCATATTGCTGGCACTTAGCTCACAAACCAGTATGGTTTCAGTACAAAATACAAAAACGCGCTGTATCGGGGGCAGAGGGGTAGAGAAGAACTGTGGCTACACTGGCCAAGTCAAAAAACAAACTATTCAGAGCTACAAATCAACAGCTGTCACTTTTAAAAAACCTTATAATATCCTTAGCAGGATATACACGCTCGATTTAGAATGACTTAGTTATATGTGCATTAAATTGGCAACAGAGCCTCCCACGTGGTACAATTGAAATATCAGAAACTTTCAAAAGTTGTTAAAATATCACATTGAAGAGACAAGGAACAGCAAGAAAACATCTAAGAAAAGCAGGCTGTGATACAACAAGCATTTGTTAAGAAAAGCTCAGAAGTGCATTAGTTCTGGTGAGAGATATATGAGCAACAGCTCTTACGAGATGTAGACCCCATTCTGTAACTATGGGCTGTCCATATACTGTCATAGTCAGAGTCTTCTGAGAGGTCTGAAGGCTCCAAACGAGAAAGGCTACTGCGACGACCCAAGGAGTCTAGACTTGATTGGTCATCATCAGCCAAGACGTGATTATGCATCAGATCAGTGCCTTGCCATGCTAAGGATGTACGGGTGAAATGAAATGGTGGATGTGGACAGGCAGAGGTGGGATGAGGAGGGGAACGTAAGGAATAGCCACAACCAAAACACATGAAAACGAAAGCAAAAGGTGATGGGAAGAGAAGGAAAAGAGAAAATATTGTTAAAAAGGCAGCAAAGCTTTCTTATTCTTATTTTTGGTGGATTTGATGTAAAAATTACATGTGATAACTTTGAACCGTCTCAATCTAATTTTTGAATTTTAATTGAGCAGTTTTATTTAAAATACATGTCCTAATTTGAGTATCCCTGAGATTTTATGACTATTATTATCATTATCAACAGGGCAGTCAACACTAGTTACCAGAGAAATCTGAAAGGGGAGGAACATTATATTAGCCCACAACTACAACTTAGCTGTAACAAATCAACTGGAAAGCTTTTTATAAAACGCCAAGTTGATAAGGCTAATAAAATGTTTCAAGCCACAGTAATTATTCTCAAATCAACTGCAAAATATTTTAAAATATTTTAGACCTCGTATGCTACTTCCAGTTACCTCCTTCCAAGACTAGCTAGCCAGAGTAGACATTGTCATGATTGTGTCTAAGCTTATCTTCTCAATATAGTCACTATAAAATTTCTATTAGGATGCTGAGGGGTTTGGGGTTTTTTCTTATGAAAGGTAAAAGCCTGAAAATATTTGGAATCTGAAAACTGTAGGTGGCCATATTGTGAGCTACTGCGTCACTAATGACGTTAAACCCTTATCTAGAGAACTAACTTATTTTTCTGAGTGATGGATGGAATGCATAGCAAAAGACAAGATTTATAAGAAGGGAAAGCCCCACCCTTCTTTCCATTTCTATTGCCCCATCATCTCTCCAGATTTTTTTAAAAACTGCTTTTTTTACAAGTGGTAACAAAAGGTTGCCGTCTTACCTCTGATGCCACTGTCTTCCAATCCACTGATGCCCTAGCCGTGCTGCATTTGCATTCCCAAAAGCAGCACCTCCTGGATGCCAAACAGAAGGTGCTGCTAGCAGAATTGCCAAATCAGCGCAGTGAGGGACAGGCGGAATGTGAACACAGAGGTAAGAAAGGGGTACAAAAAGAATGAGACATTTTTATTAAAGTGGCAATTTTTGAAATGCATTATTACGCTTACAGAAGCAATCCCAAGACCAAATGGAGGAGTTTTTCTATTTGTGACAAAAAGCTAGACATGGAATGGTAGAAAACCTAAATTTATAATGCTAATACCAGCCTTTACAAGAGAAGAGGCCGTGCATGTCACTGATACTTCAGTTGTTTCTTAGTGTGGTTAAATGCAAATAAAAGCTGTTGATTTTTGATGTATGCAATGATATTTACTGCACTATGTATATTCCTTAAATATACATAGAAAGGGGAAAATAGAGGGGGAAAAAGCAAAAATATACTTTGCACCAGTTGCATGTGTTTTTGGGTATACACACAACTTCAGAATTAAAAATTAAATGTTTCACAAACCATTTCTTGTCAGTTTATCTTTGAAAAATGATTAACATCAACTGAGCACAGTTGTGACATTTAAAATAGCATAATTTAATTTAGCTGTATTTTTTTCCATTGTTTATTTTTAGAATTTTAAACAGTAAACTTGTTTCTTTCATTTTTACCAGGTAAGCCACATTAAAACAGAATGATCATAGGTCTAAAATCAAATTTGTAGAGACTGAAACATGTCCAAAACAGGGAAAAGCTAATACATTACTTCATTTTATCACCTTGAAGACTGAGAACTTGATAAAATGGATCACCAAGACAGACCGGTAGAGTCCGTTTTCATACACATTTTAGCTTGAAACAATGTAAATGAAAATAAAAAACCAAACAAATAACGTTGCCATAAGCTCTTCATTAATACGAAGAGCCAAATTTCAAAATAAAGTAGACCTGCATGCAAAGCAGGATTTTTCAAGGTGATGAGAAGGCAGGCAACTTCACATTAAAAGAATTTGTGCACTAAATTTCCAGTCTTATTTTGTGACTTCCCAATTTCCAGTCAAAAAATGCTTTTGCTTGGAAATGAAGTATGCATAAAAAAACTGTGTTGGAAATAACACTGACAAATATTTGTCAATTTACACTGTTTTAATTTCTAATTAATTATTTACAATGTCCACACTAATAATTATATCTGGCAACAATAAAAACACTATCTCAGAATCATTTTACAGCATGCTGCAGAGATATAATTCCTAAACTTAGGTTTATATTCAATGGCAGAACTGTGCAGCAAATTGGAGCAAAATGAACAGCATGCTCTCCTCCCTTACATAACATGCATGCTGGTGGATTCCACTGCTATGTTGAGTGTTTTACTTACAACACAAAGGGCCTCCATAGCTCCTGTCTTGTTACAGATTAAGTGAGGATGTGCAGCTGAACATATATTTGAAAAACTTGAGAATGGCAACCTTACCCAACGCAGAGATCTAAGAAAACTAACAAGTGTTCCCTGAAATTATTGTAAGAGAGAATTTAAAAACAGTAATAATAATCTAGTGGCAATGGAAAACTTTATGCCGCATCTTTATGCCCCATTTACCCTCCCACAATAGGAGTGAAGGTTTCTCAGAAGCTTTTGAGCAAAACATGTACACTATTGAACAGAACCCTCAGAGGCATAAATCAGATATAGCTCCAAAGCCTAACATTAATACTGCTCTTCCATTTACCTCTATACTTACCATTTTCTCTCTGAGAAAGTGTACTGCAAGTGTCATTACATCCAGACACTTCCCATTTCTTGGCACGTGCTTGATAAAGATTCCATACCATGGAAAATGTAGTCTCAAAACTGGACCTCAGGCAGGGCTTCTGATATGCTAGGTAGGACACCCAAGCACACCACTCTGAGACCAACTCCAAAGGCTGATTTTCTTAGTGTTGGGACCCACCACTGCAATAGCATTTTTGTTAATTATTTCTGCCTTTTCTAACTTACTTGAATTTAGCGTTTGGCGTGTTTTGGCACTTGTGCAGTATGCTTCAATCACCTTAAGAATCTGGGCATCTTCTTCCAATGCAGCTGTACCTGAAGTCAACAAAAAATAAATCTTTACTATGGCTCTAGTTACTAAACCAGTCGTGTCATTGTAAAGTCATTTTAAGTCTAGAGGCAAAATACCAGATAATTCAACTATGGTTTATCTCAGTGATTCTATACAATACCATCCTGAACTTCCCCCCACAAGTTGTAGATGATACCTTAAATTATAAGAAGGGTGGTTATGCCCGTCTCATGCTGGTGTGAGTTTCAATGAGTGAAAAGTGAAGAGTTTCAAAAAACAAATATATACTTAAATATTTTTATGAAATGCATTGAAAGACACCTCAAAACTGGGCAATTAAGATAAAGAAGGTTTCTTGAATATTCAAAACTGCCCCTTTCAATTTCTCTTAAAAAAAGATCTGTGTGGCACGCAAGTGTTTCGAAGAAGCAAGTCTTCCCTCTTTGGTATTGTGCAAACAGCAGATATAAAGTATACCCAGTTATTAGTTGCACCTTACTACATATCACAGTTTAGAGAAACACAAGGGATTAATTTCTAGAAAATCAGAGCACACATAGTTCAACAATTAAGTCTTTATTGAGGTTCACAGGTAAAACATACATACACATTTTCCATAGCAATACTATGAAAGGAAGTCTAGAAATCTGAAAATTGAACTCAGCATCACATTACAACTTATGCCGTTGTACAATTTCAGCCTTGTATCCACCAGAAAAATACCACTTACCATAAAAGCACTTTTGTGAAATTAGACAGCATTTCACAGCTTTTTTCAGTGTTAAGTGATGCTTGTTAGATTTCTTAGCAGAGCTTAGGGAAGAGAAAACATTCCAGAGACAAAACTGGAAGACTATTTGCTTTGGAGATAATTAAAAATCCATGTGTTCCTCCTGGGTTTCAACAAGATCCTTTTATCAAAGTTGCTTCAGTTAACAATAGGGGGTGAAATCCTGACCTATCATGAGGTAAATGGGAGTTTTAGTCCTGACTTCAGCAAAGCCAGAATTTCACCCAGGTTGATGGGTTATTACATTTTCATCTATTTTTCCCCATCCCCAAAAAGCTTTATATACCACTGGCCTTGAAGATTTTCATTAAGGGCATCTGAAAGGTCTTTCAAAATCAGCAAGTGAGCACTGTCTTCTCTGAGCAGGTAAGACATCCAGAAATTCCCACTTTTACAACAACACAGATACTCTACAGAATATCCACTAGTGGTGACTGTTTGCAAACACAACTAGGAAGAGTTGAGAGCAATCTGATAGTTTCCCAATAAAGTTTACAAACACTTCCCACCTAATTCCAGAAGTGAGAAAAATCCATCAGCAAAGCAATTCTTTAGGCGGGATGTAACACCATTTTACTTATTGTATAGCAGAGAAGAAGAACTATGAATGATGTAGGCATTACTTTCCTACATTAGAAGTGATTGGTTGACACAGCTCACGTATCTGATTGGTTTGTTGAAAGCACAATTAACACAGCAGGACAAAGACTACTACTGACTGAAACACTGGATAAAGGAAAATGAATATCCAGCAGCATCAGTGACGTCACTCAAGTAAGTACAAGTCTCTGCAAAAAAAAAAAAGTCATCAACTTTCCCTTTCAGCAGACAAAGCCATCCCTTACATCAAACATGCTGAAAACTAAAATTTTAACAAGTCTTTCAATTAAACAAGTAAGTTCTATTTCATCTTTCTTTGAAGTTAAACAATAGCACTTATTACTAGTATATGTTGTTTTTTTTATCATCTCTGAGCCTTCAGGGGTTTGGTTGGTATCTTGGAGAAGTGGAATGAAGCTGCAACTGCATGCTGGCGATACCTGAAGTTTCCCACAAATATCTGATTTGATCTGTTGTACTGGGACTGCACTGAAGCAATTTCATAAGAACATAAGAATGGCCGTACTGGGTCAGACCAAAGGTCCATCTAGCCCAGTATCCTGTCTGCCGACAGTGGCCAGCACCAGGTGCCCCGGAGGGGGTGGACCGAAGACAATGATCAAGCAATTTGTCTCCTGCCATCCCTCTCCAGCTTCTGACAAACAGAGGCCAAGGACACCATTTCATCCCCTGGCTAATAGCCTTTTATAGACCTAACCTCCATGAAATTATCTAGCTTCTCTTTAAACTCTATTATAGTCCTAGCCTTCACAGCCTCCTCTGGCAAGGAGTTCCACAGGTTGACTACACGCTGTGTGAAGAAGAACTTTCTTTTATTAGTTTTAAACCTGCTACCCAGGTAAGGAATTTCTTTATTCCTTAGCTGACCTCCATCGGTTAGAGTCCAGCATTGCTTCTCTACATTGCTTCATTTCTATTCTTAATTCTAGCAGCTCTGATAGTATAAAACATTGATATTTCAGCAGTTCTTAAAATTAAAAGATGATCAGATTATAAGGGACTATCAATTCTAGACTATCCTTTCTTCCATATTTTGATACTTTACTTCTCACATGCTCCTAAAATAATTCAATTTGTGATATACTGCTTTTACATTCCATAAAGTGAAATACAAAGGCATTTTAAGATTATAGATCCATTTCCCTCTCCCATCAGCCCATCTGTTATCCTCATACCTCTCACTTAAAAGGCAAAAGGCATAATAATGAAAAGGATGTTACAATTGTTTTTAATTATGTGGCTTATGCACCTATAATTAGTCCACTGTCTCAAACAATTAGTACCCTAATTAATATTTTATTACTGGGAAGCATTGTTAATCTGTGCAATCTGTAATCTAAATATATAAAAAGTATGCGTTGTAAATTTAAAGAGTCACATGAGAAATACAAATATTAGTTGCTTGGATAAAATACAAATATTAGTTGCTTGGATAAAAAAGTCTTTGCCATTTTTTGATGCAACAATCACTTTAAAGAAAGTGCTTCAATTGCTCAGGAGAATCTGATGAAAAAAATTTCCTTTGAATTCTCAGCTGTGATTGGGGAAGAGTGAGAGAATTAAAACAGCATCGACTCGTTTTGTACTATTGGGAAACTTTACTCTCTTTTGTTTTGAAGATTCTGAGAGGACAGTATGTTTAAATAAAGAATGCCTCCAGATTCAAAGTCCTCGAAGAGGCGAAGGGAATAAAGCAAATCTTGTTTTCACAATATCAAATAGAAAGTCTAAAGTACTAAGAGGAGTGAACTTAAGTGTCTGATATGAAATGAGGATGTTGATATTATAGTCATCATTGAAACTTGGTGGAATGATGATGATAATTAATGAGGACTGGTAATTTCATGGTGCAAATACATAGGAATCACTGAGTAGGTCACATTAAGGAGGTGGAGGGTAAAGACTAGCTCTCTCTGTGTGAAAGAAAGTCAAATATAGTAAAAATCTACACAGTACAGAGAAGGAAAAAAGTAATTAGCAGCTGCTATGTGCTGAGAAAACATTTAAAAGACTGACTTCTCAGTTTAGAAAAGAAATAACTAAGGGGGGGGGGGAGAGAAAATAAAGGTCTATAAAATCTTGAATACTGTGGACACATCTCACATAAGAGCCAGGAATCACCCAATGAACAGGCTGCAGGTTTAAAGCAAACACAAAGTAGTACTTCTTCACACCATGCTCAGTCACTTGTTGCCAAGGCCAAATATATAGCTGGGTTCAAAAAAAGAACTGGTTAAGTTCATGTAGGACAGGTCCATTAATGGCGATTAGCCAAGACTGATGGTCCCTAAACCTCTGATTCCCAGAAGCTGATGACAGCAGATAGATCACTCAATAAATGCCCTGTTCTCTTCGTTCCCTCTGAAGCACCTAGCACAGGCACTGTTAGAAGACAGGACCTACAATTCCTATTAAGCTGCATGGCCACGCAGCTTCCCATTAAGCCTTGCGCAGGAGATAAGGGCTGCAATGGGCAGAGACATCTCTTCCCAAGCCTTCAAACTGTCACGGCTGGTGTGGAGGTGCCTCTCCCTGCTGGCCCCTGTCAGGAGCTCCTGCAGGTGGAGGAGAGGGGTATCTTCCCACTGGTCCCATCACAGAAACAACCAGGGCAGCAGGTCCAGCTCCTAGCAGGGGGACCAAGGGGCTACATGCAGTGTGGAACCTCACCCTCCACCCGTCAAGAGCTGGAATTGCTGGCTGCTTCTGGGGCGCAGTGTGGTGTCTCAGGACAGGTAGGCAACCCGCCTACCTTAGGACTACTGACAAGGAACAACCCAGGTAAGCCTGAGTCCCGACCCCCTGTCCTAGCCTGAGCCCCCCCCAACCAGAGCCACTTCCTGCACCCCAAACCACTCATCCTGGCCCCATCCCAAACACCACACCTCTAATCCAGAGCCTGTACCCCCTCCTACACTCCAACCCCCAGCCCTGAGCCTCTCCCCAAACCTGCAGCCCCCTCTTGCATCCCAAGCCCCCCCATCACCAGGCTCACTCAAGAACCCTCACCTTCCTCTATTCCAAATCCCTCTGCCCCACCCACCTAACCTGAAACCCCCTCCTGAACCCCAAGCCCCTCATACCTCAACCCTGTGTCCCATCCATGAGTCCCCTCCCACATTCAGAACCCCTTGGCCCCACTTCTGCCATACAAATTTCGTTACGTGCCACAACATGAAGATGATGTGTACTTGTCATATTAGTAACAAATAGCCCAAGGTTTATAGCTCAGCTGTTTCATGCAAGTGAAAATATCATAGGTTCCTGCCGAAGAAAATCTACAGCATATTCTAGGGGAACAGAAAGCCCCCACTCTAAATCAGCAAGTGGTGTAATGGAAAAAATTCCTTCTCAACTCAAAGTATGGTGATTCTTCATGACACTACTGACTCTGTCCTTCACAAGTTCCACAAACTCCAGACAAACAAGTCTCTGTTCTAAGAAGCCCACAATTTTAAGGACATGGAAGTAGACAAAACCTGAAAAATGTGAATGTGGTTTTGAGTATATGAATTAGATCAATTAATTATTTTAAGCACTACACAGACCCTTGTTATCGCAAAATGAACTTGTCCAGTCGCACATGTGAATTGGGATATATTATTACACACTACAGAGCCAAAACTAGACTGATGTTAAGACAGTAGAATAAAGACTTTTTTTCCCTGGATAACTCAACTATTTACACTTGTCTTTTCTTTCATCCTTTCTACTCCCCCATGTTTCTATTATACTGCCAGTGGTCCCCCTATACTTGCTTAACCTTTTGTTCTTTAGAGTATTTTTTTTCAATCTATAAACACATCTTGTTCCTTGGAAACTTCTCTAGCTTTCTCTTATAGCCTATGAAACATCTGTCCCAAAATAAACAACATACACACAATAGTTCTATGGAAATACCAGTACAAATAAATGGCCTACTCTGAAAGATATTAGTACCAGTATTTAGAGGTATCTTCTTCTAAATCCCAAACTCATTGGGAACTTTGAAAACAATCAGTTCTTAACTATATCTTGTGATGGTAGGATACCATTTTTAAAATCTAAAATTGCTCTTCACAAACCTGAAGTTAGTGTATTCAGATTTATAATACTTTCTTTTACTTCAAACAGGTAGTTACAATACAAATAACCAGAGAGTTAAGAAATGAAGTTCCACTATATTAACATCATTCCAGTAAAA
>CM057845.1:216867593-216887087 GCA_030068395.1 Apalone spinifera
CCCCCCCCCCCCCCCCCCCGCTAATTAGCATAAACAGCAAACTGGAAGTGTTGATACTCAGAGAAAGTTGAAAATGACATTTTTTATTAATGTTAAACTGCATTTCAGCTAATTGAGCAGTGGATGGAATTTCCATTGACTACTCAATTAGTAGGTAAGGGGGAAGACTGCAGAGCCCAAGCGGGGTTAGCTCCCAGCCCCAGGAGCTAACCCCGGTGTGGCTCTCTCTTTTAAATGTAGTAAGAGCCACCTTGCTCTTATTCTATTTAAAACGCAGAGGCACAGCATCTGGGACTGGGCACGAACTGGGACAGGTAAGTCTCAGCTCATGCCCGGTCCCCCGGTGCGCCTCTGCCTCCGCTGCCCCCCTGCAGAGACGGTGCTGGGAGGGGAGGAACTGGCTTTTAAGATGGCTCCCCCCAGCACTGGCTCCTTCTCCCCCTTGGAGAAGGGACCAGTTGAGTAGTGACTCAACTACTTAATAAGCCCAGGCTTACTGGGAAGTCTACTACTCAAACTAGTTGCTTACATCCCTACTTTTCATTAGTAAAAAAATATAAATGCCATCTTATTTCTCTGCAACTTTCTTTTTATATACACTAGCACCTTGTGAATACACAGATATTTATTCAGTCTTACTTACTTTTTCTCAGTGCAAACTCTTCGTCTGATGGCTTCCGTTCAGGCTTGCGCTTAGGAAGCAACTTTTTCATGGTCTTAGGGCTTTTACTGAGATCCTGGATGAAAAGAACAGAAAAAATAAAGCTTCTTTAAAAAAAAAATCCAAATGCCAAAATTTTAATTTGTGTTCAAGTAGCTATTAACTCTAAAATCTTATAAAGCTACATCAACATTTTGCTGGCTGATATTATTTTTGGCATATTTCAGGCTTGCTTGAGTTGTCTTATCTCCCCTCAACCCTAGTGACTATTAACATTTTATTCTTCTGATCCTATTAATGCTGCTGTAAGTATTCAAGCTGTCTAGGAGCTAGAGTGAAGCGAACAAACGCAAGCAGAACACAAAGTATTTTTCTTAGCTTTTGAGAGGTAAACTCATCTTATTTATAAGAGCTAAGAGGTATTTCTTTAAATCAAAATTTGAAAAGTGCTTATTATAGCTGTGAAAGGAGACACCTACAGCAAAAGTATGACACAGATACGAGTCATGCTAATATTATAGGGATGCAAAATACATACTGATCTACCCTTTACCTTCCGAATACAAGACAGACTCACAAGAAAGTGAAAAGATGAATGAGCAAGACAAAGACCAATGAGGATGAAGGTAGGTTTCAAACATTCAGTCATACACTAAATGTTATACATACCCATGCATGAAAGAGGTTCACTTATATTTAATTTAAAAGATGGACATGCACCGCAGCTGAATGAGCTAATACAGTCATTAAACTAAAAAGTTTAATTTTAAATTCAAGGCCAGCTCTCTCTCTCCCATATTCCTTGTTTTCTTTTGCTAAAGGGTTTTATGAGTGACAACTGTTTGTCAAAAGATTGACCTCAATTATTAAACAGAGAGCACAATTTGTGTGCCTGAAAAAAATTCAAATTTCTGACCAGTGATGAGGCATACCAACCCTCACTGTGGCTGCAAGGCTTAAACCTGGTTGAGCAGGCTCCGCCCCCACAACCCTGCTGGGCATGCTCCAGGTGGAGGCCAGACATAAAGGCCTGTGGATCAGTTCAGTCTGGGCTGACTGGGAAGGAGGTGCTACTGGAGCTCCTGAGGAGGCGCCACAGATGGACCAAAATGAGGCCAGTCAGTGGGGGAATTGCAGGAGAAGTCCCCAGTTTGGAGGAAACTGCTGAGGATGACACTGGAGAGACCAGTAGGAAGTAGCCTGGGTGCAGGTGGGAGGGTTGTTCGCTGAGAGCTCAGCATATTTCAGTGGGATTCCCTGCTGAGATAGTGGTGAACCACCCCACTGCTGACAGGGTGCTGGGCTGGGATCTGTGGAGAAGGTAGGCCTGGGCCCCTTTACCTCATCCATCCCATGTGGGGATCTACACCTATTGCTAGTGACTCTGGCTGCTGAGCTCATCACCCTGTGAAAGAAGGGCATTGTTAATAACTCTCACCATTGGGACACAGTTCCCTATGGAAGGAGGGTGTTGTTATTCACTCTAGCCACTAAGCCTGACTATCCTGCGGAGAAGGGGTGTTGTTATTGACTCTGTGATTGTGGCCACCAGGCCCCACACCTTCTGAGAAGAGGGCATTGGTAGTGACTCTGGCTCCTAGGCCATGCTGCTCTGTGGGAAGAGGGCAGGGTTAGTGACTCTGGCCATTAGGCCTCACTGTTCTATGGAAGGAGAGATTTGTTATTGACTGACACTGCAGATCTTACAGCCTGGGTCAAGTTACAGGTATAGTTGGGAGGGGAGGCACAGCAATCCCCTTGCTCGAACTGGTACACAGATGGATTTCAGCACCCCTCTGAGGGGTGTCAGATGCCCAGTGCCCACTTCCCAAAGATGGGATGGGCTTGCTCGCCCTGAGACATGACCATCTCCCACATGCACACTCAAGATATTTTCAGCAACAATTGCACATGCTCCTTTGGGAACTGGTTTTTAACATTAAATCAGAATCATGATGATGCACGAAACAAACTTTTCAAAAGAAGTTTAACGTTGCTTCTGAACAAAATATAATACTTCTCTGCTATATGCCCATTAGTGTATTGAATCAGATGATCTCAGCACGCTGTATCAAAGTAGCTAACCACTATTTCTCCCATTTCATAGCTTGTACATCGATAAAGTGGCTGTGACTTGCCCATGATCTCACAGTAAGTCAGTAATAGAATCTCTGGCTTAATTTACTAGACACAGATGCCTCTGTTACATTAAACATATTACCAAATTCTGCATAAACCTAACATTTTAAATACTGTTCACTTTTACAGGGTAGAATTTAGTGCAGAACGTAGTCCCAAGAACAAGTTAGTCTACCACTGACATTCTTTTGGGGATTAAAAAAAAAGTTTTGTATTTCTATTACAACCCTGACTCAAATCTGCAACATTATAGCATGAGGGGTAGGGTAGAAGGAAAAATAAATAATTATTATATGTTGTCATAAATGGTACCATAATTCAAAGTTGATGTCAAATGAATTTCACGTGAGCACAAAATGTCAGCATTAACATCTAGTATTAAATTCAAAGGTTTAAACTAAGTTCAAATAAAGAGTTTAACATTCAGGAATTATATGAGGCATAACAACTGTAGATATTGGACACTGTTTGAGATACCGTATTTTCATATGAAGTAGGAAACAGATGTCAGATTGCTGATTCTGGACTCTTTGTCCATTCACAGCAAGCAGTGGCAACACTCTGATCTCGGGAACTACTCAGAGAATGTCTTACTTTGCTTGCTAATGACTCTGATCAATTTAAAAGCAGCATTGTCTCATTGCAAAAAGTGTTTTTTCCACTTCATTTGACCAGGACGATGGTAGAGGTAGAGCAGGATACAGAGAGCAAGGTATATGGGAAGTAGATCTCTCTCTCTCTCTCTCTCTCTCTCACACGGTTTGGAGAGGGATGCATAAATGCAGGGGATTTCCAGAATGAATACAAATGGGCACTAATTACCACTCTTTCAGTTATAGCTTAAATGAGGTGAAAACATACACAATATAAATATACATACAGAACTATATAAGATTGTGATATGAAGAGAACTGAGTTACACCTCTTAATGTACTTCTGTACTTTACGGTAACATTCCTGGGTTCTAGCGCCTCACCTCTTTATAACAGAGAGCTGCTGAAGGCCGTAGTGGAGGTGCAGGTCGTAAACAGCTCAAGCTCCAAGGTTTGGGAGTTTTAGGAGGTTCCAGAGGTCCCCAGTTTATAGTGGTATGTGGAGTCCCATGATGTGAAGGATGTGGAAGCGTGTGGTATGTAGGAGTTAGTGTTATTGGTTTGCTGTCTGAATGTTTGCTGGATGGTGTTACTGAATGAGAAGGAAGCTGCCAAATGTAGAAGGAGAGTGAAAAAAATGATACCATATTAGTCTAAAAGATTAAGAAGTAATTGTCAAAGACAGATGCAATCATTTACACTAGCTACCTAAACATTCTATCTATTATAGTTCCAGCTATTGTTGTTTTAAAAGCTGAATAATAATTGACATAGTAGAACATAATTTCTTTCAGGAAACTCACTGTCCACCCCAGAAACAATATGAACTGATCCACAACAGATATGACACCCTTGATCGCATCCCTCTCATACTACATTTACAGAGTGAGCGCAAAAGAGCTATTTAACATAACTCACTCATTTAGAATTACTGGGAAGTTTGAAACTCAAGACTTCTAGTATGTGGGAACATTTGGAAATTTAGTTTTTGAACTGAAATATTTTCTAAATTACCTGCATATCAGTTTCATAAATTTAGAATTTTGTTACAAATTTTGTTAATGACTTCTCTATTTTTTCCATTAATTTTGCATTATTTTGTAATATGTGAACTATTACTACTTCTGCCATCATCATACGGCATACTATAATAGTTGAAATTTTATTTTAATTTATATTTAAATCATTATAGACTATGCTATTAAGTGTAAACTGACACATTTTATCATCTTTTCTCGGTCCAAGTATCTCCTTCTGTAGTGAAACAATTTGATACAAATAAAATCCATGAACAATAACAGTTAACATTAAAATAAAATTAGAATGGCATAATGCTGCCAAAACAGCAGTATAAATTGTACATGGCTTTTCCTGACGTTATAAATTAATGGAAAAAGCTACAAAATAAATTATAATTAAACAATGATACTTCAGAATTGCCCAAAATAAAATCTTGGCATTTCCTAAAACTAAGGTTTTTCAAAATCAGCATTTTTTCATTTAGAAGTTTTTGTCCTACATGAACATTAGCCAATATCAACAATTTCATCTGAAAAAACTAGCATATTTAGTCAGAAAAAATGTTCTGATGAAAAAGGTTCCCAACCCAGTCTCACCCTGCTTTGTCAAGTTGATGCAATATAACCTGTAATTCTAAGGACAATTAAAGGAAAAAATCAAATGCTTTATTCAGGCATAAAAAAGAGAAGTTAGAGATGGAGTCACAGGTTAACCACAATTTTCCTGGGGATTTCTTTTTATTTGTTGAAGCCAAACTATTCAGTTACATTAATATATTTTGTATCTACATGAGTGGCCAAACCTTTCTTCTCATTTTGAAAATATATAAAGCAAATTGGGTCAATTAACGTCTGGTTCCTGTTACTCATGGTGGAAAAAAAAGTTAGATTGATTTACAAAGTAGTATGAGATTCATAATCCAGATAATCTCACAATTTCAAACAAGTGCTTGATTACAGTATTTCTTACAGTGTGAGATGGCACAGAATGAGGTTTAATAGTAGGATTCCCAACAGTTGTAACTTTGGTTTGCTTCTGCAGATGATCCACCCATTCATGTAAATCCTGTTGGTTGTTACATGATACTAATATCCGCTCAATCATATTTCCTAGAAGAAATCACAAGATTGAGAGTCTAAACATAACTTTATTATTTTAGTGTTTATAAAGAATAAAATTTTTCCATGCACCCAATTCCTGAAGTACCTTAGGGCTGAAAGAAAAAATTAAAAGTGTAATTTCTGTCCAAAGCAATGACATTTCAACCCCCTTTCATCATTGTGATAGTTTTTTCTCCAACTGTCAGTCCCTAGACACAGGTTATTTTGAAGTCTTGATTAAGGGAATTGTATGCAAAGAAATTGATCTAACAATTAAAGTCATTTTGGTCTCTGATGAGAAATACAGATGAGACCACCAAAAAACAAGCAAGCAAGCAGAAAACAGCACCTAATAAAAATATTACCTCACCTACCTTGACTCTCTAATATTCTGGGATGGGCACAGTCACATCCCTGCATCCAATGTGAGACTTTCTCCCTAAGCTCTTAAGTTATACATTTTCTTACACTGAAGAACCACTAATCTTAAGGCATGTACTTAATGAGGAAATTTGGGTTGCCACATCATCATCATGTGGATGACACAGCTTAGTGTTTCCATCTCATCTGACCTGGCCAGAACAACTCCTTGCACTACACAGGCTACGTCTATACTGCACCTTTCTTCCCCAAAAACGGATGCAAATGAAGCAAATGGAGTAGAATATCACTGCACTTCATTTGCATAATTAATTAGGGGCCATTTTTGTGCAAGAGGCTTTTGCGCAAAAAGAAGCTGTGTAGACGGCTCCTTTTTTTTAAAAGCCCCCTCTAGTGCAAGAGCCATTCTTTCTGAAAAAAATGAGAAACTTGAGCTGAGGCCTCTTGATGGTGGGAGTTTGCTTCTGGCAGACAGTTCTCTATTGGAGACTCTCTAGAATATTCTTCTTTTCTTGGTCTAAAGTAGTAGCCTGAATTTGCTGACTTTTAGAGGCAGAAGCTGCAAAGTTTCTTTTCTTTTTTGTTTTTAAAGGGGTAAGGGGCAGAGAAGAGATTTGTGAAGACTTAGGCCAGGGGTCAACAACCTTTCAGAAGTGGCATGCCAGGATTTAACTTACTCACTTCAATTTATGGATGTGTGTACTATTGATACTTTTTAAAGTCAATAACAGTCCTACTTGCATTTTAGCAGGATAAGTAAATTAAGATGCAGATCTTACAATGAATGTAAATAGCCACAATATTGTAGCTCTTTCACCATGTAAACATCTTACTGCATGCCATTAATATCTACTGAAGAGAAAAAACATATAAACTTATTTGATAACACTTAGCACCTGCATAGATAAGAACAGAGAGACAGCGTGGAAGCACTGATTTCTTCATCTCTCTTTCTGGTTGTATCAGCTCTGTGCTCAGAGGAAACACAATCATGCTGCGGTGCCTACAATACTCAACAGGCATCCCCAAACTGCACTTTAAGGCTTGCTTTCTTCCACACAAACCCACTAGCTTCTGCAACTCCCTACCGGGTGATTTAAGGAGTGTGAAGATCAGAAATCTGATGATTGTGGCCTATCAGCTGAAGTCCTTTTGCAACTTCGCTATCTGGGAGCTAGTCCTGGGGAGAGGAAAGCAGTTTAATTGCGCACTGCTCCCTCTCCATCCAGTGCTAGCCTCTAGGGGACTCAGGAATTGCCCCCGCCTGACAGTTCAGCAGCAGCTAGCGCTCCGCACACGCATTTGTTTGGCAGCAAGCAGGAGAGCAGCGACAGGATTTCTGTCTCCTGGGCTGATCAACCCTCCACTCTCGTGTTCCCACTCGCAGGGTCTCATGGCCAGGGCTCCTTGGCTGCAGCTCCCCACCTAGGAATCAGGGCACTGCCTGTATTTTCTCCCTGCAGAGCTAGGTACTGCCTGGGACCACTCCCAAATACCTTACCTCCCCCCAGCCACCTGCTTCCCCAACCACCGCCACTTACTTCTCTGAGCCAGGAAAGGTGTGTGCTGCGCCTAGGACAGGAGCCACCTGCCCATTCGCACCAACAGGAGAAGAGCGTCCCTAGGGGAGGGCGGGGAGACTCCCTGCTGGCACACCCTCTCTCATGCCAAGGACCGGTTCAGGCTGCCTGTCCTGCGCTGTTAGGCTTTCATTGCACGTGCCACTCAAAATCATCTTGCGTGCCACTTATGGCACACGTGCCGTATGTTGCCGACCCCGGCCTAGGCAATTGTGTTGATGGGGACAGAGACTTGGAGGAACAGCTTATGTTCAACATAAAATGGCCTGTCTGGAGTACACAGGAAAGATCAGTGGGGTTAAAATGATGTAAAATAAACTAAGTGTCAGGGCATACAGAGCCTGGGATGGGCAGTCTTTTTTTTTTTTTTTTTAAATCAAAAATAATTCTTGGAAGTTTTAAAAAATGGGTAAGATGAACAGGGATGACCTAGCTGTACTTAATCCTGCCTCAGTGCTGTTGGATGGATGAGATGGCATCCTAAAGACCCTTCCTATATGTGTATGAAACACAAACACAAATCAACAGACATGCTTATGAACTTTACCTGCTATTTCAAATGAATTTTTGTGACTTTCACTGTCTTCTAGTTTTGTGATGGTCATTCCTGTCATTGGCAGTTTTCCCTAGAAAAATAGTAACTTTTTTGGGTTTTTTAAGCACTAAAAATCTTTAATCAAAATATATACATTTAACATATGCATAATTCAAACATGCAAAAAATGATAAACCAGTAAACTGAAACATACATGTTAGATCAGCAATATTTAAAATTCCATGGAAAAAGAATAGCCAAATTACACAGCTTTATGTGCCCAGAACAACTTCTGTATTTCATAATATGAGTCAATCTGAAATCTGTACGAGCTGAGGGTGGTTCATGCAAATACATTAGAATGCAAATTTGCCAAAAGAGGACCTTGAGCTACTAGGAACACATATTTCCACCCATTTCATACTTAGTGAAGATGATAGTTTAAGTACTATGGATGGAACTTGAGACAGTAGTGAAACAAGACACTAGCATGATGCCAGAAAACCACACAATACAGTGGAACTGTCTTTCTGATGATATGGAAAACTGAGGACCTCTTCTGGCTTGACATCACTTTATGCAAGAATACCAAGGTTTTAAACTGAACTGAGCAAGTAATTCCTTGTCAACAAATTACGCTTCTTTTTCTTACTGCAAACTGCAGATTGCAGTTCTCGTGTTTACTTATTAAATTAAGATGATTCAATAATGTCTGCACACAATTTTTTTGTTTGTAGCTCATTCAAGTATTCAGTATTCAACATTTGTTCTGTTTTGATGGGATATATAGGCCACACAGAAATGTACTATGTGCTAACTGGATGACTGACTCTTAGAATCTTGTTGCCAGTGAAAACAAGTATATTGACAAACTGAAATTCCACAAATATTCACATTTTTTCCTCAGGCTCGCCGTAGATGGAGGCTGCTCCGTGGGAGGCAGAGCAGCCTCTGTCCACGGAGAGCTTAGACCCCCAACAGACGGAGGCTGCTGCCATCCTGCACTGCTGCCTCTATATCAGAGGCACCAGCACAGGGTGGCAGGCAGTCATTCTGCGGGGCAGCTGGTTTTTAAACTGGCTCCCTGCGTGGGCCAGCTCTCGTCTGGCACCCTACGCTGCTGCCTCTGATACAGAGGCAGCAGTGTGGGGTGGCAGGGAGCTCCCCGGGAGTGGGGCTGGAGCACATTGGAGGCTGGCCCTATCCCTAAGGTCTATAGAATAGTTGAGTAACCGATAAGAATTCATGTGGTTACTTGACTATTCAGTTACCCACTATCTAACATCCCTAGTGTAGGCACAGACCAATACTCACTGCTAGAAAAGAACCTTCCAGTCTTGTGCACATGCAATGAGTGCACACCCACCGCGAATACCATTGGGAACAACACTCAAAGACGGACCAAACTTTTCACAGGTGACCACAAATTGCATGTTCATTATTTTCAGTATGTCAAACATGAGACACCTGGAGCTAGATTTATGGAAATGCTGAGCATTTGCTGCTGCAGCTGATGTAAATAGGAGTGAGCTTTGAACATGCCTGAAAAATTGTGTCCACCTCACTCCACTGAGATATTGTAAAGATAAATTCATTAATGACTGTAAAGCACACAGTTATTATGGTGACACCATCACCATTATTAATTTCTCATAAGGAAATTATTAATTTCCCATAACGATATTAATAATGGTTTATGCCATGCAGAGTTTGGATAGTGAATGTTAAATAAGGCCTGGTGTCACGCTCTGAATGTGGACCATAAAGAAACATGAATAAAAAAGGGAACTTCTGGAAAAAATAGTATGTAATTATATAATACAGATTGTACCTCCCTAAGCTGGGACTTTCTGGTGCAGCAACATCCGTGGTCTAGTAGGACCACAGATGTTCCTGGACCAGAGAGCCCAGGGATAGGGAGGTCAGTCATGGGCAGGGGGCTCAGACAAAATGGGGAGCACAGCACCAGAGGGCTCAGGCAGTGCGGGGAATCCTGCAATGTGGCCGGGAGCCCTGTGGCAGGGGGCTTGGGCAGCGTAAGGAGTCCCATGGCAGGGGACTTGGCCAGCCCAGGAAGCTCTGGTAGCGCAGCCAGGAATGCCGCAGCAGGAGCTCAGGCGGTGCAGAGTGCCCCACAGCACAGCTAGGAGCCCTGTAGCAGGGGCTCGGGTGGCATGAGGCGCTCCAGTGGCACAGCCAGGAGCACAGCAGGGGCTTAGGAAGTGAAGGGAGCCCTGCAGTAGAGCTACAACCCCTGCGGCAAGAGGCTCAGGCGATGCAGTGGGGACTCCCAGGGCTAAGGGGTCCAGCCAGGGCCAGCAGCACAGCTGGCTGAAGGCAGGTGGCTAGTTGGTGCCAGAAACAGAGTCAGCGGGTGCCAGGGGACCTCCCCTGGTCCAGCAAATTCCCTTGTTTGGGACCGGCTAGGTCTCAAGGGTACTGGACCACAAAGGTCCAACCTGCATCATAATGCATACACATATGGAAGTTGAATTAAGGTTGCAGTGTTAATGATGGCATTTCCTAACTTCTGAGTGCTTGACTTTGTAACCTGAATGTTTAACAATGTATATAAAGGAAAACCATAATACACAAATAAAGCTGCTCGCCTACATTAATATAGCAGGTCAGTGGCAGAAACAGAACCTAGGTCTCCTGACTCTCAGTCCAGGATCCCAATAGCTGGACAACTCTGCCCTCTAAGCATATACACATACCGAGAACATACAGAAAGAGTGTGAACATTTTTTAAAGCTTTTTAATTTTGCAGTGAATAGCCATAGTTAAAATATCTGATTTACCTGATAGATAAACCCACTCATCCTAGGGCTGGCAGACAACATAAGCAAAATATTAGGGAAGAGAAGAAGGTATCTTTCATTCTTTTCCTTATTTAAAAAAAAAAAAAAAAAAGGAAATAATTAACAAATATAAAGCAGTAGGCCCGAATTCTTTTTTTATTTAAAACATTCACTTGTGTAGTGTCCACACTACTGTATTTTTAGCATAATTAAACATCTATACTTAGCAACAAGAGGAATCACATGGCACTCAATTTTCTGTTCAGAAAGGTCGGTGACAAACTGTTGTACTCAGATTTTATAGTGTAAAGAGCTTTGAAGAAATAAACCTCAACCATAGCAAGTAACTATACTGCTACTCAAGGGATTCCTATTGCACAGGAGACATTCCATTCATGCTAGCTCTCTCTATTTAGGAGTTAAGGTTTTTTTCCTTTGGGGGGGCAAGGTTTAAACAAAATATTTACAATTTCCCCCCTCTGTCCCATCCTAAAAGTTATCTTACAGTATTCTAAATGGAGTTTTTTACTATTTGTGTGACCCATAGGCCAGTTCCTTAGCTGGGATAAAAATGGCATAGTTAATTATGAATTCATGGCCAATAAGCTACACGACCCAAACTGAAAATCTAGATCTAATGTTTTTTTATGCATTTGATAAGAAAGAAAGCATATGAGAGTATCTGAGGGAGTCTCAGATTTTGTTGAGCAAGATATATATTTATGAGTTTTGTAAAAGAACATAACAATCGTTTAGTCTGTTTTATCTCGTTTTTACTACATACAGTCCATTATTAATTAATGTAGTGGCAAAAGCGAAACAGAAAAATATCTAATGAAGACTTGAACTGCATTACCTCACTTCCAGCACACTGAATCATGACTTGGGACATGTAAATTACATTGCCCAGGGTTTTAATGTCCTCTCCCTCCCAGCAGCGGATGGCTTCTGTCAGTATTTGGAGTTCAAGTTCTTTTCTTTTCCGTACTTCTTGACACTGTGCCTGTTAAATGTATGGAAAGTGCTAATAAGATGGTGTCTGTGAGAACTCTATTATGAGTCAGTATGAACTGAAGTAATTACTTGCTTGGAGTATAAAATAAAGCACAATGACAAAGCTTTCAAGTGCAAAGTATTTCTTTCAGTAGACTATATTAAAAATGCCTTTTTAAAATTTAGCTTTGTATTTTTCTTTTAATATATTTTTCTTTTAACCTCCACATTCCTTTAAAACGTCACTACCTTGTTGTTCTACAGGGCCAATTCTAATGTTATGTCTATTATTCACTCCCCAGTAATGACTAACTAGCCCTGCAGAAAAAAGCAGGAATGCCGATCTAATACATATCCTTTTTCCTGTTTGATCACAAGTCTCGTAGTGGCCACACTATGTCACACTAACAGTGCAGCTCCATCTAACAGGAACCACAATGTTGACTATTTTAGTAGCTACAAAAAGCGTTAGCAAGTTGCACACGTCACTAAAACCATATCTCTTATTCCTTTGCTTGGATAGCCATGTTAGAAATGGTCTTAATCCCCAGCATTGGAGCCTCTCAGCTCATACATTCAGGGCTTCAGTGATATAATGCGCATTTTCCCCCTTGCACTAGGGGTGTACACTATAGGCTGGATTCCTTAGCCCACTATCACCACTCTGCCTAAGTGAAGAGGCCATAAAGTGGATGGAGAAGGCCAGGGTACAGGTGAGCCTTCTACTGTAAAGCTAAAAACGAGATGATTTGGAGACAAGGAGCAGACTGGAAAGGGAAGTAAAGCAGAGTTCTGCTACATGGAATTTTCAACTGAAATTAAGTTAGAGCTGCTTATGTACGGCCTTAATTTCCAATGAGGCTGGGCAAACAAGGAAGGAAGGAGCTGGAACAGGCTGCCAGCAGACACCTCCCACACACTTCACTATGCATGAGCACAGCATCAAGAACTATATTTGTAAAGATTTCACATGTTAAAATATTAATTTTTATAGGGCATGAAATTAGCACCCATTCTCCCAAATAAATACATGTCTACTCCTCAGAAGTCTTACGGAAAGGTTTTTGAAGGCTGTCATGGATTTCTGAATGTCTGGTCGATCTGGATGATAATCCTGAAGATAAAAATAATACTACTGTAATTCCCAGTAAGGGTAACGAAATGTTTCCTAGGAGGCATAGTAACTACAGTACAGACAATTCTAACAGTTGTAGCAATCCTTTTTGCTCTCTTCTTATGCCCTTTTCATTGCCTCCTTCCATTATTACAACACTTGTACTCATTCTTCTAGCAAGAATGCAGAATCTCTCATAATGTTAATATTAATGCTATGCTTTCATGAATCCACAAAGCAAGATCTGGAAAATATACTTGATAAGATTTCAACAGATTACTTGTAAACTTAAAGTTTCTGCCACTTGCACTCCTTTAAAAAGGTTAACATAAATCTGATGCTTTTCATATTGCTCTTTCCTTATTGTCACAAGTAAGTGTCACTCTTTAAGTCATGCTAACATGTGACACTATCACACCTCGCAAATCATAGATATGCCACACCAATTCCACTTCCCAATTTGTTTAAACTAAAACATTTAAATGGAAGTTTAGGTCCTTCAAACTCTACCACATTAGAACACTTCCAGCCCAACAGAATTAAGTGAAACTGTATTAAGCAAGGAGTTTGCTATAAAAATACATCCTTTTTTCTAAAATAAAACCTAGAGCCGCCTTAATTACAATTTTTAGAATACAAATTCAGACTATAATCCACCTGGAGATCCTGTGGTTGGATCCATCCAAGAAAAATTCAGATTCCTAGGTGGGTTTTGCCTTATGTTTACTGAGTTTTTAAGTGAATCTGATTATACTGAGTTTTAGGCCTGTTGCATCTGTGATTTCAGAGGCAGTGCTCATGTTGCACCAGAATGCCATTTTGGCACTTCTCATGGTGTTCCAGTACTTCCAATACTATCACTGTATGAGTGATGATACTGGAAGTGCTTTCTGGCACATCTTTCCCGCCCTCTCTCCCCTGATTGGAGTACTGTTCAAAAGGCTGAAAAGGAGAGAAAAGGAACACAATATGGGGCCCAACATGCTTGACATGTACCTTTAAAATAACTGTTGCCAAATCATCATTAAGATGGAACATAAATGGTGATAAGATATACCTCCATGTGCCTTTCAAGCTCTTTGAGTAACGTGGGGTATTTATCCAGACGCATAAAAGGTTTGCTGAGGCCAGTGGTCAATACAAGGATCCCAGGACTGTTGGCACCTTTCATTTCCATGAATTCGCCTAGTTCTTCACTGAACATGCAAAATATGTAAACAAATGAAAAATGAATTACCAACTGAAGAGAAATAAATTAGACACTTGATTATACTGATCCTTCTGCTCATGGGAATTTTGCCTGAAATTGCTAGAGGTGAAAATAAACAATTCAAATGCAAAATATATATTTGTAATTATTGTTTATCGATCCGAGCTGAAACTGATGAACTTACAGCCACAAGGATGCCTCTAGCATGAGGTTATTAAAAGACTGAACTTGTCAGAGTTCTTGTGAGAGCTCAGATGAATTTTGGTAAGGTTATCAGCAGGCGTATAGGACCTTTTATTATTTTTATATGTTTTCTCTGTAATGCTTTGTACCTAAATTCCCTAAAAACTGAAATGTGGATTTGAGAATTACTGAATTTCTTTTAAATAAATAATTACTCTTTGGCAGACCCTGAGCAAATCCTGTGATCAGAGCTGGGTGAAGTCAGGGTCACAGTCAGAAGTCATGGCAAAGGTCATAGTCAGAGTCTGAAGCCATAGCAAGAGTCAATCCAAAGTCAGCAGCCCCACCGAGAGTGAGTGGCAGGGGCGGGGTGGGTAGCCATGCCAAGTGGTAAGCTGGAATTGGAGTCAGGCATCACCCTAAGGGCCAGGACAAAGTAAACCAGTGGAATTAAGGCAAAGACATAGGAATCAGGAGGAAGAAGCAGAAAGTAGGTGAGGAGGCAGGAAGTAGGATAAAGGTGTGGTAATGGGAGCAAGGAGAGGGAAGCAGGCAAGAAGAGAGAAAGTTGGCCTCAAGGGTCTCATTAGCATCTGGCCTAGCGATGAGTTGGACCAGGCATAAAGCTTCCTGTTCCACCTCTTCTCTGACCAATCAGCTGTCTGTTGCTAGTCACCTGACCCAGCTGAGTCAGTGAGTGTAGCTTCTGGGCTTTGGGGTGTTAGATGGAGTTCTTTTAGCTGACCCTGTAGCATGGCGGTGCAGAGGATAATGTTCTTGCTTGACAATCCCAAAATCATTTAAAGGCACAAACAAATTCCTGCCAAAAAACAAGATTCAGACTAATGGGGGGCTTCAAGTCTAAATTGTGTTGGAGTTATAATAACTAGATAAATAATTTAACTAAAACTACTTTCATCAGACTTTCCTTAAACTTTCCAGAACAATTCTAACCGGGCATAAAATCTCATTGAAAAACATACAGCTAATACAGTTACTAATATCAAACAAAAATAAGGCTCAATCCCTGTTCCAAATGCAGTGTAATTTTAAGTCATACAAGTTATCAAAGGTGTGACTGTCAAAAACTGATCTTACTGAAAATTAACATTAGCAAGTAGAGTCTAGATATAGCAGCAGTTTTGTTATCTACTAGTTCTAGACAAATATAAAAACTCTATGTGGAAGGGAAACTGTGTGTCTTCATACTTGCCCGGACAATACCATGCACATCCACAGATGGCACTATATATAGCAGGGCTACTCAATGTGCGGCCTGTGGCCCATTTGTTTGCCGCCCACAGTGTGGTTTGGGTATGCACGGGGCTCAACACATAGCCAGCAGGTGGGATCCTTTGAACATGGCCTCCATTGGGAACACGCTCCACAATAGCGAGGCATCTCCCAGGTGGGCTGAGCATTGAGAGACACAAGCAGATGGGCTGGCTGGAACAGACAGGTACAGGATGTCGGCATTTCTAGGCCCCAGGGAAGATATGCCAAGAGCTCCAAGGCATTGCGGGAAGTGTTGGCTGCTTAGCCTTGTGGGCAGAGTCTGAGAGGTGCTGACTGGCTCACACTGGCCACGTTTGGGTCTGGTGCCATGGCTTAAGGCTTAATCTTTGTATTCGTGCCTGTCCTTGTGAAATAAGTTATTTGCATATATTTGCATGTATATGCAACCACACTTAAGTTGCAGCCCTCAACATGTGCTATGAGTATCATTGTGGCCCCCAGGGCTCCCAAAGTTGAGCCCTGATAGATAGTAAACTTTATCGAAATAAAACACTAGTGATAGCTATTTCCCCGAATATCCTATACATTTTTCAACCTACTGTTTGCCTTTTTCCCAGATATTGTTCTTATGAATCCCACTTATGAACCCTGTTTGGCTTCTTTGTCCTGCTCCTCCCTTATAAATAATTTCTTTTACACTGTCTGCCCTCTTCCCCATTTCAAGCAACACTATCCAATTCAATTGTAAGTCAGCCTTCCTCTGCTCCTCAACAAAATTCATCTCTTTTATGCATTCCAACTATGAAAAATCACAGCCCACCCTTTTTACTGTTTTGTATTGTTCAGTACCAACATGTGCCTTTAAAATTATACAATACTGAAATCCTTGCCTCTCATCATTCAGCACATTATATGCATGCACACAATTGTTTACATATGATGGTATAATAAAAATACTTGCAGATCTATCTTCAAGTACAATGCCCCTTACTTACTAGGTCCTGCTACCATAGAGCAATTAAGACTACTAACTTCCCTTCACAACATTCAAACAAACTTCTGCTCCTTGTGCTGCCCAATTATATTGGGATAAAATACTATTGTGCCAATTGAGTCCAATTTTGGCACTATGGAGACTTCAATGGGCCACAGATTTGGCAGAGTATTGGGGAAAAGCCAGTATGAGAGAGTGCCCCCCATACAAACCCATTTTGACCCCTTAACTTTTTTCATGGTATACTTTGGGATTCCTGTATTTGTTGACTCTAACAATATTATCTGATGCCTCAGAAGGGTAGCCATGTTAGTCCGTAAGGGTATGCGTTTGCTCTTTCAGAAGAGCAAAAGCGCTCTTTCGGAAGCCCCCTTATTTCTCATAAAATGAGGAATAAGGGGGCCTTCCAAAAGAGGGTATTTTTCCGACATTTGGCCCAGTCTAGACAGGCTAAATGTTGGAACAGCCTCTTCCGACAAAAGGATTGAAAAAAGCTATGCAAAATGCAAAGCGTATTTTGCATAGCTTTTTTCGGGGAAAAAAGCAGCAGTGTAGCCATACCCTAACTAGAAAAACTTAAAAAACAATGAATAGTCTAGCAGCACCTTAAAGACTAAGGATTGTGCCCACGAAAGCTCATGATACCGTCTACATGTTTTGTTAGTCTTTAAGGGGCTGCTAAACTACTAGTTGTTTTTAAAAATTATCTGAATTGTTCTCCAAGTTGTTTTCTGTTCTTCAAAGCAAAAGATATCTAGCAAGGGGTGGCATCTGTTTATTTGCTCAGAGCCTGAGAACCTAAGTTTTAAACCTAAACCAATTTTAAATAGATTCAAAACCTGTAAGTATAGTTTATTAACAGAAGCATAAAAAACAATTTAATAGAGTGGAGTTAACGATAACTGAATTACATAGTTTTGCTCCCAACATTCCTAAGATGATAATGTTTCATTTCCACAGTATTTCTCTGTACTTTAGCAGCGTAAGATCTGTCATGCTAACTTGTAAAAATAGCAGGATTTTAAAAAACAAATACATAATTTTTTCTTTTAATGTAACAGATATTGAATTATTCAGGCAAAAACGTTCCACCATTCAGACCCTATTAGGAATCTGCTCAAGCCCACACAAGAGAGTCTACTACATGTGTAGTTTCATGAATGTCCCTGGATTCTTCACGTCTGAGAAAGACAATGCAAACAAAATGGAACTTCATTCTGATGAAAAAACAATCTATTTTCAATGGAATATGCATTGTTTATCCAACATATTTTAAATGGTGGAACAAAACAGTACTGGAGATGGGAAAAAAATACAAGTCATACATCAGTTTTATTTACTTTTTCACTGGATCATGAGAATTCAAATCAATGCCGTTAGCTCAAGATCACAGCTGTTTTGACAAAGACAATGGCTCTTTCATATCATGCAATTTTGACTGGCACTTGCAAGTTTTGCACAGTGTATCTCCTCTGTACTTACTGAAATGACACAGTTAAGAAACAGGGCACACATAAAAAAGAAGCATCTTTTAACTGAGCATGAAATAACAATTATGCTTTTGAAATAATATAGTTTTTAAAAGGCTAAATGATCAAATCTATAATTTATTCAGGATACCTAGTCACAAATACCTGCTTTTTGAAGAACAAAATAGGGTTATTTCAATATGCTACATGTGGTATTTTACAGAATTAGTGTATAAATAAAAGCATATTGGAAGCCTTTGCTTTATAAAGTGATTATTACAACTTCTATCTCACGGTGTGCAGTTCAAACTAAGGCTAGCTTAGCGATATTTTTAGAAATCAACACTACAACCTCAGCCTTTAAAATGTATCAATATTCACATCTCAGTGTTAGCTCTAATATATACTCAACAGGCAGTTTTACAAAACAAATGAGAAAAAAGCTAAAACAAGAAAGTATCATTCAAACAAACTACAATAATTTGGAGGGCAGAAAAAGCGACTTCTTATATCATACACAAAAATTAAAAACTAAACATGTACCTTTAAGACTTTTTTTTTTAAACTTACACTTCTGAAGCAGGTCTTTGTTTATAGTAGATAGAATTTGAACTCTCGCTGCTGAGGGGTCTGAGGACAGCACATAAACACCGCATTCTAACAAAGTTACAGCAAGAACTTGGCTTACTTAATGAACCCAAGTCTTATAGCTTCTAGTTCTTTACTGCTGAATTTCTAGAGAGCGCGCCTTACTCTGGGACTGTTGCTTAGAGGATGACATCAGCCTGTATGCTTGCAGGCTCTCAGATACACAAAGCAGAGGAGGTACAAAGAGTTGTCTGACTCAAATTTAGCTGTATTCCATACTCCTGTTATTTGTAGAAACTAATGTAAAAGCTCCACAGAATGTATCCAAACTGCTATTAAGATGAGGATGTAAAGTATACATACAGCAAATGTTTGAAAGGAATTAACCCAATAAAATTGAACTCACAGAATCTAAAAAATATGATACTGCTTTGGATATCTTTTAAAAGCTTTAAATTAAGGATAATTGTCTACCACTGAAAATAAACTCTTCTCAGCTTTGCACTGGCAAAGAAAAAAATCTAAACCTATTTATAATAGTAATGATTCTGGCTTCTTTTGAGCCCATAAAATAATTTTCTGCACTGAAAGAGTTATTCTTTTTTCCACTTATTTTGAGATTATGTGCTATTCACTACCTAATATAGTAAACTGAAGTTTGTTTTTTAATCTGGAAAAAAAGGTTTTAGTCCATTGTCCACAAGTTTAAACACATAAATATTTAATGTTAAATGAGGTAAATAGGCTGGGAGGTCTGCTGCCACCACTGTGAATAGGAAACGTAGGGTAGTGGTGGTCGGCGACTCTCTTCTGAGGGGCACGGAGGCGCCCATCTGTCGCCCTGACATTTCGTCTCGGGAGGTATGCTGTCTGCCGGGGGCCCGTATCCGAGATGTT
>CM057845.1:216887187-216907323 GCA_030068395.1 Apalone spinifera
TTCTATGATTATGCCCCTGATATTTCTTCAGAACAATTACACAATGACTGAGTGTAATACCTAGTGACTTTTCTTTGTAAATGTGTCACTACTCCTTCCCCATCTCCAAAATATTATGTTTTTGGACAGTCCATGTAAGGTCCCCTTCCCAAGACTCTGCTTCTTTTTAGATTAATTCTCCCTGGACTTTTTTGCTGGACTTTCTCTTGCAATAGATTTGGTGGCTCAAACTCCTCCCCGAGCCCCCACGCATCCCCTCATGCTTCCAATAAAACAGGTGCCATATCTTGATTAGTTTTCCTGTCCATTCCCTTTCTGCTCTGTGACAATTATTTGCTTCCTTTCTTTACCTCCACTTTTCTCTCACAAAACATCAAGCACATTATCAATGTGCAGTAATGTGTGTAAGTAGCCTCATTAAAGGCCATTATTATTTAGTCATCATTGAATGTGCATCTTTATATGTTCCTCACTTTACTACTACTTTTAAAATCTAAACAGTATTAAAAGAGTGAAGTTTCTGGTGAGACACCTGCATCTAGACTCCTGTGGTTTTACAGCCATAATTTCCTATTTTCATAATTTTCTCTCTCTATTGTTGATGCATTAAAGCTCCACTCAGACAACAGATGCGTGTATATGCATTTGCCCAAACCCAGCAAAGGTATTATATATGAGAGTAGTTAAAGAGTGTATTCACATGCATAAAAGTTCTGGATGAAGGCCTAACTGACTACATGCAAAGCACTGCATGTAGGAAAACTACAGAGAAAATATTTTTTCCTCTAAGCTTTTAGTTTGTCAACTTACACATTACCTATATAGGTAAAGAAAATTCAAGCTGAAAAATTCCCCCTGAACAAAGATCCAAGGAAAAAAAATAAGCTTTGCCAGGTTTATTCCTGGGAAAGAAGCTGATGGTTCTAAAATAATCCATGGCATGTAAAAATACTGGCCCAATTTCACAAAGAAAGGTATTCATTGGAGGAATAATACCTTGGTTAGTGAACCTAATGCATGGATAAAGTTACACTCGCACAACTGAAACAGAACAACAGGGCTAGTTTAGACTGTCCCGAGCTTAATAGAGGATGTGAAAAGTGAGAGTTCCTGTCTGAAAGCAAGCAACAACTCTAGAACAGATGGCCCGGCAGTCAAACTTAAGAATGCACAACATCAGCTATTACTCCTATTTTTGCATGCTGATTTATGAAAATTTAGGATTCCAGTTTTTATTTTACTGATCTGGTTTTTAACTACTTTAGTACTTTGAATTCTGAGAAAAGAAGAACAATGTATATGTTTGAGGCTTGGTAAATTTGAGCTAAACTCTTTCATTCACAATGAAAGTAATAAAAAAAGAAAAATACCCCAAACCCTTTTTAAACAGTTCTTTATTGTTTGCATCCTGTATTTCAACATTATCACTGTACAAAAGAGTCTCTTTTCAGTCTGATGCTATATGCGGCTAAAAGGAGAACCACGAAGAACATGAACAGGAAGCAATACAGACTGGCATTTATGGCGGCTGGTGCAAACAGCAGGTTAACCCCATTCAATGTCCCTTTAAAATAAAAAACTTGCCATTTTCTTGCTTGTTCGCTCTCTCTCTTTTTCAACTGATGCTTGAAAAATTATAATTCACCCAGACTACACTAGATTTCTAGAGAACAAGAAGTTAGCTGGTTTGAATAAAAGAGGATACACCAGCATGAGGGCAGGAAACAGATGATCAAATGGCTGAAGAGTGTGCTAGATGTTGGAAACATTTCCAATAGGGCTCACTGTGGTTTTCTATACTGTGCATTAAAGAAATGCGATTTTTTTTCCATTTGTTGGCCTAAAGCCTGAAACGAACCTCATTCCAAGAGACGCAGAGCACCTTATTCCACTGTCCTCAATAGGAGTTGAGGGTGCTCATCACCATAGAGCAGGGATGGGCAATAATTTTTGGCCAAGCCACTTCAAAATTTTTGAAGTGGTCCCTTCCACCCCGGAAAGTGGGGTGGGGCCGAAAATGGAAGGGGTGGGGCTATGATGCTTCTGGGCTTCCCAACCCACAGACCACGATTGGTCTGTGGGTGAGGAAGCCCCTTTGTTTCCCCCACACACACACACACTTCCCACTAAGCACCCATGTCCCTTCACATGCTCCCCCCCCACCCTCAGGCCAGTTAGAGCCTGGGGGCAGGGAAGAGCATGCAAAGTTTCTTCTGCCCTATCCCCACCCCCAAGTCAATCAGAGCTTCAGGGTGGGGGAGCGCGTGAAGTCTCCTCCCGTCCTGCCAGGAGCCACGCACTTCAGAGTGCTACGTGCTCCTGGCAAAGCAGAGGAAACTTTGTGCCTTCTCCCGACCCTAACTGGCCTGGGGGTGGGGGAGCGGCAGGGCCTCTGTGGGCCAGATCAACCCGATTGGCGGGCTGACGCCAGCCCGCGGAGGCCCTTTTGCCCTCCCCTGCCATAGAGGATCAGGCCTTGTAATTCTTGCCCATCTCTTCAAACCACAGATGCAGCCTCAAAACTTTCCAGAATTCCTCTTTTCTAAGCCTCCATGGAACCTCTCCACCAGGCTTTTGGGGATGATTAAGAGTAAGCCTACAGATGTTCTCAATCTCGGATATAAATGACGAAAAATAAACACACATATAGATCTCAGTCCTGCTCCCACTTAAGTAAATGGCTACACTCCTTCAGGTTTGAAGCCCCCACATTTTAAAATATGGTACAACTGCTGACTATATTAAGCACAAGGAGATGGGTTTCAGCAACAAAAGTATGGTAAGAGTGATCCCCAGTTCTCCCCCCCAAAAAAATCACAGCAAGTCGAGTTGCTCTAGGCATTGGGGTAGAAGAGATAATTCAGTGACACTAGTCAAAATTGCATGCTGAACATTCAAGAAAATTAAAGCCATTCTATATCCTGATAGGCAAGTGATATTTAACACATATATTTTGGCAGTTTCACCTCAACTGTCTCAGGATACTAGCTCAATGTAATTTAGAGCTTGATATATTTATATTGAAAAATGAAGCAATGGAGTCCGACTACCTAATGTTTCCTTCAAAAGGACTTGTTGATCGCTTATCATATGATCTTGATATTACTGCATTCAACTGGTAGCAAATGCTACCATGAATGCTATAAAATGGTTTCTAAAGTAACCCATACTTATGCATGCTATGAAAAATTCACCTTTATGGATGATCTTCTTCCTCAGTGAAGGGACAATTTCTATAATTATATTTTTAAAGCTAGAACAAAATCCTTCTAGCAGGTTGGGAATTCTATGAAAGGAGAAAATATCATTTTTAACAATTAAAATCATCCTTTTAAAAAGTCTTGGGTACAGTAAGAATACCCAAAATGTTTTATATAACCTGGCATGGACTCAGTCCTCTTTGAGGACCAGTGGCTTTGAGAAATTGCACACCACTTTTTTTTTTAATGTAGCCAAAGGTGACTTTAAAATTGTATACTGAGCACATGAAGGGGACCATTTTGTATTCAAGCGCAATGCACAAATGTGTAAGTTACTGAAGCACACAGAGGCTGAGTACAAGGAAGTTATAATCTCTGATGGAAAAGTTGGAAAGTGTTTGAAAATGGCTTTGCACTTACTCTCTCGAATACAATTAATTCAGTTTCACAATATATATGTCAAACCCCAAAAAGTTAGTGAATGACTTCAGACTACATGTTGCTTTTTCTTGTTAAATGTATAGCTTAGTAATATTCATATTTCTTCTGTTAAATACATACCATAAAAATATCCAGACTTCACAATACAACTGAGCATTAATTTTGCAATCTTAACTTTTGCATTCTCTAATTTAGTGCAAATGTAACTGTGCAGTCTTAATGACTGGCATTTAGTAATTGTAAAGACGTCTCTTCATTTACTGTTTTAGAGGCTACTATACTCATACAGATTTTTATGTTAACAGAAATAAATTATACAACTAGGAGACATGGTGTGGTATTGTCCTTAGAATTTTTACTTCTGTATTTTTACTTAGTGCCATCAATGCTCAATGACACAAAGCAGAAATGGATGTTTCCAGATCTTACAATTTAAGGGGTTTCTATTGCTCAAAGAGAGAAGTCAACAGTTCTGGAGCTGCACAGTTTACATTTAATTTCTTGCTTCTTTAGGGTAGCTTTTGAAAACAGAATTTTCAATGGCATACATTGTGGTCTGCTCTGTGTTTCATAAAAGAAAAAGGACTTAAAATTTTAAAAGGAGGTTTAGCAGCCTTCCACCAAGACTCATAGGGAGAAACCACTCAAAGCCCTCTAGTGGACAGAGCCAGGCTGCACCTGCCCCTCATGCAGGAAGCAGAGGAGCAGAACAGGAAGTATAAGAGGTGAAGCCTCCAGCTCAGTTGAGCCAGAACCAGGGAGGGGGGGGTTGGACACTTCTGCCTTGCCATAGGCCAGGGACTGAGCTGTGGCGAACTCTACTCCCAGAGGAAGACCCTGAGGGAGGGCAATTTCTGAGGAAGCCATCACCGAATACCCCAATGAGATGCTGGGAAGGGCATTAGACAAATACTCTGAAGAGCTGCTGAGACTGCTGGCTGCCAAGTACCCTGTAGAGACTGGGGGCCTATGAGCAGCAGAGCCTTATGAATAAGTATAGGTAGGAAGTAGCCCAGAATCAGCATGTTTTGGCATGATCCAGAATAACCCAGTGGAGGGCCCACTCACCACTGGTAGGGTCCTGGTGGAATAGGATTGGGCTAGGTTCCCCCATCCCCCAGTTGCCAACCCACTCCTGGGCTGGCAGCCTCCTCAACTTAGGCTAGACAGGGAGCTGGGCTAAAGACTTCCAGAGCCCTGGACGCTTTGCTGGCACTTACAGTATTTCTGCACTACAAAGTTTTGCCAATGAAACTTATGTTAACATGCAAAAATCAACAAAGCAGAAATCACCAGAGGGTATTCATGCTTGCTCCTTCTGTCGACAGATCACGTCCATACTGCAGTTGTGGGAAGGAAGAGCTAATCCCTGTGCATCTTGGGATTCCCTCCAAGTTTTTCCACAGCCTCCTCCGCTGCAGGGAACAGCATCTTGAATAGTTCTGTGAGGTTTCTGTGCTGAGGAAAGTATAAGCAGCACAGCAGCCTATCCCTCTCTCCCTGCAGCAGCAATCTACCTAGGTGAGGCAGAAGAGGAGCATTCCAATGATTTGGCTCTTTGTTTGCTCCCCAAAGGGAGCAGCTCACTCAGTGGTCAGACACTTCGCAGAGCTTTGAAAGGGGCAGGGCACATGCCTGCAGGGCAGCAGAGATCAGAGCAGAGTGATCAGGGGAGGGATTCTGGTGGAAGCCAATTCTGTCAGCAAAAGAAACAGCCTTTGTACACACAGGCTCTTTGTCGAAAATAAAGGGGGGGGGGGGAGAAAGTCTCTCCTGGGGTGGAAGTATTTTGTTGCGGAAACTGGGCATTTTTCCTGACAAATGTCACATTGCACTGTGTACACTCTCACTGTCTTGTCACCAAAAGGCAGTTTTTGGTGACAACATCTGATAGCATAGACAAAACTTCCCTGTGCTAATCCTCTGACAATTAGCTATCAGCCATTAAGTGGTGTAGCAAGGTGAAGTGGCCAAAGCTGACAGGAAGGAAACATTCTACCTACTGTAGAGACTTCATTACAAATCAAGGGTTCATGTTTCCTCTGACACATCATATTGAAACAGATAATATGACATGCTAAACAGGAGCTCATTCATCAGGATTTGCTTCCTTTGCTCTTTGCCTCTGGTAAACAGTCCAATTACCTTCCAACTAGCTGCAATTCTACAGTCTATTTAATTGGTCTATAATATTTATGTTGATTCCTACAGGGTTTCGCTAAATTGATTTTACAACCAGAAAGGAAGTGCCATATCTTTTACCTGGGTGATATTTTCCAGAAGCAGCATTTATTCCTTTGCCTGGTCACACAACAATTACCTTGATTAACATTTTATCTTAACGCACCATTTTTCCTCCTCTGCTCTATGAAGAGTTTTGAAACACTGGATAAATCCCCCCCCCTACACACACCCAAATCTTAAGAAACGTATCTGTTTACTTTGCTATCAATCAACTTGTCATATTTATATGGAATCCCAGCCCAGCATGTGGGAAGAAGGCAGAGAAGCATCAACTACTTAGCAGAAAATTTGAGAAAATCCTTAGGTTGGAAAAGTTTATTAAAAATCCTGAGCTTGGATTGTCTGAATACTGTTCAGCTACAGAAAACACCAGCTGAAACTAATCACCAAAAAGAAAACAAAGTTACAGCATTTTAAACATTTAATTTTGTTTTCCTTTCTTCTCACCTCCCCCAGAGTACTCTTGACACCGTTTGCTTGCACTGTAACATGTAGCAGGCATTTCAGTTTGATTTGTCACACAAGCAAAAATTAGAAAACTTTAAGAAAAGAAGAAGTCGGGGCAGATCACCTGTACCAAATTATTCAGATTTATACTTTATATTATTGTGAATGAAGAAGAGACATCACTACACCATGCTACAGAAAAACTAGTACTGGTGAAAATGAAGGCCTCAGTCATGCCTTACTTTGCAGATGTGGAGAGGGTGCAACAGTGGCGTAGCGATGGGTGGGGTGCAGTTGCCCCTGGGAACCACACTAGAGGGATGCCAATTTATTCCACCTCCGTTCCCCGTCATCCCGCTGGCGGCGGCTGGAGGCTCCTCTCCGCCCCCAGCCTGACCCTTCTCCATCTTCACTGGCGGATTAGTGTGTGCTGGGGCCTGGCCCCAAACTGGAGGGGGCAGGGGAAGACACGGTACAAGCTCTCTCCCCTCCTCCCAGGGTCGGGCTCAGCTGTGCACCAGGTTTGGGGCCCCGTCGTGCGGCAGCAGCAGGAGGGGATGTGTGCAAATTTTGCCTTTGCTCCTGGGTGCATAACACCTTTTCTACGCCTCTGGGGTGCAAAGTGCTTTTTCCCACCAGAATTTTTGCCCAAGACATTGAGCCATTTGCTGTCCTGCAACCAATCTCCTCCAAAGGATTTGTGAGTAGCAAATGCTAGAAAGACTAGGAAGTGTTGGTGGCTGCTGTGCTCATGAGTCAGAGAACCATGGCTATCCTATCCCGTCCATCTCCATGAAGTTAGAACCTATGGGTGACCTAGCAGGGAGCAAGGGCAGGCTAGGATGGCCAAGAGTTTCTGACTGATGCACACATCAGCCACCAACACCTACTAGTCTTTCTAGCATTTGCTTCTCATAAAGCCTAAGGAGGAGATCAGTTGCAGGACAGCTCCCCCACATTCACGTGAATGCCAGCTGCGGCTTAAAAGCAACAGTCTGGCCCCAAACTTTCTCCCTCTGTAAGACATAGTGCCTCTAACTGTGCTATACATGAATGGGCCCCATGGGTGGTAGGTAATGTAGGCAAGGGAAGGCACAGCCTTCCCAAAACTGCCTACGTGACTGACTGCCTAAGGCTGCGGCCACTGCTGGAGAAGGCTGAAACCACTATGTCTTACAGAGGCAACCCAGCCCTCCCCAGCTTCCGGGGATGCAGCCTGGCCGTCAGGGCAGGAGAGAGATGGGGCCATCGTGGGGCAGCGCATCTTTCCCTGGCTTCTGGGAAGGGTCTGACCAGGGGCATCATGACAGGTCCAGCTCTCTATGTGGCCAGGCAGGACCGGGCTGAGGATAGGTGGGGTTGGCTCCAGGGGCAAGGCATTGGGCAGGGCTGGATTTTACCTCCCAAAGATGAACTTTCACCCGACAGCCATGATGGGCCCTAAACACAGCTGAACAAATCTCAGCAGCTAAAGGCAGTCATGGTAGCTCAAATTCCCATTTCTGAAAAAGTAGAGAAGCTCATTTTGTAAATTGTACACAAGTACTGCCCTGATCCTGCAACACCTATGCACAGGGTTTGACAATTAGGGCAATCTACTCGCCCGGGGCGAGTAGATTTTAGCCCGGCTCGGCGCCACAGCACAATCAGCGCATGCGCAGCGCGCCAAACCGCGCAGCTGGCAAGCAGGGCTCGCCGCCGCTTGTCAAGCCCTGCCTATGCACATATTACCTATAGTAACAGAAATCGTCACATTGATTCCACTGGAATTGTTTGAATGAAGTTGTAAATATTCATAACTGTTTTCAGGACTAAGTAATATATTAACATTTTCTGAATGGTTTTTCCATGCAAATGTATTGCTCTTTAAGGGTGTGTCTAAATACATCCCTCTGTCGAAAGAGGGATGTAAATTAGGCAAATTGAGAGTGCAAGTGAAGCGGGGATTTAAATATCCCATGCTTCATTTGCATAATCACGTCATAGCGGTCTTTCGAAAAAGGGAATTTCGAAAGTGAAACAGCCGTCTAGACGCGGTTCTTTCGGGGAAAAAAACGTTTTTCGAAAGATCCCGTACTCCTCAAAAATCCCCACTTCATTTGCACTTTCGATTTGCCTAATTTACATCCCTCTTTCGACAGAGGGATGTAGTTTAGACACATCCAAAATGTAAGATTCAAGTCCTAATTCCAATATGTGGAAATGCACACTGCCCTTTACTGTATTGAAAAATTAGTCTCTCACATATGTGTTGAAAGAGATCAAGTTTTTCAAGACATGTGGCGATTTATGCTTATGTATCTGAGATTAGACTCTAGCCTGCACTTAGCCTTTCAAGAAGCTGGAAGGTTAGTTCTCCAGTAGTACCCTTCAAAGATTAAAGTACAGATGGCAGACAATAGAAAGTTACAGAATCCAAAAATCAGATTACAGCATCCAAAAATGCCAGAAATTACAAAAATCAAAAATAAAAAAAAACAAACAAAAAAAACCCCCACACATTTTCACATGGATCAGGGGTGGGGAACATAGGGCCTGGGGGCTTGATTATGGCCCCCGACTTGTCTGAATCTGGCCCCTAACACTGGGCAGCCCACACTAGTGCTCCAGACCCCCTATCCCGCTGTCCCTCCATGGGGCTGGAGCTAGGGATGTTAAATGGCATTTAATCAGCTAATCAACTAGTTGATGGAATTTCCATCGACTAGTCGATTAGTTGATAAGGGTCAGAAACTGCAGAGCCACACCGAGAGCTAATCCTTCTATGGCTCTGCCTTTTAAATGTATTAAGAGCTGTCAGGTTCTTAATATGTTTAAAAGGCTAAAGCGCAGTGGGGAGGACAGCTGATTCCCAGCTCGTGCCTGGTCCCTCACTATACCTCTTCCTCCCCTATTCCCACAGAGATGGTGCTGGGGGAGAACTGGCTTTTAAGCCAGCTCCCCCCAGCACAGGCTCCTGCTCCCCCTGCCATTGTTGCCTCTCTCTGATAGAGGTAGCAAGTGGAGGGGGAAGTGACTAGTCGCTTACATCCCTAGCTGGAGCACACAATATTTACTAGCTTGGGCCGCCCAAGGCTCTGGTGTGCGAGTGGAAGGTCTCCTTCTTTGAGGCTGCCTTAGTGAGGGCTTTGTTTTGTTTTTTTATTCTCTCGTGTGTGCAGCCATTTACTAATTTTCTTGTGGGTCAGTAGCTCCTGACCCAAAAAAGGTTCCCCGCCCCTGACACAGATGCTATCAAAACTAAAATTGTATGTACTATGGCTTCCTTTACACTTTCAACGTTTATGTGCATTCTTTATGCTGTAAAAGTCTTCTCAAAGAAGAGTTTTTCCCAAGAGCGATATAATGGTCCTAATTACGCAGAATAGCTTTGGTTTGGTTGAAACAGCCTACAATGCACTGAATACTCACCAAAAAAGGCTATAGGAAATTTAAAGTAAGTCCACTGATCACTTTAAAAAATAAAACCATACTCCTCCTTATTTTAGTCACTTTTTATTAATGCAATTAATTGACTATGAAATAAACATACCTGTGTTCTGTGAGAACATTTACTGCTGATGGGTGGTTGGCACAATATGCAAGGTACAAATTTTTCATCTGTGGCATCAAATTTAGAAAGCATCCTCCGACCCTTTGCTGAGTTTCAGGCAATCTGAAGTAAGTAACATAGAAAGATTAAATTATAGTAACACTATCAAGAATACTAAAAATCTTAAACAGCAAGAATATGTTATACTTTGAGAAAAGTGATTCAACCCACTTCATTTAAAACTAAGAAAGGCTTTTATTACTCTAAAACAGTATTTCTCAAAATGGGCTGAGGACCTGCTCTGAGAAAGCTGCTACTAGGCCGCTCCGGTTTGTTTACTTACCGGCTCCGCAGCCACCCAGCCTCACGACTCCTATTTGCTGCAGTTCCCCATTTGCAGCCAAGGGGAGCTGCAGGAAGCAGCAGCCTGGGCCAGTTCCCGCAGTTCCCCTTGGCTGCCCACAGCAAACCAGAGCCAATGGGAGCTGCGAGGCTTCATGGCTACAGAGCCGGTAAGTAAACGAACTGGAGCAGCCTGGTAGCAGCTTTCTCACTGTGGGCCCATGGACCACTTTGAGAAACACTGCTCTATAACCATTAGTCTTTCCCAGAACCAGGAACTATAAATATCTTCCTCTCCCAATGCTTCAACCCCATAATCACCATATACCACTATTCAAAGCTATACATTCTACATGATTCTGTAGGCAGAATGTATAGTGACACTTATAATTAAAAGTAGTCGTTCTCATGATTTTTTACATCAAAGTTGTACTGGTAAGAGAATGTTGGCTAGGGATGTGATTTTTTTTTAACCAATATAGTTATACCTATACAAGCCCTAATATAGATGCAGCTATACCAGCATACAGGGGACTTACACTGGCACAGCGGACTTCCTGCCAGTGAAATAGTTACACAGTGCTGGTATAAAGCACCGTTACACAAATATAAACACTATATTCATACTAAAAGGATTGTACTGCTTTAACAAGTTGTAAAGTGGTACAACTTTCCAGTGTAGACAAGGCCTTTGTCAATTGCTCATACACCTTTTCTTGTCATTTACTTTTAATGAAGGATTTTCCCATGTTTGGTCTCTGCATGAGGATGAATTTAGCTGAAAAGTTTCAATAAAAACAATTTAGCCATTTTTAAAAGAGGTTGTTGTTTTTTTTCCTTTCTTGAGTGCTTTAGCCTCAGCACGGGAAACAAAATTGAAATGTATCAAGGAGTCAGCCTTTAGGAGGAAAGTTGTTTTTCACAATGTCTTGGTCAAGATCTGTTTAGATATATCAGAGAGATACATAAGTTGTATTATATACAAGCACGGTACACTTTTTAAAAACTGTTTTGTGTGCGTAATTATCTCTCAAATTTCTATGAGCAAGGAGTTAGAATGTAGATGCTGTTAAGTTAATAGAATGTAACTTGGGGTAACGCAGAGGAAAATCAGGCCCTGAATTCTAAAAATGCATACACACAAAGGGGACAAAGTTAAGGTTGTACGGGTAATCTTATTTTTGTCACTTTCTTACTTTTAATATTTCACTTCACAATATTAATGTTTATTAGTTTCATCCCTAGAAAATATTAATGAGCAACAGAATAATTATACTAATTCCCTTTCAACCATAAAGTCATTTCAATTTGAAGAAATACACGTTGATGGGAATTAGGAGGGAAGAACCCAGATTTAGCAGTCTAGTTTTGTTTTGTTCCTTCTCTGACTACCATCAGGGCTTCTCACAATACTACTACTATAATAATCTACTAATATCCTTCATATATTATTTTAGACATTTTATTGGCAGGCATGTATTATTTTGGGAGAAAGTGCTATACTTTCAATTTTAAAACAATAGGTGGGAAATTACATTTTGTCTAGACTAGAAAACTGATTTGTTGGAAATGATTATCAAAATAACTGGCATTTCCCAAACTGGCGCTAAAAGCTTTACAGGTACTGTAGATGGAGTAAACCTTTTCAGCATTATTACAGGATGTGCTTGCTCTTGACACTCAAGCTCACTACTTTCAGAAATCTCTTCAACAATAATCTTCCATTTCCCTGAACAGTGACTGAGAAACATATCTTCCCCTGTATTGCATATCTTGTCTCTCTCAGCTTGTAAACTCTTTGGAGCAAAAACCATGTCTTAATTTAACATGCTGTGTAAATCTGCAGCACAACGGGGAAAACTTTTAAACTAAAACACTATAAAGTTACTGTATGGCTCTTTCAGAATGAAATAATCTGCAACCCCCTTTGCCTCTGACCGTATATTTGGTAGCTTTTAGAAAACATCCGTTAAATGAAACAATGTTCAAGTTTGGAATTTCCAAAGCAACTCAGGCTGTCTGGTAAGCATTAGGAATATGACCCATTATTGACATGGATCCCTTTGACCTAGTGCTGACAACAATTCAACAGCTTGCATAGGGAGAACAACATCATTTTCACTTCATCTCAATAATGTTTTCTGTAAAGGTGCTAAAAACAAATTTATCCTATCAATGGTAGCAGTTAACACTCTTTCCACAGCAAAGAAGTCTGTTTCTCAAAATAGTTATTGGAAGTGGGTCAACTTCCTGGTGTTAGAAGTAACAGTCCAACCCTATTATGAACAAATTACATATACTACAAAAACCTTACAACATTTACTTGCACACACGCACATACAAGCTCACACACTTCTTGGTATGGTAATTGAACACTATAAACCTACTGCAGCCTCACCAGGATTTCCCACATTTTTGAAAACTGATTCTTCCTTCCAGATAATGCAACCAACTGTCTCTCATTTTAGGTTTACAGTCTGGAGTAGAAAGTCCTACTGCCCGCCCCAAAAGCAGATATTCAGACCGAGTTGTGTGGCTCTGCACAGAATATGTAAACTACTTCACGTCTCAAAACAACACAGACATTAAAAGTCTCATTACTGCCTTATGAACTTGTAAGGGTAAGGCCTTTTTCTGAAAGCCTAAAGCCTTTGTCTACAGCCAGATTGAAAAAGCAGCAACCATTAGCTGAAAAGCAGGAAGTCACACAGACATAATGAAATTCTGATGGAATAAAAGTAGTGAAATACCAGCCTGTAAAGAAGACTCTGACCTAATGGCACACAATAACACCAGATAAAAAAAATGGATCTCAAGATGATTAAAGAAAACTTAGTTTATCAATAGCTGGGGTTGTGAAATCTTCATCCCATTACTGTTCTATTACCATTCTTTCTACTTTCCTATTATTTTGTCTATATGATCTCTGTATAGTTTTTAATTGTTTCTTACTATTGGTATACAGCCGCTCCCCGAGTTGCGAACGGTCAAGTTACGACCGTTCGCACTTATGACCAAAGCTCCCATGAAGTGGTCGTAAAGGCGGTCCCCGAGTTACGAACACCACCCGCGCTTACGAACAGTGCGGTCACGTGTAACTCAATGGGGTCCGAGTTACGAACAGTTCAAGTTACGGACCAAGTGTTGGTCCGTAACTTGTTCGTAACTTGGAGAACAGCTGTAATTAATTTTGCTAGGTGTAAATCAATTAAAGTAGTGGTGTATGATTGGTTAGACAATTTTGTTACAGTATGTTAGGATTGGTTAGTAAAATAACTGGTTAAGCGATTGCTTAGCAGGACTCAAGTTTCACTATATAAACTGGGGTCCAAAAGAAGTTTCTTTGGGAACCAACTCCAGGAAACAGCTCCAAGATCAGAGGTGGCAGACCTCAAACCTCTCTTCATGACATTATGCAGAAACTGAAGTCCCCCCAGATGGACCTGGTCCTGACTGGCTATCAAGAAAAAGTTATCTGTGTTGTTGGGAGCGGTGAGTACTGTATGATAGGGTTGCCAGGTGTCCAGTATTGACCCGGACAGTCCGGTATTTTCTCCTCCTGTTCAGTAAAAATATCAGAAAATACCGGACACCTAAAATGTCTGGTATTTTCTGATTTATTTTCCCCTGCCTGGAAGCGAAAATACCAGACTCCTGGCAACCCTATGCACACTCAGCAACCGGGTCTTCCCCCCCCCCCCCCCCCCCCCGAGTATCCCCTCCCCACAGTTTACCTGGTTCCACAGGGGAGTAGGAGGCATAAGGGAGCTATCAAAAAAGGCTTTCTTTCTCCACAGATCCCCCTCTAGACTGCTGCTTTTTGTCGACAAAGTGCTGAGTTGGCAAAACGCGGTGGCCATTTTTATGCAAATTAGGAACAAGATATTTAAATCCCTGCCTCATTTGCAATGTCGACCTGCCTAATCTGCATCCCTCTGCCGACAGAGGGATGCAGTCTAGACGTACCCTTTAAGCCCATCCCCAACCAGGGGTCCCTAGGCACAGCTACAGAGTGCAGAGCCTTACTCCCTTTGAGTGTTGGAACCCTGCCTCCAGAGCCACCTAATGCTCTGGACACCGTGCTCAGCTCATCATTCAGGTTCCCTGGTACTTAGAAAACACTCTCCTTTCCCAGAATTGCACCTTACAGGTGAGAAGCTTCTGGTTTACAGCTAAACTCTCACCAGTGTAGCGAGCAGTTGGTGAAGTAAAAAACACACACACATTTTCCCTAAGTCAACATCATTATGCTCTTTGTAACCTTACTTATACAAAGCACAGGAGAATACAATCTACATCTTTGAATCATAGAACACTAGGAAGGGACCTCAAGAGATCATCAAGTCCAGTCCCCTGCCCTCACAGCAGGACCCAGTACCTGCTAGACCATCCCCGATAGATATCTAACTAACCTGCTCTTAAATATCTCCAGAGATGGAGTTTCCACAACCTCCCTAGGCAATTTATTCCAGTGGTTAACCACCCTGATAGTTAGGAAGTTTTTCCTAATGTCCAACCTAAACCTCCCTTGCTGCAGTTTATGCCCATTGCTTCTTGTCCTGTCCTCAGAGGCCAAGAAGAAAATTTTTTCTCCCTCCTCCTTGTGACACCCTTTTAGATACCTGAAAACTGCTATCATGTCCCCTCTCAGTCCTCTCCTTTCCAAACTAAACAAACCCAGTACTTTCAGTCTTCCTTCATAGGTCATGTTCTCTAGACCTTTAATCATTCTGATTGCTCTTCTCTGGACCCTCTCCAATTTCTCCACATCCTTCTTGAAATGTGGTGCCCAGTGGACACAATACGCCAATTGAGGCCTGAAATGACTTCTCGTGTCTTGCTCACAACATTCCTGTTAAAGCATCCCAGAATCATATTTGCTTTTTTTGCAACAGTGTCACACTGTTGACTCCTATTTAGCTTGTGGTCCACTATGAGCCCTAGATCCCTTTCTGCAGTACTCCTTCCTAGAAAGTCGCTTCCCATTCCGTATGTGTGAAATTAATTGTTCCTTCCTAAGTGGAATACTTTGCATTTGTCCTTATTCAACTTCATCCTATTTACCTCAGACCATTTCTCCAAATCATTTTGAATTAGGACCCTGTCCTCCAAAGCACTTGCAACCCCTCCTGGCTCGGTGTCATCTGCAAACTTAATAAGTGCACTCTCTATGCCAGTATCTAAATCGTTGATGAAGATATTGAACAGAACCGGTCCCAAAACAGACTCCTGAAGAACCCCACTTCTTATGCCCTTCCAGCAGGATTGTGAACCGTTAATAACTACTTTCTGAGAACGGTTATCCAGCCAGTTATGCACCCACCTTATAGTAGCCCCATCTAAGTTGTATTTGCATAGTTTATTGATAAGAAGATCATGTGAGACCATATCAAATGCCTTACTAAAGTCTAGGTATACTACATCCACCGCTTCTCCCTTATCCACAAGACTCGTTATCCTATCAAAGAAAGCTATCAGATAGATTTGACATGATTTGTTCTTTACAAATCCATACTGACTGCTACCTATCACCCTATTATCTTCCAGGTGTTTGCAGATGAATTCCTTAATTACTTGCTCCATTATCTTTCCTGGCACAGAAGTTAAACTGACTGGTCTGTAGTTTCCTGGGTTGTTCTTATTTCCCTTTTTATAGATGGGCACTATATTTGCCCTTTTCCAGTCTTCTGGAATTTCTCCCGTCTTTCATGACTTTTCAAAGGTGATAGCTAAAGGCCCAGATACCTCTTCTATCAGCTCTTTGAGTATTCTAGGAAATCAAACACCCCTCACTTCCTAGTTCATTGTGCCACCATTTTGTTCCAGGCAAATAGGCAGGGTTCTCTGCCCTCTTACCAATCTTCCCGCAGCTGCAAACTTCATGTTAATCAGTGCAAAGTGACTCTCTTTCTTTGTTCTCGCCTATGAATCCCTTAATGCTTTTCTGCTTCTTTCAGTCTGCCTCCTGGTAAACTTGCCATTGCTTCCAAATCTCTCTTCCTTCAGACAAGAGGAAGAAGTGGTTTTTCCCAGCTACAGCAAACCCATTGTCCCAACCTATCTTACTTTGAACTGACCGTCCTTGTGGGCTCATCATTCATAGCTGTCTCTGGCCCAGCAGATGATGGACACGACCATGGTAATTCATGGTGATCCACATACACACAGGCTTTTTGGGAAGTAATTTCATGATACAATTTCATAAAGTCACACACAGCTCAGAAATGGTACAGATAGAATTTCAGTCACAATTGCAAAGGAGAATAATTGAGAAGCTTTTCTGCCCTCTCTTTGCTAATCTTTTTGGGGTGCATTCTTAAACACTTGAAGAAATAATAACTGTTCAAGTTTTCCTCATAGCATTTTCTTTCTCTCTGGACCCAAGTTCCTGCTAATACTTCTAACCTGGAGTTAACTAAATATATCTCATCACAGGTCAGGCTCATTTTTTCTAGGTCTCTCTCTCTCTATGTGTGTGTGACCCACACCCACACCCACACCCCCGCCCCCGCCTTCACCCTTCCGCTAAGGCCCCCCCTTGCATCTCCTATTCTGGAGAGGGGCTGATAGGCAGATGGGTGCTGGGTGCAGAGTACGCTTCCCCCACCCCCATGGGTGCTCCGGCGATGGAGTTGGCACCTATGAATCTGATCTACCCTCAGAATGCTCAGAAAAAATCTCAAAGCACCTAATACAACAGCAGAGTTCTGCACCCTTGAGGGGAATAAAAGCATCTGTCACCCTGTACAGATTTGCAGTCATGTAAAATCACTCCATTTAAGGTATGGTAATTAAAAAGAAAATAATATACAAACAACCATGTATAAAGTTGGTGGGATGGGTGGAAGTATGCAAATACATAACAGAATGTTTGGAACATTATAAAAGGAATATGTTCGGGCGTGTCCATACTGTCCCACAATTTGGACTAAAGGGGTGTGAATAGCAGTGCCCTCTAAAGCACAGTTCAGTAACTTCCCTGTGTGGACACACCAGATACAAGCTAAAAGGCTGCTAGTTTGTGTTAACATAGCCCTGATTGAAATTGATTTTCTTAAACAGAGGATCATGCAGTTAATGAGTAAAATCAACATTCCTTTCCCCAAGTATAAGTACATGTAGCAAGGCATCAAAAATAACCATAACTATAGCACAATTAAGTTTGTACACATTATTTCAAAGACAGATAGACTTGGTCTTTCCCAGGCAATTGACATGCCTGTAACAATGTTTATCAGAAACAGGCCATCCCTCCCCTAAATTGCTGCTGAAAAGAATTTATCAGTCTCTCCCAATGTTGTTTTCTGTTTAACTGACACATTTTCAATATTTTTTTCCACATAGCAATATCAAATTGCTTGCCCCTTCTCTTGAAAAAAATCTCTACTTTTATTCAGAGTGAAAGACTATTATTCTCTACTGTACATTTTTAAATGTATTGTAATATTAGACTACTTATTTCCCCATCAACCTGAGCTAATTGATGTAACACACTACATGAAGGGTTCGGTAACATTAATTATTATAGTGAGCATGTCTTTTTTATGTCATTTAGCTGTCTGAAGAACAATGGTTAATATCACCACATCACATAAAGCTGTTAGCAATTACAGTGTTAAATCCAATAAAGATTATTAACTATTTTATGTAATTTATTCTGAAGTTGACATTCCAGCAGTATTCTCACATTTTTACACTAATTAAAAAGCAATTACAGGAATTACAAATACTTAATAGATCTATGTATATAATATACAAACAAATGACTTTATAAAGTAACAATTTTCCTCTGGTAGCAAAATTATAGTTACGGTTCTGACAACATATACACATTATAAATGACAGTGTTAGTGTGTATGTGTATTAACTCTACGAAGTTTCAAGACAATGCACTTTTTGAAGTATTAAGTCTCAGACCAACTTTACTTTCGGATATGTTTTGAATTAAAGTGATGTGACTGTTTCATTTATGACAGGACCAAAAACGTGTATTTACTCTGCATGTGGAATTATAGGTCTGTAATTCACAACCTGCATTTTTGCACATTTATACAAGTTGTCATATGACTACATATTCACATATCTGTGGGATTACTATTATTTATAATGCTATCTATGAGGACTAGCATCAATGATATTACTTAGATTTAGAATGGAGCATGATTATCTGAGTTTTTGAAATTAGTGACCATCTACTACTGAGATAGTAACTCAGTTATAATCTTTTTAGAAGTCTGAATGACCAGGACCACGAGCTATAATGAAGACTAGATTGTCAGCCAGCATACAAAGTAATATTCTGCCACTATTCTATTAAAAGGGCCTATTTTTTTTGCAGAACACCTGACCTAAATACTGCTGCTAAGACACTGGATAATGCAAAGCTCCCATGAAGATCTTAGAAATGTGGAAGAGTCAGATAAATTTTTTAAAAATATATAGAATTAAATGACAATAGATACAATCAGTACAGCAGACCTATTGTAATTTACTTTACGCTGTCCTCACTTTTTCAGTTTTCAAAACATCAGGGTTTTTTTTAATGAAAATACTTAGAATAGCCTCATACAACACGTCAGAGAAAGCTGGAAGTTTTGGCTGCAACAAATGCTCTTCGCTCCCAAGGATGCAGTTTGGTATAGTGGAATAAACACTTTAACTGGATATTGATGTTTATATTAGGGATGTTAGAGTGTAGCTGAATAACCGTTAAACCAATAAGCTGATACTTATCGGTAATGGTATCGATTGCCTACACTCAGAGGGAGTAACTCAAACAATCGAATGACACCAAGTGCCCAGGCAACCAGACAAATGTTTGTGGAACACCACACTGTCTACGCAATAATACAAGTGTCCCCGAGGCAAGTTTAAGGAACAGAAACCTTCTACAGAACCAACAATGTTCAAAAACACTAAAATTATCACAGAAAGATTAGGTCCCAAAGCACAGGTGATTTTACCATGCCAAAAAACCCACAACAAAGCACAACTTTATCAAGTGATTAAGGCATGTGTGTTCTAATTTAAACCCACAGCAGGATTAAATAAGTTATAGAGCAACGTGCTTAAAAAGAAGCCTAACAGAGCACTGGAAAATATCTGTTGCTCAGATACAAACCAATTAATCTTTTGGAAGCAACTCAAAGAGAAACAAAAACAAAAAGCCACTATCTAAGAAGAGGAAGTGAAGTGATATTCAGATTATTTCCATTCTCATGTACCTCAATATGTCACATTATCAGACTGGCAATACTACAACACAGAAATTATTTTAAAATTTCTGTCAGTCTGCTTTTGGTCATTTGCGCACATCACATCTTTTCACTGTACACTGCAACTCTAAGTGCCTCAACAATGAAACCTTAAGGTTCCTACCAAAAAGACAAAATTATAAACCTATTTTGAACCTAGAAGCGGCTATCAGTTTATAAAGCAGGTTTGCCAGCCAAAACAATAAGCTAAGTTGACAAAACCCAAGACATCATGGAAAGCATTCTTCTACACTGCAGGAGTTATGATGGATTGGATTGAAACAACAGGAAGTAAGCCAGTATAGTAGGATAAAAACTAAATGGAAAATACAAGTTGGCACTGCTAGTATGTTTACGAGGACAATGTAATATAGAACATTTGCAATCTTCTGTAGACCTGGGGCACTGTTTCCTATGCCCACCTTCCAGCATCCATTATGCTCTCAACATATTACACAACAGCATTATTTTAAGTAGCAAGAACAGGAAATAAAGGATACTACAAGAAGGTGGTCTGCTACAGTACACATTAGGTAGAAAAGTCAAAATAATTAACTTCATATAAAGAAGTTTAAATGCTGAATATCACTACACTAATCTAGATGTCAGTGGTACACAAACTTGCATTACACTGCTATACAGCCAAAATGCTTCTGAAATAAATGTAGTCAAACTT
>CM057845.1:216907423-216918317 GCA_030068395.1 Apalone spinifera
ATCTAGATTTTTTTCCACCGAACTGTGGAGCAGTGAGCGACGAGCACAGCGAGCCATTTCACCAGGACATTGCAATAATGGAGAAACTCTATCAAGGCAAATGGAGCCCATCAATGCTTGCAGACTATTGCTGGACAGTGACAAGAGATGCTCCATTTAATGAATACAAGAGACAAGCCAAGAAACGTTGAATAGACACTGAATAAGACTAACCTATGTACATAATAGTTTTTTGCCTTTTGTTTCATAATACATTTTATTTATATAACCCTTTTGCTGATTTTTAAAGTGTTACATAAACAGGACAGGTGAAATATTATCATGTAAAGAAACCATAAACACATGAAAAGACCTAGGTTTACAATTTATGATTAAAACTCTACTATCTACACAATATACATAGATGTAAAATGTAAAAACTTAAATATCTTGGAAACAGTAGCCAATCAGTTGTTTTATTTGTCATATTTGAATTCAGCACATCAAAATACATAATAAATAGCACATTTTATCTCTGAAGCAGACGACTTCTAAAAAATTGTAGACCAGTGTTATTAAACAGCAAAGGTCTTTCCTTGGGTAAGGGAGGTTGGTGTTATGCTCGTTAACTTTATATATAAAGCATCTCAACTATCAAAATGCATGAAGAAGTACAATATGTATATGTAGAACATTTCATTTAAGTGACCTCCAAAATGCAATAGCCATTATATTGGCACCAACAGAACTGGGTAATAGAAATGAACTGACCCCAAAAAAAGACATTTAAGAAAATAGGATATGGTTTCTTTCAAGGTTTTATAAATTCAAATAACCCATTCAATCCAAGGACTATGCCTACTTGTCAGGGTGAAATACCTGTCCTCCCAGGCACCAGTGGAAGGAGTACTATTGCAAACATTTCTCCATCACCCTGCGTGCAGTTCCAAATTCTCTTGTACCGGGGAGGGAGGGTAAAGAAGTCTCAAAGGGGTAGCCATATTAATCTTGTAACTAAAAAAAACTTAAAAAACAATTAATGGTCCTGCAGCATCTTAGAGACTAACAAAAAAATTTAGATGGTATCATGAGTTTTCATGGGCACAACCCATTTCTTCAGATGAATGGAGCAAGGGATCCAGAAGTACAAATAAATAACAGAAAAAGATGGGATGGGGAGGGAAAAAGAAGGGGAAAAAAATCCTGGTAATTAGAGTGGCTGTGCTAAATGAGGCTAATAGGGTAGGTGTAAGTGCCTAATACTTAGCTTTTGATGTCATTAGGGTATTGAATGTAGCAGCCTATCCAGAGCAATGCCCCTCTGCCAGATATACTGGCCAAACTAGACAGCCTCTACGACAACGGATTAATGGACACAAATCAGATATTCAAAATGGTAACACACAGAAACCTGTTGGGGAACATTTTCACCTGCCTGGGCACTCATTAGTGGATCTAAAAGTGACTATACTATTACAAAGCAATTTAAAAAACCAGTTGGAAAGAAAAGCTGTGGAACTTGCCTTCATCTGCAAATTTGACACCTTTAATAAATGTTTGAACAAAAACATGAACTGGATAGGCCACTCCATTCGATACCCTAATGACATCAAAAGTTAAGTATCCGGCATTTATGGCCCACTCTATTAGCCTCATTTAGCACGGCCACTCTAATTGCCAAGATTTTTTTCCCTTCTCTTTCCCTCCCCATCCCTTCTTTTTCTGCTATTTATTTGTACCTCTGGATCCCTTGCTCCATTCATCTGAAGAAATGCGTTGTGCCCACAAAAGTTCATACCACCATCTATATTTTTGTTAGTTTCTAGGTACTGCAGGACCATTTGTTGTTTAAGTTTTTTCCCTGGTGCAAAGTTGAATGTGGAGCCAGATGTGGGAAATAAGCATGAGGAATTATAGGTGTACCCCAAACAGGGCCATGGCTTTAAAAAAAAAAAGAGGTTCCTAATTCCTGAAATGTGAGGTTTATGTTTACATTAAATTTAAAAAAAAAAAAAAAAACTTTCATTCCAAAAGCAATAGCTTATATTCTGTACCATGTTATACAGGGCATAAGCAGTAAACATTACGTTATCGTTTCAGCCTACCCCTCTTGTGGGTGACCTTGATAACCTGATATAAACACCCCATGGCTATTGGCGTGGCAGCACTCTCTCTTTGTTGCCCATTGCACAGCCAAACTATATATATGGCACAAGCACCAGGAGCTTGTTCTCTTGTTCTCTCTCTCGTTCTCTCTCTCTCTCTCCGTGTGAAACAAATGACTGTCAGAGTTCAACATTTAAACGTATGCACATAATCTTTCCCATACACAGGCTCTCTCCTGATTCTCTCTCACTTTTTTTTGCATTATTTCCCTGCCATTTTCCTCACCTTACACATTCTCTCCATTCCCAACAACCTCTCTTGCACTCTCCAGTGGAAGAGGAGGGTTATTCCTAAGTTCCCTTCTTTCACAATAAAAGGCCTCTTTCTCTACCTCTTCTGCCATCTGCTCAACTTTGCCTCATCATACATGCTGTGACATAACACAACAGCCCCTTTCCCAACCTCCTATTACTGCCACTGCATATTCATAGCCATTGTTTCTTGAGCAAAAAACTGAGTGGGTTTTTCAAGCTTATATTGCTGTAAAAAGCTGAACCAACTATTGAGATGACAGCAATGAACAATGAAAGTTTCATTTTTCAGAAACAACAGTGCCCCCCAAAATATGAAGAAGAAAGAATTTTACAACTAATTCTGCAGCCTGTTCATGTAGTACTTACTTGGTGCATTCTTCTAATGACTGTACAAGCATTTGCTGGTAAGAACTGATATCTTCCAGGTTTCCCATTAAATATGAAGTATTTGCAGAGCTTAATCTGGAGCCAAGAAAAATAAAAAGAGCTTAGTAAGCAGCTACAAGCTCAAAAAAAAACCTGCATGCAATTTCACTTGTTTCTTCTTCAACCAAAAGTCCTATCTTTGACAACAAAAATATGTATTTATCATTATTATTTATTTGCATTAACATAGCACCTGGGAGCCCTAGTCATGGACCAAGGCCCTACTGTGCTAGCTAGCCACTGGACAAAGAGGACAAACCCACAGATCTTACACAATGATCTTATAATCACAGTATAAGAGTCAATGCCCAGTAGCTTCTTAAACTCTAATACTTGTAAAACAAAAGTCTGGATCATACTAAAAACAAAAATCCAAGCCTTGGTTCATTTAGAACAAAACAAACCTCACATACTTTTCACTGACTTGTAATGGTCGCAGGTAGTTTGAAAGCATTGTCTGTAGTTCCTTAGCATATTCATTTTCTGTTTCTAAAATATTTTGTAGCACCTACAATAAATGCGACAATTAGTGACTACTTTTTTTTCCAAGGAGATATTGCAAAAGATTAAAACTTTTTTGAAATTTTTTAGCATTTATAATAACTAACATAGTGTAAGTAAGACCATAAAACTTAGACAAAGAGCTAATAATCAGGTACTGAATTAGATTCAGACACTGACAATGAGTTGTTAAATATTACACAGTGCTTCTATTAATCTTTTATCAGGTACTGTTTGAAAAATGCTTTTCCATCAGATGTCTATGTACAACAAAAGGAGGAAGCTCAAAAGAAGGTTTCATTATACTTGGCAAGAATGGCTCCTGTAGAATTTAGATACCTACTCGCTGAGCTTTTTAAAAAGTATGAGACTATTATTTGCTTCTGTACACTTTAAAATGACTTAGAGGTTATCAGAAAAGTACAAAAAGTACAAAGAGTGAGCATCAGTCCTGAGTCCCTTGTTGCCATCTCTTTCTCTACTTGAATTGTTTCCTCAATCTTAATGATTAAGACCTATGCCTTCACCCAATTTTAACTGCCAAAATTTGTTACTGAGCTTACCTGGAAGTGCAATTTTGTGTCTATAAGGACTGCATACAAAAATTACAGTAATTTTAAACAGGCAAATTCCCACTTTACCTAGCAACCTGTTTAAACATACATTACAGCTTGCTGACTATGACTGTAGCAGCAGAAAGCTATTGCAGAAAAGTTACAACAGTTTCAGACATAAAAACAAAGAATATAGCATATGCTATTTTTACATCATATTACCACATGTAAATCAACAGCAATAAAATAGTCATTTAAAATAACTTGAAATGCATACAGACGATTGCCCCAAAATATCCAAAAATGTATCTGCTCAGAACTAAGAATATAAAAATGGACATACTGAGTGAAGCCAATGATCCCTCTAGACCAGTTGGAAGACTGACTACTTTGGCCAGTGCCAGATGCTTCACAAGGAATGAACAAAACAAGAGAAGATATTAAGGAATATATTTCATCATCCAGTCCCAGCTTCGAACAGTCAGGGGTTTAAGAACACCCAGAGAATGTGGTTGATTCCCTGAGCTGATTTATTATAGAGGCTCTCCTTTTGTTAAGCAACCACAGTTTTGTAGCCCCTTCAAACAGATTTCATTGTGTCCAAAATGTCAACAGACATGGACAATGTAAAACCAGAACTTGGTTTTGTTTAGAGATGATTCAGCAACAGAACTGCCTTTCCTATTTGAGTCAAGTTTACTTCTCCAGATTTAATTGTTAGAATATTTATATGTAAGGAAATAAGCCATTTTTATATTTTTCTGCCTTAAGAATCACAATTAGATTTGTTTTTGCTTTATAGAAACCAATATAAGATGGATGTGCTCTGGGTAGTTCTGTGACTTTTAATGCATGGCATTAAGATGCCACATCGCTTTCTCTCTTTTATGTTTTATTTGTCTATATTAATGTCTAATTTCATCATTTATAATAAGAACTGATCTAAATGCATTATTAACTGTTGTAGTTCATACTCTGCTTTAAAACATAAAAAATCCATTCATTCCCAAATGCAAACCTGATGAAACAAATGACATCTGAACTATTCAAAATGAAGAATTCACTGTTTCTTTCATTGGTGTCATTGAATTCTGCTTTATCCCGTGAATGCTTCTATTCATCTGAAGGAAAAGAGACCACTTTCAAGTTCATTCTCTTGTTGGAGCTCTGAATCCTGACCCAAAGATTAAAATGTCTCCATTCTTTAAGACACCATGATAGAGGAATGCCACAGAAAAAAAGCATTAGCTATTAATTGAGCAGCTACAACATACAGTACACCAGTGAACAAACTGTAAGTGAAAATGAATGTATTCGTTTTAATGTATTTGGCAAGGGACTAAAAGATGAAAAAATAACTGACCATTACAGAAGCACAAACAAGAGTGAACAAAGTTTCATACAAAAACATAACAAAAAGAGTGCTGAAATAAAATACATAATAAATATAGCCATAGGCACTGGCACTCTAGGAGCTAAATCCAAAATTAAATCTTTCCAACATGGCTTTTCCAACATGCACACAAAACAAAACTTTCCAAAACTGAAGAAATAGTAACGAAGATGAACCAATAACAAAAACATGACATCCTGTTGAAGCACTGAACCATTTTAAAACATGCTCCAGTACCCAAAGTGAAAGAAATTTGCTGCAGACTAAGCCTCCATATCATTGCAATCTCCGACATAGCAAATACACTGAATGTACACTGTTTCACAATGTAATAACTGCCTGAAGATATGATTTAATAATATTAAGCTGTATAGAGACTGCTTGAATTAAAAAATAAATTTTAAAGGCAGCAAATATTTCAAAATTTTATGAATCAATACGAAGCAGTACCTCCAGGAAATTACAATGCATTGAATAGTAATCACTATGCTGTTTTTATACAAACCAAAAAAGAGAGACAGTGAGTTACTGGATTTGCCTACTTTTCTTTAAATTATTCTGAAACTTTACTGGTCTGATGCAATGCTATGAGACATGCACGTATTAATAAAAGTCAATTTAAATATATTAAAATTTCTCCATTAGTTGACTTTCCAGTCTCCACAAACAATGCTGACTGTAACTGCATACAGCATTTTTATTTCTACTTTGAGAAGCACTTTTAAACCTTGTACACAGAGCTCTAAATGCTATTTTTCTGTGTCTCTCTGCACCCAGCAACTTTCAGTATTACTCACCTCCCTCACAATGAAGTTGTGAGGATTAAATGTCTGTATGGCACTTCGAAGATATAAAGTTCTATAAAGCGTACAGAGTATTACAGTGCCTCTCCAAAGCACTCCTGAATTCGTAATCTCATCATCATGCCCATATTCTCTAATAATCACCTTTCTCGCCTTCCCTGCTTTCTGCATGTTCTGGCTGCTGCAAGACCCCATGAGACCTCAAAGACCTTGTTCTCAAAGCTCCATCACAACATTTGCACAGATAAGTGTAGGTACCAAAGGAACGGGTCTTATTCATTGAAAGGGCAGCTTTTACAATACATAACACTAATGAATGGCATAGAAAGCTGAGCTCATCCAGTGCAAGCTTTCCCTTAGTCACAAGGCATGGAAAAATTAAGTGTGTTCTGCCACATAAACCCAGTAACCTCCCTAAGGGAAAAACTATCCCCCAAAAAATGGATTTAAATGACCTACATATAACTAAGCAACTTTCAAACCACATGAAAACAAAGTCAGATTTCATTACAAAATTGAAGGACATGAGACATGTTCTCATTTTGACACACAGCTAACACCTTGCTCATCTAAAGCATCACCTCATTATAACAAAGAATCATCATTGTGTAATTTGCTCGTGTCACTGGAACTGGAAAAGTGACATCCTCAAACATGAGCTCCTAAGCAGAGTATGCAAATGTTGCACATGCACAAATTTTGCATCTATAAGCAAACAAAGAGGACTGTACTGAAACTACTGTCCACATGTAAATGATAGCTTAGAAACTTTGGCCTTATAGAAAAAAATAATGTAAAATTAAAATTGCAAAATGAACTATTTCTTTACCTCTTTTCTCAAAGCTAAAATAGTCACTAGAAATCTCTCTCACCTTGACTTTGTGCTATCTGTATATAGCAAGTATCTTATAGACTTACATAATGGAGGAATAATTCTTAACTCATTAAACTTTATCTACTATATATTTGAGAAATTTTGTGTGTCTGTCTGCTCAAGAACTCCTCCTAAACCGAAAGAGCTAGGACCACCATATTTGGTATGCAGCTTCCTCTTATCCTAACTTAAAGCAAGGTCAGGGTTTGGTTGTATCATGAGAATGGGATGTACCTGGAATGGAATTTCTTTTTATAAAACTATACCGAAAAGAGACAGAATCACCAGGAAGGTGAAAGGGGCTAGCAAAAGGTGTGCCCCCTACACCTCCCCTCCCTTGTGCAGGACTTCCCCAGCCCTGAGCCTACCACCCTCCAGGCACCCTTTTGGAGTGGGGAATACGGGGGGGCGGGAGGGGGAGTGGGGATTAGGGAGAGCTCCCTCGACCCAATCCGTACGGGAACACTGCTGGCTGTTCCCCTTCACCAGGGAGCTAGGGTAAAATGCATAGTTTACTGCATTACTCATTCTGGCTGGGGAATGTAGGAGTGCAGACAAACCTGGACCTGCCCCAGCCAGGATCAGGGAAGGCATGGGGCCCTCAAGCTTCACCCTTCCCATTCATACGGGGGCACTGCTGGCTGTTCCCCTTCATCAGGAAGTGAGGGGAAAGTGCACAGTTTGCTGCATTCCTCACTTTGGCTGGGGAGTGTAGGGGCCAGAGGAACCTGGACCCGCCCCCCACTGTGAACACTACAGCTGCAGTGGCCATGGAGAGGTTCTTCTCACCTGGCCCTAAGCTGCTGCAGTGAGAGATGGCTGTCATCTCTTCCCAGGAAAGCCTGCATACTGAGCCCCTCATCCCCAACCCAACTCCAGAGCAATGATTTAAATGAAGAAAAACAATAATTAATTGGGTTAAGGACCTGAGCAATACTGGGTAAATCTTCTAGTTGTTGTATAATAATCAACTACCAAAAGGTGAAAGTACAAATAATGTATTTCTTTAAAAGCCTCTCCTTCAGGGATTCCGTGTGATAAGATGCCCACTTCGCAGCCACTAGTTATTTATCTATTTTTCATTGAAGTAATTTATTTCATTATTAATTCTACATTTGGTTCATATTATGTAGATCTTTAATATCTTTATGTGCTAAGATGGAAGGGCTGCACATCAATACATTCTCTGCAATTTATATATTTCTCTGCCAAGCATACATCTTGTCCTGCATACTTAATCACAGTGTTATATGTACTAAATAAAAAACTTACTTTGAGATCAGAATATATGAAAGCAGTTTATTAAGTGCAGATGGTGCTCTATAAACTGATAAAATAAAACAACAAAATCAAGGAAGAGAGGGTGGAATAGTTGTGGAAACAGCCTCTGGTCACCAGATTATGAGATTTTTCCACTGCCCTATTCTATCTTGGAAGTGGAATTGGCAACGTTTCACCCACCATATGATGAGCTTACTCTGAACTGCACTTTGGCTCCTTTTTCTTTCCAAGAGGGCTGTCTAGTGTCACAACTCTTTCTCCCCCCAAAAAAACATACTGTGAGGCTTGAACGTAAGAATGACCATGCTGAGTCAGACCTAAGGTCCATCTAGCCCAGTATCCTGTTTTCCCATAGCAGCCAATGCCAAGTGCCCCCAAGGTAACGTACAGAAAAGGCAATCATCAAGTTATCCCTCCTGTGTCACCCATTCTCAGCTTCTGGCAAACGGAGCCTAAGGACACCATCTCTGCCCATCTTGGTCAACAGTCACAGATGAACCTATCCTCCATATATTTATTTAGCTCTTTTTTTAGACTCTGTTATAGACTTGGACCTCACCACATCCTCTGGGAAGGAGTCCACAGCCTGACTGTGCATTGTGTGAAGCAATACTTCCTTTTGTTTGTTTTAAACCAGCTGACCAATAATTTAATTTTGTGGCCCCTCTAGTTACTGTGTTACGGGAAAGAATAAACAACACTTTCATATTTATATTCTCCATTCATCGCTAGTCATGATGTTATAAAACTACCATATCCCCACTTAATTGTATCTCAGGGTACATCTACACTTATTCCCTAGCTCAAGCTAGGGATGCAAATGTAGGCGACCAAAATTGCTAATGAAGCGGGGATTTAAATATCCCGCGCTTCATTAGCATGACCTAGCTGGCGCATTCCTCAGCTCAACAGCTGATCTGAACCAGGAAGTGTGCGCCGGGACGCACTAGTTCGAATCAAACCTCATTCAAAAAATGAGGAGTAACGTTAGTTCAAATCAAGGGGTTTGGTTTGAACTAATGTGTCCCGGCGCACACTTTCACTTTCAAAACAGCTGTTGAGCGGAGTAACGCACCAGCGAGATCATGCTAATGAAGCGCGGGATATTTAAATCCCCGCTTCATTAGCAATTTCGGTCACCTACATTTGCATCCCTAGCTCGAACTAGGGAGCAAGTGTAGATGTATCCTCAGAGATTCCCTCTATGAATCGATACATTACAAGAACTACATTACAAAACCCCCCAGGAGCACCACCACAACTAAGCTTGCCAGTTTCAAAACATATTTAGTTGCTGTGTAGATAGATGGCCCTGATTGCAGGTGGATCTGAACACATTTGTTTTGTTTGTTTTTAATTCACACTGAAGCTTTCAGTCTAGAAATGTCAACCACTCCATCCCTGTTTTTAATCTCTTGGGATTGGCTCAAATTCATTAGCAGCACAGAGAGATGATGAAATATCTGACATAGGATAAGGGAAGTACAGTGACTATGTAAGTGTGACTGACCATCAAAAAGCAGAAAGTTACAGTTAATGTTGGAAGATTATTTTAAAAACACAATCTGACTACTTACACGTCTTTTCCCTGCCCTTAAAGGCACACAGTATACATTTATTTCCTCTGTAGCCTTCCACAAAGAATAACCCATTTATCAAACCTTCCTAGACACCACTATTACTTTTTTCAAACAAATTTAATATTCAACAACCAAGATTTATTTCTAAAATATAACAAAGAAAACTGGACTCTGTCAAGCAACATGTACAGTCATATGCCAGAACTCACTAGTCACTCTTTTTTCAATAGAATGAGAGCAAAATGTATTAATATTTGTTACGTTACAGAAAAAGAAAGCATTTTTTCTCGAGTTGTCTAAAAAAAACCTATTCTTTGCAGTACAATTTCCAGGTCTGATGCTAGCATAAGGCAACTTTTTTCACAACATGTTATTGTCTCTTTATGAGAACAATTAAGAGAGAGGTCATAACTACTGACCTATTTCATCGGTTGTGCACACCCAACTTTCACTAGACTTCAGTGGTAGCTGCATGTGTGCAAATGACAAAACAATCTGGTTGCAGGAGCTGTTTGCAGGAGATTAACATTTGATTAACTGCTTCAGTGCTTTTGTGAACCATCTCCATAAATCAACGGTTGATAATCACTTCCTGAAGTTTTGGGATTTCTAATGTTGTATCTAAATCTTTGTCATCTATGATGCAGTAAACTGAAACAATAAAATAATATCCAGCTTCTCTATAGCACCTGGTCATCTTAAAGTGCTTTACAAAAGAAAGAAGTCAGAATATTTACAGGGGAGTTAAAAGCTGAAATTTATATCCAAATACAGACATGACATTTTAAATTCTGAGAAAAGCAACAGGGAGGCTAAACTGAAACATTCACAACATGTTTAGAGCACTTTGGTCACCACTGAATTCAGTGGTCCATAGTTCAGACAAGCATGATGCACAGTATGTTTACATATGGATCCATATATCTAAGTAAATTATATACATAACTGTGTTATTTATAAAAATCCATTATGAGCTTTAAAAATAAAAATATTTCTACTGAGAAAAGAGCAACTTTTAATTAAAAGTGTCTCAATCTTTATGATGCATAATATAAGCTAACTAGCCAATTAGCCCGTCATAAG